>VYZM01008705.1:247736-275232 GCA_013398915.1 Dromas ardeola | reverse complement strand
GGTCCGCGGGGCTATTCCCGTGGTTGCTTTGAGGTAGACGCCTCTGGCCGTGATCTCATAACTTTTTTTTTATTTCAGGGGATAATTTCTCAGTATAACCCCCTTTTTCATTTACTTCCTTGTGCTTCCGATATAGCTTTATGTAAAGTATCGAAAACAGAATTCCCAGTGAAAGCCAGTGCTGACTTGCCAAGAAAAACCGACTTTAGAAGTAACTATTTTTATACTGGCTTTACAAGTTGTTCCTAAATTCTTCAATGCTTTTCGCCAGCAGATTTGCTCAGCTTAGGAGGGATTCGCTTTTGTTATATTGCTGTCGTGGGATGTCATGAACCAAATTGAGCATTTTTAGAAACAGGAGCTGCGGGAACACTTCTACCAGCTGTTGTGCTGCTGGCATCTGGCAGACCCACTCCGCTCGTCCAGAGTTCCTGAGCTTAAAAGAGGAAAAAGAAGTGCTTAGTAATTGATTACCTGAAAGGCACATTGAAAAAGTGCTATAAATCCATAGTTGGTTTACCATATGGTATTAATGAATTGATTATGTTTTGGTTTGTCTTGATTTTGTTTTTAATACTTGTTTCCCAAGTCTAGTAAAGCTGTCAATCTTTTCTGAGACACAATGGAAACAAACAAACAAACAAGAAACCCAATCACACAAAATACTTTCAGCTTTCGGTCGTTATATTTACAACTGTCTATTAAAATGGTTTTGTTGAAAACCTATCACTTAAATTCTTGTTACAAAAACATTTGCTTTGATTTCGGGAGTGACACATTGACACTGGGCCTTTTGTATTGCCTTGCTGTGCTTATTAATTTTTATTTTTTTTCCCTATCTTTCAGTGAGTTAATGCCACTGCTTTAGTTTATACAAATGATCTCTATTTACCAAAGGGACATCTTGGCCATGGGAATAAATTATGTCTTATTTGTAAGAAGAGGTCCCTCTATGTCCATTTACAGTTCTGATTTTTAGCTGTTCGCAGACAGAGATCCCATTCAGGCAGCGTTTCTATTTTAAGAAAGCAAACAAAGTGCCAAGCTAACTGTAATTACATTGTATTTCTTGTTCTTAAAATAGTTATTTGATGCAATCTGGTTGGTAGCTTTACCTTGGAACTGATTTGTTACTCGTGCAGAAGAAATAATCAGTTCAGAGGCCTGACACTTCCTCCTGTGCACAGCCGGCGTTGGTCTGAAGGTTAACTTTACAAGGATCAAGCTCTGGGGTAGTAATGTGCATTTGTGTGGGTTAGCGTCCTTTTTGGCTCACTCTGGTACTGCGTTGCTTTTCCATAGGCTTTAGTTTTTCAGATGCTAGAAAGGAGAGAAATGTCTGCAAATACAGTGTTTCTTACTACAATTTATTTGAAAGGCTGAGGCCTACAAATATTTTACCCTCTCCCCAACCTGTGCCTTTAAGTGTAATTTGTAGTTCTATCATTAAAATGATAGCTGTTATTTTTGACCTTCTTTGGATGTGCTAGATACAGGTTTTAAAACCTTCTCCTAAATGAATTTTGATTAAGTGTTTTTTAAAACCTCCCCCCAGATAAAATGTAATTTTGTCCTTTTTTAAAGCACTTATACAATATTCTGAGACACAGCTGTCTAGCAGATAACTGGTGTACCTTTTATGGTCTTGATCTAGTGAGCTCTGGAGCACTGACTTGAGAAAGAAAGACGTCTGTCTATACATGGATCTCTGTATAAATCCATATATAAAAGGGTTTGGGGCTTGTTTCTTGGAGGTGATTGCTTTAAGATGATGTGGGCAGTCTTTGCCTGCCATCATTTTCCATTAGCTTTAGGAGTCAGGGGCATCTTGTAGGGTTCTTGGGCTGGATCTCAAAGGTTGTCGGGGTTCAGTCTATTTCCAGCTGAAGCAGAAGGCAAGATGACAGTGACTTGAATTTGAACAAAATTGAGCACTTAAAATGTACTGTAGTGTACTCTTGCGTTATTGGCCTTGGTTTATATTTACTGGAATATCCATAATTCAGACTGGGAGCAGTGAAAGATCAGTGCTCAAGGCATAAAGCCTTTGGTCCCACTTTTAGAAGTCCTTTTGATAAATACTTAATATCTTAGAAGGAAAATAAATATTAGTTTGAGACCTTGTTCTTTGTGGAGGTGTCCCTGGGCACCATGATAACATCATGAAAGACGGAGGTGTGTTTAAAAAATAATTCTTGACTGCAGTATAAGCCCTGCTCCTGTGGTATTAAACCAGGTACAAGCAGTGGTAGCATTGCAAAGTAGGAGATGGCAGACTGCAGCATGGAGGGGAGCAAGCGGCCAGGATCAGGGAGTTCTTATGATGGCTTGGCTCTTGAGAAACTTCAAGGTACCGTTATTGTGGAGGCTTCTATGTGTGATCTGCAAGGAAAACTGGTGGGCACTGGCAAGCTGGAGAGAAGGTCACTGGTGGGCACTGGCAAGCTGGAAAGGAGGTCAGAGAGGGCCAACAGGAAACCCACCTTTTCCCTGGGCATCTCTTTTCTGAGGCTTCTGTAGCTCATCAAGCTCCTGAACTGCCTTTCCTGCTGAGCAGAGGTCCCAAAGGTGGTTGTAACCAGGGAACTGGAATCTGGCCTTGGACTTTGACACATTTACACGGGACTGGCTCTGTCGTGGTCAGGAATGTCCTGGAGGGTTAGTGCCTGGGAGCTCAGCAGCTTTCTGGTGGCAGGGAAGTGCAGGGAATGATCAGAGAAATTCCTTTGTCAGAACTCATTCCTGTGTGTTTTCTAACTCTGTGGTTGGCTTTGATAAGGTTGTTTCTTATGATTAAATACCACCATGAATAATAATTGCAGGATTTGTCCTTTGAATGTTTAATTAATGGATAATTGGAAAAAAACATCTCCAAAACTCCTAAACTTTTTCCGTTTAGTAAATATATACTTGGAACAATGACAGACAATTAATTTATCAAATCTAGTTTCTGGAGGGCTGCTGACTAGTGGGAGAAGCTACTTTGATAGTAACGGTTTTAAACATATTATTTCAAAATAAACCTATTCATTTGGCAGCTACAGCTCATGAAGTTTGGTACTGGAATGCATTATTGAGCCCCATGCCCCCTCGTCCTTCTGAAACTTAAAATCCTAGAAATAGACTATTTTCAATTATAAGGGCAGATGAACTTGAGCTCTCTTTCTTGCACTGAGATTTAGGCAGCTTTCTGTCTTTTATTAAATTTAGGAGAAGAAATGAACTGGTTCTAGTACGTTTCTAAGAGTGGTAGTCACTGAGGGCCTAATTCTTCTTTCTTCATCTGCCTTGTGAAGTGCAGCACTCTGTAAATAAATAGTCCCTTTGAAACAGTGTTTTAATTTATTTTTTTTTAAGAGGCATTTACAATTCAGCATTAATAAATGTATCAGAATAACACTTGAATTACTTCTGGGTATTCATTTTTGTATTCTCTCAGAGTACGAAGTAAATTTTTATTTATTTATTTTGCATTAGAGCTTGTGGTGATGGGATCGTTGCTTTTCATTTGTAAGTTATTTAAGGATATCATTAGAATTAAGTTTAGTCTAGCAACTGATAACTTTAAGGTTATTACAAGATCAGCTCTTTAACCTCTTTCTTAGGGCTGATCACATTCTTAAGCATAATGGCTGTGGGAGTCATGGAGAGAGACGTCTGGAACATGGAAAAAGAAATTTGAAGCTGTGTGGTCTAGCAGCCTGTGTGTTGCCATGGGACTCTGTGTGGTGGGACCCTGCACACCTGGGCTCCCTTCTTGTTGCTGCTGGGGTGTTTTTATCATCTCTGGCAGATAACTTCAACTTCTGTCACTCTGCCTTACCTACTTGCTGGCCAGTCTGCAAGGTTCCAGGAGCCAAGTTCCAAAATGCCACTGTAAAGAAGACCCTCTCCCATCCTCCCACTCCACTAGCCTACAACCCCTTACACCTTGTGGGGGCACAAGGACACAAGGTCCCTGCCTTGTGTCTCCTTTTGATTCTGCCCAGCGTCAAGCTACTTCTGAGTTTCTGAGTCCTTGCAATCCAGCATACAAGCTATACTCACCTCGAGGCCCAAGTCCTCTCCTCCCCTGTTACCTCTGGGCATCTTCTGTCGTATCTATTCCTCACAATCTGTGTTGGCAAGAGGCTGTAGCTTGGGGACAGGGCTTGTCTGTGTCTAGCTCGGTCTTCATCACAAACACTTGTGGCATGGCAGATTTTCCCCTACTTCATGGTCTGTTCTTATGCAGGTAAAGGATGATGTCATGAGTGTTAGTTCTCTCCTGGCTCCAGAGCTATTCCACTAGCGATAGGTTTTAAAAGCTGTATTTCCAAATGTTTAGAGTGGTTTTAGGAGTCTTTATTTTTGAGAAAAGGCTGTTCAAATGTATTTCCCTCATCCAATTACAATGAGTCTTTTTGCCCGTGCTTTTCTCAACTTCTTTTCCTAGTGTGCATGTTTTAAATGTACCTATTTTAAATGCAACAGTTGGACACTTTGCGCTTTGTAAGGAGGATCAGACTCTGGGAACGGATTTCAGGACTTAGTTCCAGATTTTAAATAATATTAAAGAATATGCTCTGACAGTGCAGTGCTTTGTAAAAAGCCTCCTGGGAGCACAGGGTGTGTAGGGAGGATGGCTGTCGAATCAGTTGGGCAGGAAAAGAGCTGCTCCCTTAAAGCATCTGTGTTCTTGCCCTACCTGGATCTTCCAAGTGGATATGCATGGACAGACTCCAGTGCCCTCATGTAGCCAGTTTCAACATTTGAGTTTATGTTGTGAGGAATGCACTTACTATTTTTTTTTTTATTATTTTTATTTTGAGTTAAAAGCTTTGCTGAGCTAAGTGGAAGAGAAGTATGCGATGTGGCACGAAAGGCAAAAGGTTATCTTTGGAGTTGTAGTAGATCAAGTGAGGAGGGCGGCTTTCCCTGAGGCTTGATGATGTGGTAGTGCCTGATGAAGGGAAGAAGGTGGCTGTGTATTAAGGAAAGTACCAGCGAGATGACAGAGAAGGAGAAAGTGAATGTAGCTGAAGCTGGAGGACTGGCTTTTTCTGTAACTCAATCAAATGAGAGCTCAACTGCTCCAGGATTCCTCCTCTTCTCAGCTTCCCGGCCTGTTTGGAGGAGATCTGCAAGTAGAAATTTCAAAACCAGGATTTGTTGGTAACTTCTGTCTCATCTTAGCGAGTGGCCATTAAAAAGAAGCAGCTCCTTGTGACCACCTTGGTTTTTGTGTGTCCATGAAGGATTGAGTGGTGGCCACTAACTAGCTCCATGAGGGGCATTTTCAGAAGCTCAGTCCTTTTGGAACAGGTTTAGTTCTGCTCCATTAATGCAGAAGCAGGGTCTGGAAAATGATCATCCAGATCATCTTTTAAGAGGCAGAAACTTGCTGCTCCTCGATCCTTCAGAAATCTCCAGCCACGCTGTCAAAATTAATCTGCATTATGTCCCACGCCATCTGGTAACTGCCGTATGAATTACTTGATTACGCAGAGTCTCTGTTACCAAACTGTATTTATGTTCCCTTTGATATTTGAAGGATTGTATTTGTGTTGTGCATGAACCCGTCGCAGTGAGGAGTCCTCTCTTGGGGTGAGACACACTTGAGGAGTACGTACTTGAGACGTGCGTACCACGTTGTCTCCGGAAGAGGACGTGTCAAGATGAGCAAGTGTGAAAGTTACCTCTCTCACTATTCTTCTGGGAAATTTGTTTTAAGTCTCCTACTTAAAACTCGCTGCTATGCTGCTTCTAGGAAAGGGTAGTTGAAGATAGGGAGCTGGGGTGAGGCAGAAATAAATTACCATTTTATTTCCTTATTAAATCAGCTGAATTTGGCATCAGGAGCCCTGAAAAATCAGGTGAAATTATGAATTTTTGAGGGCTAATGTTTGCTTGGTGAATGTTCTTAGTGTAACAGGCAACACAAAAAAATTAGAAGACAATGTTATATTTGCTATAAAGCATATATTAAAGGACAGCATCTTCAAGATAAGAGCGTATGCAGAGACAACACTAGTGTAGAATGACTTTTTCTCCACATTTACATTTTAAAATGGAAACAAATTTTGTTTTTTTAAGGAAGGAGAATAGGATAGGAGTGGTCATCTTCAGGTGCAGAAATGCAGAGAATTTGAGATGTAGAGTGATGTTTCTCTGACTTATGACTATTCAAGTTTGACAAAGGTTTGTTGGGGGTGGGAGGATGATTTTCCCCAAGAAATCAAAATGACCAAACGAAGATTGCCATCTCCAGAATAGTGGCTGTCTGGCTACAGAAACTTGGAATGAAACAACTTCGAACCTGCAGCTGCCCTGAGTGGTTTTTTTTTTTTAGTTTTTTTTCTTTTTTCCCCAAGGTAGGCATCAGCCAGCACTTGCTTGCTAAAAGAAAGTGCATCAGGCCAGGGCAGAACAGCTCCACTTGAGAGGTGTGTATAAGGGTGATTCAGCTTCTGAAGTGTGTCATTCTTTGAAACAAATCTGAGTGGGAAACTGAGGATAGAAAGGGGGATCGTTCCTTGCCCAAGGTCAGTCAGGGTTTCATGATGCAAGAGAGAATATTTGGCAGTAATTCTCTGTTACTCTGTTTCTGAGTTGCTAGTGGGAACTCTTCCAAAACAAATCTAGTCCAACGGTCTAAATGCCTTATTTTGTAGTTTACTTTCTGTGTTGCTGCCTTTGAATTAAAGTTAATGGATTTCCTACTCTGTCACAAGAGACTTATTTAGAAGACCACCAAAGAGTTCTCCTAAAGATTTTGGCAGCAAGACACTGCTACTCCCTGCTCTGTATGGCCCTGTTCACTTGAGCGAACGGTAGAGGTAAAAGGAAGTTGTTGGAAGGTTCTTACCTATTTTCCTGCCTTAAGATAATATTAAAGAAATTTGAATGTAATTTAAGATGCTGATAGGAATCCTGGCTTGGGCCTCTTTGGAGAAGAGGGGTAGACTTTATTGTAGACAGGACAGTCAAAAGAAATGAAGAGAACAAATAGAGGAGCTCACCAAATACAACCATCTTGGGGAGGCAGAGCTGGGTTGGACGGGAAAGCCTCCTCCTGTGTCAGGCACATCTAGCACTGTCTTCAAAAGTCATAGAAGGAAAGGTGGGCATCTTGGTTTTCCTATATATGTTTTAGTGAAGACCATATAATCTCTATGTAGCTGTTCATACTCTCAGAATTAATTGTTTAGTTTTCTAAGTGAGAAATTATTTCTTTTAAGGCAGAAATACTCAGTTTGCTGAAGGTGTACAAATGACAGTGGTGCAAACTCAAACAGTTTGTCTTGCAGAGGAATCGGAGATGATGGATAGGGTCTCGGTGCAGAGAAAGAAACTGGTTTTAGAAAAGGTAGGAAGTAGAGGTAGAAGCTTTTAATTATGTTCAATGCACAGGCATAATCTAGGCCTATACACTTGTCTCAATTCTCAGTTAATTTGATGTCAATTTTGTACAGCAACAGGAATTGATTTTTCTTTTTCTTGTTCCACCAAAGCTCTTGTCATGATAATTATTTGTTCATTGTCTTTTCTCACATGCAGACATCACTTTAGGAAAATATATTTTTCCTTGAGGATCAGCACAGTTTCTATTATTTCTAAACCTTTTCCATCCCTCCACTGTTTTTTCAACCCTGTTTTAGCATCTTGTGTCTTCAAACAGTAACTTTCATTTCACTTTTCATCTCTTTCCTCACCTTCGGTTTCATCAGCTAAAATAATTTGCAATAGAAAGTTTTGTGCTGACACTTACATGTCACCAAGTTTTACACGGTTTATACTAGAATGAAATGGGTGGTATTGGTCATGGGGAGCCGTGCTGCTTGGAAGCATTTTCAGGCTGAAGGCTTTTTCACCTGTTCTAAAAGTGAAGTCTGTATCAGCTAATCTTAAAAATACAAATGATATAAATCTCATATTTGAGACAACTCAGAGCATATGTATGGGTAAACTTTCTTAAATGTGGTTTTACATTTTGTGGTGTCTAGGTACGTTGTGCAGGCCAGAAACATGTTATGTGGTCTGGATCTAGCTCATGGGTTCCTCCTGGGTAAAGTGATTATAGTCTGTTTAAATTTCACTGGATTTTGAGACCATCACCAGAATTGAACTGTCTGCCACATCCTGCTTGAATGTCCCGCCCATTAGGCTCTTGGCTTTTCTAGGGTCAGGAACACTGCACACGAAGGCAGTCCTCTTTTTCCCCTCAGCCACTTCTAACGGTATGTTTTATATCAACAAATCTTTGTTTTAAATTGTTTTTTTTCTTCTTTTCTTTTCTTTTTCTTGCTTCTCTTTCTTAAATAATCTTGTTTTCATATTATCTCAATTTAAGGGATCAAATGTAATATCTGTAAACTAAATACAAGTGTACTACTTCTAGCTGTTCCTGCTCTTTACCTTCAGTGTAAAGAGTCAGAAGACCATGAGGTCTCCTTAGGAATCAAACAGCAACTGTTTGACCATGTAACTGGTGTCAGAGGGAAGTACAAGAAAATGCTCTCCCATAGAGGGTCCAGGTGACTTGCTAGAAGATAGGTCCATATAGATGATATATGGGGTTGGCATCAACTCGTGTGGGTTTTTATTTTTACTTTTAATTTGTTGTATAAAGTATGTAGTGCATTTTTGTATGAAGTGTAACTTGCTGATGACACCATACCTGCTATTTGGGAGAGTTTGTGAGAAGATGTCAATATGATGACCACATTTCGAAGTAGTGATTTCTGCAAAGTGCTAAATGAATTCACATTGATCTTACGATATTGGAGGATCTAGCTTTTGTCTGTTGGTGCACAGGAGGCCTCTTTCAGCTCCCAGTGGCTTTGATAGAAGGGCGAGCAGGTCCCAGCTATAATACAGACCTCTTTCCATAGGTTCTACATGTTCATGTACATGTTCAATTAATGCATGTTAGAGAGCCGTTTTTGGTGGTTCTGTCGTGCTATTTGGACATCGCAATTTCATTTCACTTTTCTTCTTTTACTACATTGCCCCCCTGAGACCTGTGTTATTTTGACTTGTGAACGTCCTGGGAGGCTGCACCTCTCATGGCAGTGTAGCTTCTGTCTGGGGTGTTGACTTTCCCAGAAGAAATTTGTTAGTGGTCAGCATGGCCTCCATGGTTAGTTTTACCCCCCTACCACTCTTTCAGAGCCATCTATAGATTATTAGGCTATTTTCTTCTTGCTGGGATCAATTTGGTTTTAATTTAAAATAAATGTTCTCTGTGAGAATTACACTGCTGCTCAACTTTTTTTCTTTTCAGAGTGCTCTTCTATACAGAAGTACGCTATGGGTGTAACTTGTTATAGCCTACATCCCTTTGGACTATTTCTTGATCTAAGGCCCTCAGCTTTTCCTTGTCATAGTGTGCCTGTTCAACAACTGGGTGTCATCTGCCATTAGGCAGATGATCCCACTGTTGTGGGACTGTTGCACCAAAAGACATTTGTTCAGTGCTTATAACCGCACGAGTTCTAGGGAAGGGAAGTCTTGTTTTCTTCCACAGTCACCCAGCTAAATCTTTGTCTTCGTTAGCAAAATAATGCCATGAAAAGAACTGAGACAGCTGATATGGAGATTTCTGACTGTAGCCTGGAGTGTTTGGTGTTCTGTTGTAGCACTTTTGCATCTTCAGAGAGCGTTGCTTTCTGGCTGAGGTATAAAGCTCAGAAGTAATAATTCATGCAGCTGGCTGGTGCAGGGACAACACTTTCAAAGAATCGCAATACAAGTAATTTTCCCTTCCCAGACTTTACAAATCATATTTTTTTTATGTAACCATGTGGATCTCATTTACATCCTTGTTGAAGAATTGTAGTTTAACAGTAGGAAGAGCTTCCATGTACAGATCGTCATCTTTGATTATCCTTGTTGCCTTTCACTGAATCTTTTCCAGTTCTATTCTGGGGGAGGGTATTAAATGCAGGATAGGTTTATACAGTAACATAGTGATGGTCTCTGCTTTGGCTGCTATTCCTTTCCAAATAATCCTGAGCACTCTGTATACTTCTGTGGGTAAAGCTTCTCTTCTGCTACTGAGCAATGAGCTGGTATCTCCACGGAACTGTCTGTTCTAACATTGAGATCTTTCTCCTGGGTGGTAGTGATCTGTTTGGGGTCCATCACTGCATGTGCAAGGTTGGGATTGGCTTTCCCATATATGTTCCATTTCACTTGGCATTTTGTTACCCAGTCATTCAGTCTCTAGTTCTGTACAGTTACCCTCCTTGGTACTACCTTGAATAACTGTGAGTTGTCAGCAAAGTCTCACCTCACTGTTCATGGCTTGCTCCAGATCATAGATGAATAGTGAATGGCACTGCACTGTGACCTCCTCCCTCCTACTGCAAGAATGGAAAGTTTACTCTTCCGACTTCCTATTTTTAGTCAGATGTTTATCTGTGTAAGGACTTTCTTAAGCTGTCATGGCTGCTTACGTTACCTATAATTTCAAGTATATATTGTAAGAGCACCTTAGAGAATGGACTTTTATATTATTTTGCGTTTAACTGATACACCGTGAACTCATCAGTGAAAATTATCATAAATAATAACATGATAAGAAAATCTTCAACTTGTCTATCTGGAGTGTAATACATTATGGATATTGGTCCCCAAATCAATCATTGCTTATAATAGATGAAATGTAATTTGGTATAATTAAACGTAGGTGTTCTGCTGACATGCTGAATGAGTGACATGCCAATGTAAGCTCACCAGGACCTCCATATGGCCTTTCCTGTGCATACTTTTAACACATGCCTTTTATATGTGTTTGGATATACCTTGTTTTCTTGTTTATGCTTTCACACATGTATTTTATAGATGTTTGAATAAGCTTATTTCTACATTTAACATTTTTTTATATTTCAGAAGTGTTTTGTACCGATGCAAAATGGGCAGAAACATTGCTATGCATCAGCAGTGCTATCCAAGTGCCAACTTCATTTCAGAGGAACACCTGGATTTCCTACAAGTTTTTAGTACCTGGAAGAGTAATTTAATAGGTTTTTATGAATTAAGGCAAATATTTAGAAAAATTCCTTCTTACCAAGTGGGCTTTTCTCTTCCTGGTGTAACTCAGGTGTACTGTCTTTGCTGAGACCTCTTTTGCTGGATGTCGTCCCAACTATTCAACACACTGCTGCTTTGGCTCTTGGGAGACTTGCCAATTATAACGATGCCCTGGCAGAGGCAGTCGTGAAGGGAAACATTCTTCCACATCTCGTGTGTTCATTGTCTGAGCAGAATGTAAGGCATCATTGTTTTCTTAAGTAATTTTTTTTTTTAACTATTGCACAGGGAAAGAGAAATCTTTCTCTATCAGCTATCTGCTGTTATTCTAATATAGCAATAAACGTACTGAAGTCAGAGACAGTATGTGTGTTTGAACTCCTGAGAGATCAATGTGTACTGTGTGCCTAAGTTTGACTTTAAAATATCATCTTACCTTTTAGTGCACTATAAAAAAAAATAGTCTGTCCGGAGCACTGCTATGTTTTTGAAATGTTGACTGATCCTTTATGAAAGGTCCTTCTTTAAAAATAAGACTATTTGGAAGCTGTAGTGATAATTGACTAGGATTTGACGATAATACCAAACAATTGTAAAATACGTATTAAAACCTGAACTTCTGCAATGAAATACTTAATATCTCCAAACATAGCCTTTTGGGAGTTTGTAGCATGATAAGTATCAAACCACTGATACGGGAAAATACACCAAAGGGTTTTCATCTTCATATTTGCCAAAAAACCAACAGAAAAATTTGTTGTCATAATTGCAATGCAAATAAATCTGGTGGTCTCTTTTTCTCCCTTCTTGCAATTTTTCTTCAGGTTTTGCATGTATTCCAGCTTGATATTCCAGTGATCCTAACCTAGATTAACAAAAATACTTTCAAATAAGTTCCTAATAACCAGAAAAAAGAGACAGCTGAGAGTTAAGTGCATTGATATTGCAGCCATACTTAGGTTGCAGTTTTGATTTATTAGATTTAGGAGAAGTAGGGTTTCAATGGAAATATAATTTGGAAAACTATATATTTTCATTTTCAATCTTTTGAGGAAAACATAAATATAAGTCCTCCTTGCAGATTTTTGTGCATATCTGGTCGTTGCCTATACAATTAATCTTCAGAAAAAAAAAAAAGCTAAAGAAAAACCTAGATGTCAACATACTGGTATAGCATAGAAAGAAAGTTAAGGTTTTAGTTAAAAAAATTTATAACCATTTTGGTTCTTTTATTTCTATTTTTAAGGGAAGAAGGGGAATGAAACTCTTCATCCTCTATTTTTGAGTTGGAAACCGCCCCCTTGCTACAACTCAAAGCCCTCACTAAATTAGCTTGAGTACCCTGATTTATCTCTTCCATGTTACTGCCCGTGCTGTCGTTACATCGAGATGGCTGTAATTCAGAATCACTTGGGCAGCAGCAAGATTAGTGCGAGGTCATGGAAAGCCTACTATGCCTTGGTGACTGAGGGCAAGTGAAGGAAACTCATTATCCAGTTCATGCAGAGTTTAGCAATGCATGCAGTTTGTTACTTCCCATAGGGCCCCCCCCAAGTTTCCATTCCACTCGCTCTGTGTGTATCAACATCTATATTTAAGGAGGAGATTCTTTGAGCACACAATAAATACTGATTCTACTGATTTATGGAGAACAGTTACAGGGTCACGTCCCTGATCAATGTTTTGTCAATTAAATTGTGCAAAATACAGTTTTACAGTGTGTTCTGACTGCCTGTGGATACGGTTTGTTTGTAAATAAATATGTTTTGAATAATAAAAACAAAGAAGTGTTTTGCTTTGCCAGGAGCGTAATTACTTAACAGAAATAACATACCCATATTTGCACAGACGTATACACAACTATAGCTCCATTGAGTTCAGCAAAATTTAGAGTAACTTGCATTAGCTAGGGATTTGACCATTTGTCTGTACTGTTTCCCTTAACTTTTGTTCACCCTAAATGATGTTTAATGCTTTGCTTGTAAATTACATTTAATGTACCTGCCTGTAGGCCTTAACTTAGAAGACTGGCATTAAGGAATTATATCAGTATTGGTAAGCTAGGGAGGGTCAGGGCATGCGTTTGAGCACTGGCAGATGACTGTGCTCTTTAATCGTTAACGTGCTCTCTGATGTGGTTTTAGCCAAAGCCAACCATCAAAATACTTGGCAATGCCTGGACATGGTTCAGGGGATAGCACAAGGCAGGGACAGTTTCCAGTAGTACGGATGAGGCCATGGTGCGTTGAGGGAAGAGGATGGATGTGGTGTGCTGTGTCACTTCCCCTCAGGGCCAGGAAGTGGGCCCAGGCCCATTTTACTTTTTGTGGAGCCATTGCAGATATTCCTCTGTTGCCATACCTTAGTGTTTCAGATCAGACTTTTGAAGATGGTTGGGTACCTCACAGGATGCACAAAAGCACTCACATGGTTCTTTGTTTCTCTGGACTTGATCCAAAAGGGATGTGGGTTTTGTATTGTTGAAGTTTTGGGTACCTTGACAGTAGGAATCTGTCAGTGTGAAATGCCTGGGCTCCCTGTGCAGAGCAGGGGAGAATCAAGCATCTTGGAATGAGATTAAAGTCAGCTGGCACTTAGAGGGAGAGCCTTCTAGAGCTTGTCCATAGGGATGATGTATCAACTGCCAGGCTGGAGAGCATACTCTGGGCACATGAACGTAGCAGTAGATTACTCATGTCCCAGTGAATCTTGCATTCATTGCTGCACGGTGGGTTCACGAGGGAGGGGAACTGGCTTTCTTCCAACACAGTCGCCTCTGGCCAGAGTGCTTTAACTGGGCTCTGGATTTTGAAACTGTAAGGCAGGGGAAGAAATTTAATCTTCAGCTTCCACGTCCCAGTGATAGTTATGAAACTGCAGGAAGAGACTGAAACGTGACTTTTGAGGGGAAGACTTTGTGCTTTCAGGAGAAGCTACAACCACCATTAGTGTTTACATGGAACCCCATGATGTCGTGATGTGTGCGGCATCATACGTTATATATATGCTCAAAACATGTATTTGGCCCAACACTGAGGGAGATGGGTAGAACTGAGACAAGTGCTTGGATTTTGCTTGAATTTATGACAGAGGTGCCAAGGTGCTTAGTCCTGTTGAAAGTGAGCTGTTTCTGGACACACGCAGGAGTAAAATTGCAGACTGCCTGGTCAAAACCGAGGGTCATCCAGTGTTGGGTGTTTGGTGGGATGGGTTTTCAGGATCTTAGCTGTGGGCTTAGGCAGTATTCAGGCATTTCAGGATTCAGATCCTAAACCCTTTTGTTAGATCTAATTCTCTGTGTCTCAGTTTCCTATTTGTAAATGTAAACAATGTTTTCTCCTAGAGATGTTGCGAGGGTGTATACATTAGAAATTGTGAAACCTTGCAAGTGTCACAGATGGGTAAAATTATTTTAGGACCTTGCCCTGCATAACCTGTGTAATCTGGTTAAATATGTTAAGAGCTATTGTTTTTGCAGCGCTTATCGTTCGCTACTCACTTAAACAAACAGACTTATCTAGACTATTATCTTTTCCCCATATCCTCTTAGCCCTCTCATTTTTTCTGTTTGTTTATGCTTTTACTGCAAATTTTAGATCTTGAGCTGTCTCAAAGAAGGACTGTAAGTTCATTGTTTGTGTGATGTCTGGTGGTCCTGATTTGGATCTGTATGAGATATTGCTGCTATTAAAAAAGTCTAATTTATGTACGTCTGTACTGTATTATGCTTTGAACTACTTGAAGTTAGTAAAAGCTTTTTTTTTTTTTCCTTCTCCCTAATTTGTATAGCGTTTCTACAAGAAAGCAGCTGCATTTGTGCTGAGGGCAGTTGGTAAACATTCTCCACAGCTAGCTCAGGCAATAGTTCAGTGTGGAGCACTGGAAATGCTTGTGATTTGTTTGGAAGATTTTGACCCTGGAGTCAAAGAAGCTGCATCTTGGGCACTTGGGTATATTGCCCGACACAATTCAGGTAACAGGTTTCACATGTGTTATCTCTCAGCTTAATGCTATGTGAGAGTTATAATGAATTGCATTATTGTAATGTTCATAAGTAGAACAAGATGCTTTTTCTTCATTATTGTTATAAAATCTTAAATTTGGAATAAAACCCTGCTCTAACTATAACAGCCTGATAATGCTATACCTTTAGTGGGAGACTGGCATTATCTGACACCAGCAGTGCCCAGTTATGAGAGGTGCTGTAACAGGAGATGCATTGGGCCTGTGGCCAGGAAAAAACACTATTGTTTTATTCTCCTTCATGAAGAAATTTCAGAATCTTTATGTATTGTATAACTGTTACTGTGGAACAAAGTTTCTTTTGCTCAACATTAGTTCTTATTTTATACACATAGTAAAATGGAGAGGCCTAGGCAGAACCAAGTTTCATTCAGCTGACAGCAGTGCCTGCAGGATGAATGTGCCAAATTCATTGCACTGACTATATTATCATTAGCCAGTAGACCACACTCTTCTCTGAGGGTCAGGAATAGATCCTAGGAATCCGATATCAAGCAGTTCACTGCTGTCTCACAAGCAGTTGTATAACTCACTGGCAGTGTCATGTTCCAATTTAAAAGCTGATCCATGTGGCTGGTAATTCTTTTACTGGCTATTTATATAGTTCAAGTAAAAGTTTAGAGCTTTGAATCAAAGAACACTGCTGGATGGAAAGGGTGGGAAAAATGGCTTGTGTTCATATTGTTTAAAGTTAAAATTTTTCTAGGATCACAACATTAACGCATGCATTTATGTTCGGTTTTGGCTTTAAAATGTACATAGACTGAATTTGGAAGTGATTTTTTTCTTTCTTTTTTTAATATGTGGAGTGCTGGTGTGTGGAAATCATGGGGGATTTCCCCTTGCCGCTAAGAGAGAGGGTTAACTTACTGGGACAGACTCCAAAGTTGTCAGCACCTTCCTAACACTACTTTTTCTGGGGAACAGATTCATTTTTGGGGCACCTTTATGTGCTAAAGATCTTTTTTTGGTGATTGGGTCCGAGTCCCACCTTTGGTTGAAAATAATTGTTACTTCCATCTGAAACATATTTGCTTAAGTGTCATTTGAAAGTGTTCCTTTGTATAAATGTGTGTAGTGTAAGTGTGTGTCTATGTTACTCTTAACATAAACATTTCTGTAGTTTTGTTATGTCAGTAAATCAATATTGACTCACCTCAATTGCCCTTCATGCTATTCATTGCATGAAAGCTGGCTGATCCGTAGGGTGATCCAGTTCACTCTTGTGATGACATTGTCTGCAAAGATGGAGATGATGGGGGGGTATTGAAGACAACAAACTCCTTGTACAAATTTTTATTACACAATCAAGAATTATTTATTCGAAGAGCATTTTCAGAAATTAGGTTGAAATTGCAAGTGCTACCAAGCTGCAAGCATCAGGGTGTAGACAGATCACTAGAAGTAATGAATTTAAAAAAACCCAAACAAACCACCAAACAAAATAAAACCCCCCAAAACCCTGAAAAAATCGTTCTTCCCTGCCCAGTTATGGCCAATTCGGGGGATTTACCTTCCTCTATAGCACAGTCACAGGAAGTCTCTAAAATGATTACTGAAAGTAGAGGAGTTATACTAAGAAAGATCATTCTGTGCATGGTGTGTTTCTTACACTCCTACGAGCATGCCTTTGCAACAGGATATTGTTGGAGATGGGATACAAAGATAGATGGACCTGCTCTTATCAACATCTGGTGTTTACTGTTCAAGAAACTCTGGATTAGACTCACATGCTTGTGTTGATAAAATTTGGCAGTTGTGATTTTCTGTCATTGACTGTGGACACATATTGCAGCTTAAACTCTAAAAATAGAGTGGGGTGTGAAAGGGTTTTCCCCACCCACAAAAGGTTTTTCAGTTTCGAAAATTGTTTCGGTTCCAAACTGGGACAACATTAAGACAAGATTTTTTTTTTCTGTCCTGAAAAGACTGGGAGGTAGGGAGGCTTATTTGCCCCCAGCAAGAATGGTTCAATAATTAGGGCATATGTCTGGGATGTATGTGGGAGACAGATTAAAGTCCTGATCTGTCTTAGGCAGGATGTGAACCTCTGTTTTCCTGGATGCAAGCAAAGGCTCCCAGCATTAGGCGGTAACTGTTTGCAATGGGAGGGTCTGTCTGCTTTTAATCAGAAATTCCATCCATGACCTGGTAAAGCTACTCTCTAGGAACCGTGGTGTATGTTCCAATGAAAAGACTTCAATTTTGAGAAATCAAGACTACTTTTTTTTTCCTGATGAACACATTTTCGGGTTAGCAAGTTTACTACTGTCTTCATACAACAGTCTCTTAAAATGCAGTTCTTCTGTGAACAGATGTTTCCAGAAGGCCTGTGGGATTTTAGATCAAGACAGATGTCTCATGAGATTTCAAGACACTAGAAATCTTGCCAGGTCAGACTCCAGAATTTAGGAACAGCTCTTGCAGTTCTGCTCTTTCTTGAAGGTCCCTCTGAGCTGAATTTCAGACACTGATCTTACTCTAAAGTATACAGATCAGCGTGCTGTAATTTTGCCATTCGTTATTTCTACTGTGTTATTTCTACTATTTGTGTTTGAAAAGAAGTGTAAAGTGTTTCAAATATCATCAAGATACCTTCAAGTCCATGAAAAGTATTTTGTAAATTTTTGCTTATACCATATTCAGTTACTTTTTAAATGCAAAATTCTTATGTTTGAGATATGCAGATAACTTAGCTTTACATTTGCCTTGCCTACAAAAAAGATGTAATTTATTAGTTGTCTCATACCTGCTTCAGCATATTGTAAATTGGTAGGAAAACAAAAATAAACAACACTATACTCAAGCATATTACTGAGAGTGGAGGTACTCTCATTTTCTGTCATACAGTGGTGCTCTTAGGATCATAGGACAGCTGAGCTTGGAGAGGACCTCGGGACGTCCCTAGTTGAGCTTCCTGCTCAAAGCAGGGTCAGCTACAAGGTTAGACCAGGTTGCTCAGATCTTCAGTGATTTGAGTCTAGCAGTAACTTTTTCTTACTCCAAGTTTGCCTCATACTTAATGACGTCCATCCTTCTCCTGATGAAAGGTTTTGTCACTGGTTCCAGTGGAATCTTTAGCACTGTGGTTGTAGTGATCTGCATAAACCTGGGATTTTGAAGTGCAGCCTTTGGACTACCTGTGGGGATTAGAGTCTTCCTATGTGGCCGTTAAATGATCACACAGTCCTCAGAAAAATACAGTATTGGTGGTTGTTTCGGTCAAACCCTGTTATTTCCTGTGGACACACCTGCCACCACAGCTGGGTCTGTTTGAGAACCCTGGTCTGGACTGAAACTTGCATTTGCTTCCAAGCAAAGAAGGTTTTGCTGCTGCCTTCCACTGTGTGAATATGGCATTTGTTCCCAAGTGATTTTCCTTCTCTTGGGACTACCCCTGCACATTCACTTTCTCACCTTTATCTTTTCTCCCTTATCTTTTTATCCATACTATTATTGCCAATATGTTAATGTTGTTATGGATTTTTTTTTTGTGTGTGTAACACTTTAGGCCACTTTAGATCAATCCTGTAAGACTTCCCATTGATTTCAGTGGGTATGTAGTCAGGATCTTATTGACTCCTCTTCATTCACTTTCCACTCTTCCTGATCACATAAACTCATGACTAGGCCTCAACTTACTTTAAATTAATTTCTTAGTCCCTGATGAGTACTTTTGTGTTGAAACAAATCAGTGCAACTCTGGTACAACTATTAGTTGAACTAACAACTTCTTAAGCTCCAAAGTCTTTCTTTATCAGTCTTTCTTTTACCTCCAGGTGAGTCTGTCTTCATGTCTGCCGTATCTCCCTCTGCAAAAATCTTCCTCATATTGTTCTGGACCAAAGCAACTAATTTACGGTGGGTTTTGAGTCCAAGTTCTCTTGTCTCTGATCATATGTAGAATAACATTTCCTACTTTCCGTCATGTAGGGAGAAGTCCTAATTTATCATAATGTAGTTGGACAGGTTCCTTGGTCCATACTCCAAACTGAAGTTCCAAGCCCAGGGTTTTCATAACTTTCTATGGACTTACATGAGGTTCATAAAGTAGTTTTTCTCTGCTTTCTCCTCTTCGGCTATTAGTCTTGTCTTTGCCCAGATAACACAGTCTTGGCACAGTATTCAGAAAAGTATTTTTGTAATTTGTTCCATCTTTTTAAATTTCTTTGACTGAATATTTTTTTTTAAGTTTCTTCTTGACAACTGTGTTTTCTCTTTTAATTCTTTCTCAGCCTTTTTTTTTCCACTTCTGTCTGTGTTTTGTAATTGGATAGCAAAATTTCATGAATTCTTTGGTGTATAGTCTGAATTAAAGATGTTCTACCAAGTGGGAAGGTTAATTGAGCCTCTTTTTGAGAAAAAAAGAATGGCAATTATCATAGAATCATTAATACTTAAAATCATAGTTTTGGGCTGAGTTTGCAGGGGAATGTAATGGGAAGATCTAAATTTTCTTTTGTCCCTGCTTTGACTTTCCTGTTTTTCTGAAAGTCCATTTACTCCTTGACTGTCTTTTAACACATGGTCCAGCCCTCCATGTGATTAGTTATTAGCCATGAACCTTATAAACACCACTGGAAGAATAGCCATTTAATTAACCATGACCAATAATAACCATCAGTATTTAAATGATATCAGACTTCTAACAGCAAGAGCTGATCTAAATTGAATCACATTTGGTTTGCTCTTATAAAATAACTTTTATGATTACTTTTGCTTGCCTGGGCACAGCTGTGACCTTAAAGTATTTCTCTTTCTCTCCCTACTTGAACTTCATGATTTCAGCTCATAAGGCATCAAAGAAACCCATTCTTCTAGTTCTGTTCTGTACCCCTTGACATGATTTTCCTGATATTAGCATCTCCTTGGCAGACTGTAGGCAATTGAGTTGAGGCTCTGAAGTTGCTTCTGAGACACATTCAGATGGTTTAATCTGGACCGTTGGTCAGTAGTTCATGATGTATTCCAGTTGGTCAGTGTACAGGATCAAAATACAATTTGAAGAATATAAGTGTGGCTTCTTCCATGAAAAACTGAATGTAGTTCATACCACTTAGATTGATTAGCTAGATTTCAGTTTGTTTTCAGATACGTTTCAGGCACATTTCACTTCAAATTTGTAAAATTGCAGATATAGCATTTGGCAGCATTTCAGCATTTTGTTGAAATCTTATTATTTGTGTGTATTTGGAGGGTGCACATTCTGCATTTTCAGTCAAATAGTTATTTAAAAAGTGAACCTCGAAGGGTTAATTTTGTATTAGTTTAAAAATTATTGCATTATTTATAGTTTTGTGAGGTAATATTTATACTTTGTTTAAAATATATCATAAAATAACATACAGTGTAAATATTTGACTTATCGTATGTATTGGAGTGTGTGGCTATAATTGACTAATTGAAAACAAATCTGGTCAGGAACATTATTTGGATATTAACAACGTAATGATGACATGACTTACAGATTTCATGAAAAATTGTATTAGTCTATGTATATTTAATGAAGTATGCTATATTTTTCTTAGTATGAAAATCTCTTTATGGGTGGACTATAAATCAAAAGCTAAGTTAGAGTCTTGAAATACAACAGCCATATGTTGCCATGGTATTGTAAGTCAAGATAAATGTTAAAGATAATAATGGATATGTATAATAAGGTGTAGCAAAACTGAACTAAGAATCTAATAGATTATTGAATCCCCCATGATTTTTACCACTTTTTCAATACTATTTTAAAATAGCACAGCTTAGTTATAGTATAAATTTTGCTTCTGATATCCAGTAATTCTTATTTTAGGACTGTGATTAATGCTACATACACAGAGAGAGCTAATGCATTTCTAATAGTGTAATTTTTGTCCATGTCAGCTAATCATATGTTCAGATTTATTATTTTTTCTTTTTTATTTAAGGTGCAGTTAGTTAATGATATTGTACTGATGTCAGACACACAATATCCCACTGATGATATTTCTCCTTTGTGTAATTCTGTATGATAACATTTTCATGTAATTAAAGTATAAATTCTGTCTTGTCCTATGTATAGTAGCAAAACCTAGTTTGATCAAGATCAGCAAGTTCCATTTTTTCCAATCTTTTATGTAAGATAAATTTTTTATGTATGTTTTTTGTATTTCTGTTTTTGGCATTTGATCTATGCTAATATCTGCTTATCATTTAAAGAGGGTAAAATGCTCTCTAATTAGGTGGTTGGTAAAATTTTGGTACTTTGGCTTTCTGTGTTGTTGTTAGCCATGCATAAAATGCTTTCCTATTGATCAGTGTAGAATAGCCAGGGTTTAAACAGCTGACATCTGCTTACTTTAAAAAAAGAAAAAGAAAACAGAATAACAAACCATTTCAGCCTAATCTACCTCAAATGTGTGCATGTAAATGGGGGTCCATCTATTGACCTGCATTCTTTTCAGTTGTGGATTGGTCCACACGGTTTATGAAACCAGGAGGGCTGATTTGAAATGCAGATGTCGAGACAGTGAACTACACCCTCCCCTTTTTCCTTTGCTGTATCTGTCAGGGTGAAAAATGGCTTGCACAAGGGTCAGTCACCCATACTCACTTAATTACTTTCCTTGGACCTACAGAACTGTCACAAGCTGTGGTGGATGCAGGAGCTGTTCCTCTTTTAGTGCTCTGTATCCAGGAGCCAGAAATTGCTTTGAAAAGGATTGCTGCTTCAACTCTCAGTGATATTTCAAAGCATTCTCCAGAGTTAGCACAGACAGTAGTGGATGCAGGAGCTATCGCTCACTTAGCTCAGATGATCCTGAACCCTGATGCTAAACTGAAGGTACATTTAAAAATTTTTTTTTTAAAATCTCCATTATACCAGTCATTACTTGATATTGAAGCAAAGACACTGATGTGCATATTTATTTAGGAAGCTCTTGTTTTAGGCATTAACAAAATATAACTACATAGTTAGCGATGAAGAGTTCTGAACATATTCACAGAATTAGCTACTGGATAAAAACTGCTGCTCTGTGAGGAACAGCTAAACTAATATTTAAAGTGAATCGTATGAATTTTTTTTAGAATTAAATAGTATATGAAGAATGCAACAGATATTTTTTCATAGATAAAATTTGCACCATTCAGTTACAAAAAAGGGTTTGCATACTTAAGATTATACTATAAATCAGTTATTATTAAATGTATTATTTTATTTTAGACTGTACTGTCTGATGTGAATAGCTGTTGTTGAAGGTTTAATCACTGGAGTTTAATTGAGAAAAAATTGTTTCTTAATCCAATTAATTTTTCTGTCTTACTCTAACAGAAACAGAAGACAACATAAAAATGCCATTTCTAACAAATAGATACGAAATCTTTAATATAAGTTGTGACAGACCAAACTTCTGCAAATAAAGATACTTCCTATAGTTTTCAATAAATTTTAAATTATAGTTTTAAATGGTGTATATATATTTTCTTTTTTAATATATAGCAAGCTTAAATGGGATAAAACAAAGGAGAAACTTTTGTTCAGGAACCAGCGAATGTTCTGTGCCATTATATTCGTGCATGAATTGACTCAGTGAATTGTAAAATAGCTGTAATTGTTTTCCCTATCCTGCTTTGTTTTCCTTGATGCAATAGATTTTTGTGTGCAGGAGGAGTGTGTGTTGTGGGATGTTTGTATACTATTGATTTTATAACAATTTTTATTTACTAGCGTCAGGTGCTGTCAGCTCTAAGCCAAATAGCAAAGCATTCCGTGGATCTTGCAGAGTTGGTGGTTGAAGCAGAAATTTTCCCAGTTGTGCTCACATGCCTGAAGGACTCAGATGAATATGTCAAGAAAAATGGTGCAACTTTAATTAGAGAGATAGCAAAGCATACGCCTGAGGTAAAACCTTGAAAATGCAAATACAAGGTCATATCATTAGATTTTACACTTTAAATAAAATACAGGATTATTCTGTCATTTGCTTTTCGAAAGGGAGGGCAAATAGCTGTTTGGCACGTTCATTGGAAAAATATGGAAATGCTTGCTGATATTATGAGATGTGTATTGAATATGAATTGGGTTAGGAAACTGGGAATCATACAATGTATACCTAGCTACTTCATTCCATAAAATATCTGCACAGAGAAGGAGTTTTAGGCTGTCAGTATTGTCAGTCCTATAGATATTAAGAATATCATGAGAAAAGCCTCACAGAAGTCATGATACCAGCTAATAAATGACGAGATCATCCTATAACAATAATAGATGGTGTGTGTCTTTTAAAAAAATCTTCTGGAGTGCTGGGATCACATTTTAATTATTTTTCCAATGCCAGTGAAGGTCAAAAATTCTCTTATTGTATTATTAAACTGATGGTAGTTTCTTTTATTAGCTTGAGTTTGTAATTTGAGTCTGAGCATTTGCAGTGTTTTTGCCAGTAACTGATGCAGGGAGGTGGGAATGTTTGGCAAAGTCAATACAAAATAAATAGGAAAAACAAATAATTATAACTAGGTTAATCTGTCAGACCATACAGATAATTAAAAGTCTCTAAATATGATTCTGGAATTAAATACAAGCAATGTATTTGAGGAACACACTGATGCTGAGCGCAGCCATTTCAAAATCATGATACTAGCTTAACAATTGAGAAGTGTTTAAACATGAATATTGTGCTGTTTCTTCAGCCTGCTAATCTTGAAGCTGCTGGTGATTAGAGGTTGCAGACTTGTCACACTTCCTGCTTTCTCTCTGCACCTCATGAGCAATGCAGCTTCACTTTCTCCAAAAAGCAAAGAAATTATCATTATCAAAGTGGGGGGGGCACTAGAGTTGGAAGCCAGAGGCCAAACTTGCAAGACTGCCGATTTAGTCAGAAGACCTGCGAGCACAGGATCCTCCATGCAAGGGGAATTGGCCAGTCTAGCAGCTCTCCAAAGGAGCTGTGGGAAGTATCTGTGTGACTCCCAGTGGGAAGTCACAGTCCACATTCGACTTTAGAGTGACAGCGATCTCTGTCCATCTCTGAGCAACTCTATTCAAGCAATACGTGTTGCAACAGACACAGATTGGCCAGCGATATTTCTAGAAGAGTTGTCTCTGTCAGTCAGGTGAGCGTTGTGGCTTTTGGATCTCAGCTCTCTATTTGCATAAGCAGTAAAATTCATGTGAAGGTCAGGATCTGGGGGACTTGCAGCAGGGCCTGAGGCTCACCGCACCAGGGAGTGTGTCTGTGCAGGAGCTCTGTGTATGTGGCTCTGCCCAGACGCAGGGCTTGGTCATCACTGGCTGCAGTTTACAATCATGTGGACAGTTTTTCCTGGGTAATAACTTTAAATTTCATCTAGCTGTTTCATGAAAAAAACAATCCCCTTTTAAAGGCTCTAAGGCAACAGTGGATTTTACGTTTATATAAATCAACTGGATTGGAAATCCACATGCATTGGTTTTGTTCATTTGATTTCGACTTTTAAGAACATGTTTCTTTTTGCTTAGGAATCTTTGGGACAAATGTGATATACCTAACAAGATAGAAGAAAATAATCATAATATGAAATTACTTTAATTTCTGTGCATTGTTGATACCATACATACACTACTGCTGTCCCTCAAGTGATGTGAGAAATGATATCTTTTGGAAAGAAACATGTTGCATTGCTTGATACACACAGCAAACATCATACACTGTGGACACGATTATCATTTATAAGCAAGGCCGTATTATTTGGCATTCTGGGGCAAACTCCATTGTCCATCCAATGTGTTCCCTGGACACCTGGTTCAGAATACCCTAACACGGCAGAACGATGTAGTCCAAGTTGGTTTTGCGCATCCGTGACAGTTGTCTTTGGCTTCATGCCTCAGCAGGGGGATACACAAAGGCTTTTATGCCCCAGAGTTTATCTAGAATGCAGGTGAGAGGAGGAGTGGGCCTTTCCTGCTGTCGTTGCACAGAACATATGATATTGGCTTGGGAGTGAGTGGGCACTAGTATGAAAGAACATCTGTCTCAGTAGGTGTGTCTTCAGGGGCATTCATGTATTAGGTGGTCATTTGCATGATTCTTCGGTATACTAATGGAATTGAGAATGTGTCATTCCATGCTATAAAGCATCAAGAATCCAGAGTCCTGATTTCCTTGCAGTAAAGTCAATCAAAAGGAGAGTAGCAAAACAGCTTCATTCCTGAGAACTTCATGCTGCACTTAGCGCCCAACAGTCTGTATGGTACATCACTCTTATTCCAGCTTTATTTATAAATCAGGAGCAAGACGTTTAAAGACTTTTCTAATGTAGTGCTTTATGCCTGTTGATACTACACAGTATCTGATCTCTTCCGTTTATCTTTTCAGCTTTCACAGCTTATAGTAAATGCAGGTGGAGTTGCTGCTGTGATTGATTGTATTGGCAGCTGCAGAGGGACTGTCAGACTGCCTGGCATCATGATGCTTGGTTACGTAGCAGCTCATTCGGAGAACCTGTCAATGGCAGTGATTGTCTCCAAGGTTAGCTATCACTTTGTCGTCTTCCCGTAATTCTTCAGTGGTGTTCTGAGAGAGAGATACAAATTAACATAGGCAGAGAATATATTTGGTGACAGAATTATATACTTGCTGTTGACAAATGCTCTTTCTCCTAATATTGCTGCTTGCTGTGGCTGAAATTATGTGGTAACCTGATCAAAGTGTGTCTTTATGAAGTTGAACCTTTTATAAAATGTCCTGGATTAGTTTGTGAACATCCATTTGTATTATGGTACATGATTTTTCTGTGTTGCAATTGCATGGGTACAGAAAATAAGTCAGTGAATTTCTATGGTCTGTTTCCTCTTAAAATGCATATTTGTGGCTACATCAAAACCCTTTTTGAAACAAGAATGTTTAATGGCACATTCTTCATTGCACTAGCATGAGTCTTCTAGTACTGCTAGAGTAATCTGGCAACAGACATCTTCAGACTTGAAAAGACCTCAGTTCCTAATGTCGTATAGTTTGCTTCAGTTGTGCAAGTGATGTTTCAAATGAGATAAGGTATACATTTTCAGGTTTAAATAAATTTTACTGGGCAATGATATAGAAGGGGGAGAATCTGCAATATTTGCAATAGGTGAAATTAGTGCCTGACATAATATTCTGATGTGAATAATGCTAACTAATGACAGGAGGAAGAAAGTCATTTCACTGAGCATTTTTGGCCCATTTTCACACTCATTTAAAATATACTGTATGAGTGGAAACAATGAAACAATAAAAAGAGAGGCACAGAAATGTCTTCTAGTAGGAATACAAGTTAAAAATGGAAATTGCTACAACATAACATCAATAACTGTGCAGGGAAGGTAGGAGTGATCAAAAAAATGCTCTTCTGCATTTGAAAACTAAAGAAATAGATGCTTTTTCCTTGCCTTCTGCAGAGGCCCTTCTTCTCTGGATGTGTCTGATGTGTCTCTGTCTCTCCACTTTCAGGGATGCCTAGAGCAAATATGCTTCTGCTGTTGAGTGCTTGACATTAAGTGGGATGAATCCAGGATTAAGTTCATGTGGAAGCACCTAAGCAATAAATTTTTGAAGAGTAATAATGGTTGCTACCATAACTGAATGGGAGCACAATGAGAGATGTCACAGGGATCTGTGCAAACTCTCATGAAATAAAATATTTTCATGAATGATCTACAAAAGAAACCCAAATAAACCCATATCCCATATAAAAAAAAAAAAAAATTGCTTCAGGGGAGACTAAGCTTGTGGAATGGTACATAGTGCTGAGGACCTGGCTTGGTATACTGGAACCATTTGAAAGAAATGCACTGTGGCATAACCACATGCAGTTACACATGTACAATGTTATGATGTAAAGTGATAACTCCATTCTGTGGTACTGTATCCTGGAAAGGATGAATTTTTAAAAATTATTTTTGGGGTCATACTGGACAAACACTTCATTGTGGTCTTCTGCTGCAGTGCAGTGGCAACAAAAAAAAAGACAAAAAAGAAAAAAGACAATTCAGTCCTTTGCAGTATGAAAGAGTGGAAGATGAAGCGTTATTGGGAAGAGAAGGAAAAAGAAGTTAATCTGTCGGTAGTACTAGTGCATTATACTTCTGCTCTCTGTATTTGAAAAAAATCTTGAGAAACCCCCAAAGAGTGCGCAGAAAAGTCAAAAACGATCCATGGGATGGAGAAAAAAGTTTTCTAGTTAGAGGTTTGGTAGCCTTGCCTTATCTGAAGTAGCATGAAATGATTCCTATTGAAGTATCCTGGCATAAAATGCCAGCTACTAAGTAGCTCCATAATCCTGTGGAGAAAGAATAAAGACTGTGACCCTGAACCAGAAGAACTTCAGTAACAGCTGGATGTGAGTAAGGTATTTTCCATCTCTTGATGTCTTCAAATCAAGAGTTGAAACCTTTCTGGAAGTGATTGGATGAGTCAAACATGAATTACTGGACTCCAGAAGAGGTTGATAAGTTGAAATTCAGTGTTGTGGA
>VYZM01008705.1:205929-247686 GCA_013398915.1 Dromas ardeola | reverse complement strand
AAAAAAAAAAAAAAGTGATTGAGCCCTTCTGGTTTTAAACTGCTTTCATAGATTCATAAACACTCAAATTCTTTTATTTTCAGTCTGAAAAAAATGAAGCCTTTACTCTTAGTACAGCCTGAATTGTGTCATGTATTCCTTTTATCCCTTAAATTTGTGTTAGCTCAAACTGCCTTCTGACTTAGAACACTGAATCTGTTTCTCTCTTTCTTTAACTAGATTTATTCAAAATTCTTGCTAGTCATGATGTTGTAAAAATATGACACCACTAGCATGTGTTCTCTTATAGCTTATTTTAGAAAAAGAATCTAAATAGAGACACATTTTCTAACAATCTGTATCAATTTCAAGTTGTCTTTCCCTGGTATAGATTTGTAAAGGCTGCGCTTTTTGTTGGTGCTGTAGGGAATACCACCACTGTGTGCCTGTTTGATAGAAGAACATGAAGATCATATTAAGGCAGCAGCTGCTTGGGCCTTGGGACAGGTCGGAAAACATACTCCTGAGCACGCACGTGCTGTTGCAGTAGCAAATGTGCTACCCACACTCCTTGCTATGTATATGGACACACGCAGTTCAGAAGATCTTCAAATGAAAGCAAGTATTTTTGTAGTATCTGCAGTGTGAGATATTTATTGTAATCAACAGGTATAAGTGCTTAAAAACTACTAAATGGTGCGTGCTTTTATTGATGTTCATTGAGTCACAGATTTCCTGGATGTAGGCTGTTCAAAGGCTGTGTGTCATTTCTTAGGACCTAACGGGTGTGCGTATGGTGCATACCAAATCATGTGGTACAGCCACAGCAGTCTAGTCCCTTATTTTCTTCCCAGTTTAGATCAGAGTCACATACACCCATAAATACTATAATTTCTTGTGAGTGACTAATTTCTAATTGTCTACTTTTTAAATATTATAGTCCTTGTAGTAGATTTGCTTACATTTTATTATTATAATAAAACTGTAACAAATACTCAAAGCTCTGCAAACATGCAGGTCTTCATATTGAGGGCCTTCCTTGTGTGGGAGCTAGTAGAGCTGCAGTTTGGTAAAGTGTATTTTTGAGCGACAGTAAGTGAACCGACTGAAGACTACAATGTGACAAGATACGGTCTCCCATGTTTTACTATGCTTCTGTACGTTCCACTGACGTAAAACATTCCAGATCTGTAAAACAACTTTTGTATAGCCATTTTCAGTGGTCACCAAAATATCAAGGCCAAATTAGCTGTACTTGTAATCCTACCCAAGAAGGTCATTACTGCTCGTAAGCAGTCAACATTGAGTCTGTTTTTAGAAACTAAGCACTGATGTACAACTGTTTCACTCTCTCCTTTCCTCCCTGACTGGATGGTAGTGCACTTTGCTATCCCAGACCAGCAGACTCTCCTAGTAAGCCACTTCTAAAATACAGTATTTTAAAATATGTTTTGATTTAGCATTCTTATTATATTACAGTACTTCAATTTACTTAAAGGGTCTACTCCTGTTTCCTTTGTAGTCAAAGGAAAATTGCCGTTACTTTGACCACAGATAACATAATAATAATATGATGCACTGTAGGTTTGGAGGCTTAATAAATCTAAGTAGAAAATTGATTCTTCATTAAGTGACCTGGTAGATATCATAGTTTTTATTCAGAAAATGGTCTTTCAGAATTCTGATCAATTTGCTTTTTTGATCAGACTTCAGTGATATGTAACATGAATTCTTGTTGTTTTCATTGATGTCTTACCAGAGAAATTTTATTTTGCATTTCAATAGACCAAAAGAGCCTTAAAGAGCATCCTTCAGAAATGCACGTATCTTCCAGCACTTGAACCATTGCTGCATGATGCCCCTCCCAATATTATGAAACATATTGTTGGGCAGTTTAGTAAGGTAAGAAAAGGCTCTCTTAATGAGTAATATGTTAATTGTTTTCCATTTAGCAAGGAAGCTATCTTTCCAAAGATGAAGTCTCTCTAAAGGTCTCAGTTGTTTTCTCAGGATTCTCAAGCATCCCATGCAGAAGCAGTTCAGAGCATCCTGTTCTTTTGCCGGATAAAGCTGGATGCTGCTTCATCTGGAACCTGCCATAATTCATTCTAAGACTGGGAAAACAGTTGCTTATAAGCAAGGTGTTTTTTTCTTCCTTGCCTCTTGAGATTAAGTGCAATATTAAGTCATGTGTAAATATTTTCACTGAGCCAATGTATCACATAAATCCCAGTCACATCTGTTTTAGATAAAGTACAAGCTGTCTGTACAGGAGTGACTTAAATCGGGTATTTTACATAGAGTATATAGAGTATAAAGGCTTCGCCACTTTTAGCCTCATTAATTTTCAGTTTCAATTAAGTAAGTGCAAAAATCCCAAATCTTTTCTCATCCCTCTCTAAATTTGAAAGTGTTTATTGTTAATTACCTTTTTGATTTGAGCACAGCATGTAAAAAGTGATACAATTTAATCAAAATATTTCAAATTATTTAAGTAATTGCTAACTATTCAGGAGATTTCCAGTGTCTGCAATGTTTACCAGCTGTTGGGAATCCTGCTCAACTGTAGACTATCTTTTGTGCAATACCCTGCAGTGTAATCTGCTAGCAGGGGGTACCAGGCTGTTTTGGTGAGATGTTCTTTCTGGAAATGGCCAAGTAAAACACTCTTGATACTCAGTTCTGATTATCACAGGTCTGGAAGCACTACTGTTTGTAGCGCAGATTCTTGATTACATTGCTACACTTAGGCTTGTCCTGTCTTCTTGCTAAGTCTGTACAAGGATTGGAGGTTTGCACAGAATCCAGTGCCTTTTGCTTCTGTGTGCTGACTGGAGCTATTAATGAGCTGAGCGCACAGTAATTGGTTACCCAGTGTATAGATTTGAATGTTGTTTGCTGTTGAAGTATTTTTTTACCCTTCATATCAGCTGATCTTTTGTTTTGTTTTGTTTTTCTTCTTCTGCAACATTGTATAAAACTATACTTGTCTGGCATTTGCTCTTATGAAGTGTACATTTAAAATTAAGTTCTCTGCAGTAAAAGCATTTCTGTCTCCTGTACCATAGCTTGGGAATTTCCTATTCTTAGAGCTGTGGCATATTACTTCTGTGGGCTTATTTATAGCACAGTAAAAGCCTTATTTCTGAGCTGTGCTTCAGAGTGGGATGCTATCCGTTCTTGGTGCTGGACTGTGTCATTTTAGCGTTATCCTTTTCAGGGTCTGTGCAATTCTGTGCTCTCTCGGTTTGTGCTGGGGGGAAGGTACTGTGTCTCAGAGGTGCTGTCTGTCATTAAGGCCCCTTCCAAGAGGGTTTTCTGCTGTCTTATCCAGCCTGGGAGTCGCAGTCTGGAGGAGGAAGGCAGGGAAAGGGCCATATCCTGTCTCCTTGCTAGTTCCTACTTGGCAGTTCTTGTTGTGGGAGATACATGGAAACAGCCGTCTTTTCAGTTCCCACAACGCAATAATCACAGTTGTTCCTGGTGCTTCTATGGAGCATATAATAGGGAGAAGCCTCTGTGCTCCCCTGTTTTTTCTTTACCTGTCTGTTGATTTTGTACAGCCAAGAGGGACCAGAGAAATGAAGGCTGTTTGCCTATGTGCATGGCAGAAATCTCATCCTTCTTTTCCTTCATCCTTTTAGGCAATCGCTTCCTCCTTTGAGGCTCTTGTTTTACACTGAGATACAGTCAAATTTGTGGCTTGATTTGTCTGACCAGCGTGAAGGCTTACAAAGTGCTTTTGCCCCCATAGTATGAAACTCCCAGAGTTGGTTTTAAACCCATCTGGTTTTGTTGTCGATGTAGCAAGACATCTTGCATTATCTCCCCCTGCCCCCCACCTCTTTTTTTTTTTTTTTTAAATATTATTGCAGCCCTGTGGGCCTATGGACTACGTGCTGTCATTCTGCCTTGCCTGGCCCAGCCCCCACCTCCCCCTCTCCCTCCCTCCCATCCTCTGGACAGAGCTGCATATTGGCATCACTCAGGGAGCGATGTATTGTCTGATCATTTCTGCTTCTCATCCCCCTTGGCTGCAGAAACTTCACATTTTTGCTTTGTGTGTGTGTTTGTGTGTGTGTTTGTTAAAGGCTTCCATGGCTACACAGTGTGTTGTAGGATTTTAATATCTAGGAATTTAATAGTAGCATGTAATGCTTCAAGGCTGCATTGTTCACTTGCAACAATTCTCAGTATTGTTTTCATGCACTAATCTATACTAGATCATTATAGTGATATAAAATTCTGCTCTACAATTAAACTGTGGGAATTGACATAAAAGACCTGAATAACTTGGTTTAAGTGGAACAGATGCTGCTGTTATTCCATGCTAGTGTTCTGTTTTTATTATCTATTTAATCTCCACAATCTTATTGTCTCCGTAGGAATAATTCAAGAAATATTATTTACGTAAAGATAAATATTCAATTCATTATTTTTATATATGTTATATATTAACGTACAAGTTAAATTATGTTATAACCATAAAGGGCTGGTTTATGATTTTTTTTCCTGCACAACTGGGTGTTAAACTACAGTAGTCATTACAGATGTTGCACCTCTGATGTTCCATTTTATCTATCCTCTGAATTAAAAACAGATAAGCGATATTTGAGCCTAGTAGCACAGAGATTCCTTTAAAAGAAAATATTTTTTTTAATGCACTTTTCTGCGTAGGTGTTACCACATGACAGTAAAGCACGTCGTCTCTTTGTAACAACTGGTGGACTTAAAAAGGTTCAAGAAATAAAAGCAGAACCTGGGTCACTTCTTCAGGAATATATCAACACTATTAACAGTTGCTATCCAGAGGAAATAGTAAGGTAGGGAAAATGAAATTTAAAAAATTCAGACTTACAACATTGTTAGATGTTTTTCATAGGAACAACACAAAACAAGGATTTAAAATACTAATTTAACTTCTACATGAATTTTGGTTTTAATAAAACAGCATAACTTTGGTTAACTGCCCCAGTGGTAACACAACTGCTAGACATACTTTTGAACGCTTTCTCTTTTCTTATTGTTTTTGGAATCAAATTTCTTTGTCTGTAAACTAAGGCCAAATAATCAGGCTCTTGCAGGAAACTGGGAAGCAAAGTCAGTCCTGCACTACCCAGACAGACTCTGAGGCTTTGTCACAACCGCGCTCGTATTAATGAATGTCTGTGGGAAATTTAGTTTATGTTGGTAACTTATTTATGGATTACTCAGGCTCCAAAATACAGGTATTGGTGAATCTTTTGTTGCATCCCTGACTTCCCTAAGAGCCTGTCTGAACTAGTGTATTCAGAGGCTCCTTTGAAACTTCCTCTGATGTACAGAGGGTCCAGAGGCTCTCCTGCACGGTTGCTCTGCCCACAGCTGCCCTTCCTCCCCCAGCCTCATCATGAGGCTTAAGTGTTATATAAAAGGACCATACACCAGCTGTCTGCACCAAGTTGAACTTTGCCCTTAATGAATACAGAAACACTATTAAATAGCTTACAGTCAAAATGTCACCATCCTAAATTGTAATAATGAGAGAAATGCCCTCCTAGATTCTAGATATCCATTTACCAGTCCTTCACTCCATCAACACATCAAAAGGATGTTGTACTCGTGCACTCCCTCTACAGGCTCTGAAAATCTGCATCATCAATTTTAATTATAGCAACAGAGTTCTTCAGCTAATAGTAGCTGCAAACTAAGTCACACAAAATGAAGCCCTGTTTGTCCCCACAAGGAAAAGCCAGTGTCTGTCAAATGGGTAAAAGCAAAATCATAAAGACACTTTATTCTGCAGCAAATACTTCAGAGGGGAAAAAGGACATTTGCTTGCGCTTTTCTGGATATAATTAATGTTTCTTTGTTACAGCTCTTTTTTTCCCACCCCCTGTAAATGAAACAAGGTTAGTCATGTAGGCTGGGATGTAATAAAGAAAAGGGCCCCTTCGAGCATCTCCTGCTTGCCTCTTTGTGCTACTGCCTGATGTTGGTGGTGCTGCCTGAGGCACAGCTGCTATAATAGACTCCAGCTCTGGGTTTGTCCTGGAGACCTGTTATTTTAGGCTGTTTGCAGACTGAATATAATAATGCATTGAAAAGTTAGCTTTACAATCAGAGAACAAATGTGAGTTTTAAAAAGGGTTACATTATGCAGAAATCATCCAGAAAATGAAAATCAACAAGGTAAATGGATCTTCCTTCAGTGTGAAAACGTTGGTAATTTTTACTTGAATACATTTTAGTCATGCATTACATGGAAGTATGTTCCTCTGTCTTTGTAGTTAAAGCTTCCAGGGCTCAGAGATGACAATTTACATGCTTGCAAAACCAGAAACGTACCAAGATGTATTTTTAGAATAACACAGTAACAATTTTCAGATACTCTTAACCTGGAAAACAAGAACTAAGTGCAGCTTTGGTGATGCTTGCATATTGGAAGCATGTAGTTGGTCCATTGTGGAAAACCAACTGAATGACAGCAGGACAATAATGGCACCATAGAGTCCTACTCTAATGAAAACCTATTGGATAATCTCTGTCCTTGAGTTGGCATTAGAGACAGAAGGTCATTGTGATAAATTTTTTTGTTCCAGAATCAATGTCTCTCGCATTGATGTAGACTTCACATTAGCTTTGGGGTGTGTGCTTATGTTTGATGAACAGCAGTAGACTATTGTCGTCTGGCAGCCTATGGTTCTGTGTAAACTCATGCTTTTTTATTAAAGGCCGTAATTTCAAAAGAAGTTAACAACTACATTTCTCAGTAAAGACAATGCTTATAGCTGCTGAACCTATCTGAAAACTAGTCTCTTACCTATGCCCTAAAAGAAGCTAAACGCATTTTTGAAAAACTGACTTCTGAGTAGAAATGATAACGTAAGTTGAAAAGCAGGCTCTTAAAACATTGTAGGGGAATAACTATAGAATTCCTTGACCGGTGGTTAATGCTAGGATTTTTTCCTGATCAATAGAAATGTGAATAGTGTTTCATTACTTAGCACAGAACATGCCTTGTCGTCTAATGCACAAACAAAATGTTTCTTTTTCAGGTATTATTCCCCTGGATATTCTGAGATACTTCTGGAAAGGGTGGAAAATTACCATCCAGTTATATAAACTTCAATTTTTTATTAGAGCTGTATTTCACATTTATGCCTTTATGACTGTAATACAAATACAGCTGTTGAAACTCTTGTTTGATTCTGAAATCTCCTTCTACTGATTGAGCTACTGAAAGAACTCAGCAATTCCAGCAAGCTGTATTTTGTTCTTTATAAACTTGTTTGTTGCTAAGTTTTTGTTCCTTTCTGTTTTTCTCTAACGTTACTACCAGATATAGCAGCATATATGAATGGAATTTCATGCAGGGGTGATGATTTATCACAGAGGCTTTTTTAGAATCAGTCATTTCCTTTTCCTTCCACAAGAAAGGTTTGTTGTTATCTCATTCAAATTTTAGCCTTCTCAGTACTGTAACCATTTTCCCCTTTTGCCTTTGCATATTGTTTAGAGCTTCCCAAGCTTGATGAGGGGGAAAAAGCTGGCCCCTGTGCTTTTTCTAATTACGGAATCCATTCTGCACTGAGATATCTCCTACTGCTACCTTTCAGAAAGTAATGCGATGTGATTTTTACATCTCCAAAGATGTTAGTAGCTGCTAAATAAAGAAATAATCAGATTTGATGATGAAAAAAGGGCTGAATTCTGCATGATCGTGTGGTGGTCCTGGCGTGGTAGTTAATACATCTTCTGCAAAAGTCCTCCTAATTAAGGCAGAATTTTCTGTGGAGGGAAGGAGCGACACACTGTTTGGTGTATGCATCGTTGTTCCTCTTGGAAAGAACAGAGTAAACTTAGAACTCCCACAGGCACAAAGGGAAGGACCCTGGGAGGTTTGGCTCCATTTGGGTCAGCAGCAAATTTGTGCAGCTCAGAAGAGGGGAGAATTGCTTGGCTGCAGGAACACTGTTAGCAAAGTTCTGAGCACATTCAGGGAAAACCCGAGGATACTTAAGTCCCACTGATTTGAGTGATGGGACTAAGACTGCTCAGTACTTATTCTTCAAGAAGTTGGTTTTTTTCCTTTTTTCTTTTTTTTTTTTTTTTTTTTTTTTCCCAAAAGAGTAATAAACAGTGTTTCTGGAACGGGATGTTGAAATACTGGCAGCCACAAGGAAAGACAGTATTTGAAACCCCCTGCAGGAGAGAAACTTGTCTACTTTCTTAAACATTAACTGAATGAGTTTATAATACAGGGATAGTCTCTTCTATTACTCGTAAAACAGGAGCAAAGACTTATTGCAGTTGGAAATGATTTAGAATGGCTTTTCTGTGCCAAATTCCAAAAGACTTTGCTTTTGTTCTTGTCAGCATATTTTTCAACAGTTCACAAAAACATTGATGGGCTATCTCGTGTTAAGGTTCAATTCTACAGAGGGCTGTGCCTCCTGCTGTGAGGTACTTGGTGCTCTCAGACTCTGCTCTTCAGGAGAAGCAGGGGTTGCACAGTACCTTGCTCTATGGCACCTAACTGAGATGGAAACTGTTGGTGTCATGAATGCCGATATAGAAAACACACCAGCTGGGTTCTTTCCTTAGCCCACATCAGAGTGAAAAGCCTTGGAACTGACTAACTTCTACCTTTTTGTTATTGGTGTTTGTATTCTGACATTATTAATGCTAGGAAACTAGTGGAAAAACATTAGGTCTATTAAAAGGATTGGTGTAATACTCAATAATTTTCTCGCATGCTTTATGGGTATTTAAAAATCAAATCTTGTATAATCTCTAAAAAAAGATGTAATGGAAGGGCTTCCAGACAGTCTTGAAGGATCTGAAGCCTTTATTTTCCCTAATGGAACAGAAATGGTGCAGAGGGCTGAACGCGGTTGCAGTGCAGATGGGAGGCAGGGTAGGCATGGAGCTGCGTACCCATAGCTGCATCATGTGCTTGGGAGCACACCCACACCACACAATGCTGATGTATATGTTTTGTGCGGAGAGAGCAAAGAGGCTTCAGTCCCCTGACAAATGTGCTCCTGCTGTGTCACACTGTGCTACACTGTAAGGATTCCACAGGGTTAAATTTCAATGCCTAAACAATTTGTTCACAGTCTTTTCACAGTCTTTTTCTGATTCCTGACAAAGGAAATGATTGCAGAAGGCAAACCTTCAAAGCGATCTGATTGTGCAGAGCACAATCTAAATCAGACCTAGCATAAATACGTCTTTACACCAGCTAGGCAGTTCTGTCCTAGACCAGGGGCTGTTTGGCCTCTTGTCACAGGACTCTCCTGGACGATGGCACATCCCATTAGGCTGTGGCAGTGCAAAGTCCTCTCCCACGTACTTTGAGACCCCCTCAGCTCTCCTTTGCTGGCAGGCTGCTTCCCTGCATTGTACGTACACCTTGTGGATGGAGGCTTCCCTAGAGGTAAGTGTCTGCACAAGGCAGATCTAGCCCTTTACAGCAGAATTATTGCTAATTTGTATTTTAGGTTTACATTACTAGGACAAGAGTTTCTTTTCACCTGCTGTGTTTCACAAGCTCTGATGTAGAGAGCTCTCATTTGGCTTAAGTCGTCATCTAAAACTATATTAATGTTTGCAATTGCTACTCTGGCAGGCTTCAAGTGTGTATCATTTGTCTCAATTTCATAGAATAAAATGTAGATTTGCATTTTAATTCATTGTGTAAATGCTATTTTCATGCTAGTTTGTGACTGTGATGCTAGAGAAGATGAAGAACAGGCTCATTTTGCAGCTTGAGCCTGACACCACCTTTGGATATTTGTCTCAGTTTACCACTCAACAGTGCCTACTTCTGAGCTTAGGACATACAAGCATTTCAAGTAAGAGTCCCTCTCACGGAGGTGGCTTATTAAGACACACAAAGAAAATTAAGCCAGTGCTTTGGCAGAAATGAATGTAAGCGGAGACAGCCCTTAAATCATTTTGCCAGTTCCTTTGACTGCAGCATTGGGACTTTTCAACCCAACTTTTTAAAGATCTTCTCTGGGGGCCCGAGCTGTGATTTTTGTCTACATTACTTACAGCTATTATTACATCTACAGATGTAAACCAGGGACTTGAAAGAACATGTGGATGTGTAAAACTTTACCATATTTCATTCAGTGGATGGATTAACTGGCCTACAAAAGCTCCATTCTTTATCTGAATGACTGGAAACCAAGAGGATCTGAAAAGGGGAAATTCAAGGAGTTCAACTCTTGTGCATATAATATGTTCTGCATTTCCAGAGGGATTTACCAAGGGATTGCTTTGTCTCATCTGAAGTGATCAATCTGCTGGAGATCTGCATCTTAACAAACAAACGAACAAAATGTTGAAGGAGCTGAATGGAACTGGTGAAGGAAGAAAGAATCTCATTTTGTGAAATAAAGCATAAAGTTACAGTAATTAGGACGTGGATGGACTGTGTGTAGATCCTCGGTGTTCTTGATTTGGTGTAGGAGGTTGTGAATTGGCTTGGCCAAAAGGGAGTTTTAAGGCATGGAGGATGCCGTGGGATAGCCTTCAGCTTCTGATGTAAATTGGAGTCCTCTGATTTCTGGGCATTAGGGGTGGCTATTGTCCCTTCAGGTGAGGAATCTGTGAAAGCGTGCTCGCCTCAGTGTCTTCCTTAATGGCTGCTTGGTGTCCAGTATCTTGGTTGTTACGAGTTTTAAATCTCACTGTGTGACCAGGGTAGAAAGGAAATATGGGGTAGCACTAGATTTTTTCACTTCTTGCACCGACATAAGAAAGGACCATTTTTATGGTCTTGGATAATTATTACAAATCCCTGTGTATCATCATCTTCAGCTGTGAAGTATCTGTTATACTCCTTTGTTAACTTGCAGAAGTGCTGGGAAAATTAAATTCATATGAGAGATCGATGCAGCAGAACTTAAGTTCTTTATAACTAATACCATATTCAGAAAGGAATATTGTTGAAGAACCTACAAGAATTTACCTAAGAAATCTTTGAGATGCTGATTTTTAGAATTCAAGTTGAACTAAAAACCAGTGGATTTTTTGAGTTGCCTCATCTGACACAATTTGGAGGGATCTTGGAGAAACAGCAAATTACAATGTCTCTCGTGACTATACTAAAACTATTGATGTCATTTTTGTATAATACTTAACTGTTAATGTTGATGCTACTATGCTGTATTCTGCAGTCAGCTCTATAATTTAGCTAGTGAAAATACTAATTACGTTATTACCACTGTACTGTATTTCTAGATACTGCACAAAAGATTGAATTAGAAAATACATATAAGCAATACTAAAGCATATTTTGATGAGGAGAATGCCTTTTAAACCAGGAAATGGTATTGTGCTGCCTTTCACAAGAAGTTACTCTTGTGAAAGAGGAGTAGTTTGTGTTCCCTCCCACCCAGAGGTCCGATCACGAGGCTCGCCGAGTGCTCAGCAAAGTGCTGAGGACCATGATCTACTGTCTGTAGCAGAAACTGGTTGTGTTCACTATCATGCATCAGCAAGCTACGGAGAGGAACAATGCGAGTGTACCGGTGTCATCGTCTTAGATTTCCACAGAGATTTTGAAGGCTTGCTTTTTCTTCTTAAAAATATGTTTGGTCCACTAGCTCCTACCTCCAAATTGAGTTAAAGAATAGATACCCAGATTAACTTTAGCTATTCTGTATTTTGTTCCTTTTATAACAAAAGTTAAATGTTGAGAGGGGGGAAAGTGTGTTAATGTCTTTCTTTAAAATAGTTCTTGCTTATTTTTTGTGTTGAAATCAGCAACAAAACGTCGTAATCTTGAGACAAGATCTGTGCCCTTTGCTCTCAAGGAAAATTTTGTCTTCCCTAGTTCAGACTAGTGATGTGTTTTATACTTGTTGTCCTATTTATAATTAGGTCTTTGTCCTATTTATAATTAGGTCTGATGGCCTCTGTACATGTTTACCTTTCCATATTTGGTCAGTATTAAAGCCATTATCAACCTAAAAGGTCAGATTACTACCAAGATTCAGCCTTTGTTGCCCCGTAGTGCTATAAATTATATTACAACCTATTCTTAAAAATTAATAATATGCAACATAGAGGTCTGATGGATTCATGTTAATGAGAACACTGAAGCTTCATTGACTTGCAATATCATTAGAGCTCTGAGACAGGTTTATAGCCTTGTGCAAAGTGTATTTGTGTTGGTTTAGACACAGTATTTATTTGGTCACACCCACCCAAATGTTTCCTTACTAAATTAAAGTAAATGCTGGTTAGTTCAATGAGCTACAAAGATATATAGTGTAATTTCGGGTTCTCAAGTCACAGAAAATAAGCCTCAACAATGGAAATCAGTAGAGGGTCAAAAATGATGGATATACTAGAGTGAACATGAACAAAGAGGGAAGGGAGTTTACTGAGTTGGGCGAAGTTAATTTTTTATAACACAAGCAATGTATAAAATTTGGAAAGAACAGCTCCCATTTGTAGTCTGCTCTGATCTTTGTGTAACCCCTTCCTGTATACACATACGTGCACACTTGCAAGCATGGTCAACCAAAATGTAATGATTTCTGTCTTTGCTTTCACAAGGCTTGCCTCTGTAAAACATCTTTAGTGGCTGGAGGAGAGCAGGTCATTAGCAGGTCCCCTGCTCACTACTAATGCCAGCTTTATGGTACTAATTTCCATTAGCTTAAGGTCAGCAGCACCCACCTGATTTCCATTCCAGTGAGAATCCGGCACTGGATCTGCCTCACCTGTACTCCTTTGTGCTCTGAACAGTTATGCTTCTTGCTGGAAACAAAGCAGAAGTGATAAAATGACTTGCTTTTGTTCTTCCCCAACAGTGCTTCAAATGAGGGAATGGCAGGAAAATCTTTCTAGAGCTTTTGGGGAATGGCTCGTGCTCTGTGTTGGAGGCTGAATCCCCAGCTGTGCAGGACATGAAATAGAAGGGGAGATGATAAGAATCAGGAACATACTGCAGTTGCAGCTATTACCTGCTTTGGGAAATGAATATGTAAAGAAGCTTCAAGTTTACTATCTCCTTTCATGAGTAATACCTCCTTGCTGTAGCCATCTCTGAGTTTGGTCTTGGGGCTTGTTGTCTCTGCCTCCTGCTTTGGAGCCAGGCAGTTGCATCAGTTGTTGACACGGTGGCAGTGCTGCTTGTGCCAGCCCAGCCTTGGATTGTGATTCCTACAGACATTTATGGGAATGGAAAGGAGGATAACTCTAGCGATTCTATACGCAGTTTAACAATATGAAACTTTCTTGCTTTCAGTCACTCCAAAGCAAATCCTACGCCAGCTTATCTGTGAAGACTACAAGGGCTTGGAGCACACCAAGACTTGGAGCACTGTGAAGACTACAAGGGAAATTTGGCAATGGGAGGTTGGGCAGGGTTCAAGGAGAGCAGGCCTTGTGCCTCTGCTGCTTTTATGCTATCACAGCCAGAGACATGGAGCTGAAATCAGTCTGTCCTTAATTGCATGTTTTAAGACCCCACTCTGCCCTGGAAAATGCCGTGGAAAAGGCGAAGTACAGCATATACCCATAGGGCTGAGGGGAATTATAGATTCCTCTCCCTTCCTCCATGCCATGTCCATTTGGCAGCAGTGCAGCAGCCTTACCTGGCTGGGTCTGGCACAGGGAGGGCTTCCACCTCCTCAGGATATCCCAGGGCTGTCCTTCATAAGTGCTTTGAAGTTGAAAACTGCTATGAGTACTAAGTGTTACTACTGTTTACTGATGTGATCAATGTGTAGCTGACCTTAACTCATTTTCTTGTGGTAATTCCCTTGGTTAAAGTGGAGAAAACGAACTGTTTTGATGACAGTGTTTTAAGAAGCTGCCATTTCAGAAGCTGTAGCAATGCCTGTGATACATCGCCCTGTCCGACAGCAGGGGTGGAAACTTGGCTTCCTCTCTGGGGTGTGGGGCTCCAGTTTGGACCGTCCCCACATATTTATGTATCTTTTTGTATCAGACATGGCCTACTAGTAACAAAATCTTAAAATTTTTGCCACTGACTCGAATTATGATGAGGTCACGAATCATTATTTTAGGCCTAGTCCTTCCCCCTCCAAGTGTTTTTTAAAATCCTGGTTTTGTGTTTATGCTAATGTAGTTGTGCAATGGGAATGTTTGGTAAAATTGCTGTTTAATTTACAATAGAAGAGTGCTTTAGCAGCTGTTTTATAGCAGTTTAACTACTCTGACCTAAATGACTGCTCTTAAGAGATTGAAAAGTAATTGAAAAGGTGAAAAAGTCCAGGACTGTCCTCTCTTATTTTTTTTGCATTTTGTGTATTTCTTTTTTATTACATCTTTGAAACAACTTTATAAACAATTTGAGTTCCTCTGCATAATTCAGATCAGAGAGGAAAGAATGCCAGTTTACTGGGACTTGTTTTCTGACCACCTGAGAAAAATGAGTTTTTCATCCTCTTGAACATCATCTGGAGTTATAATAAAATGTGCTTTCAGCTGGATTCCTTCTGTGTGGAAACAGACAGAGCTACATCATTGCACACCTAAAGGAAGGACACAGAACTACAAAAACAATCTGAAATCTGGATTTTTTCCTGCTCCTCAGAGGCCACAAGTAATTTTCTGTAATCTGAATGAAAATTATTTGAATCTTGAAGGAGGGATATACCCCTCCCTTCCCCTCAACCTAAGTAGTCCTGAGATCCTTTAATACACAGCTAAGTTGCCTGTCAGGATCATAGTGTGAAAACCCCTAGGAACAGCTATTGAAGGAACTGAAAAAAATCCACAAAACTGGAAGGTAATTTGGGAAAATTCACTAGTAAGCTACTAAAACTTCAGCTGAGTGTTCACTCCAATCTGTTGCAGATGAATGAAATGTGGTGCTAGTGCGTTGGAATCCTGGGGTGACAGACACACGAAGAATACATAAAAGATGGATGTTGGTTAACCAGTGCTGCAGACAGGCTGTCCTACTTGTCTGGGGAGCTGGTCCTGAAAACCCTCAGCCAGGCAAAAGCTTTTGTTGATTTGAGGGTGACTGTGCACTGAAGGAAGGTTGCCGGGCCCGGGCATATGGCAGTCAGATGACAGCGGCGTAGCTCCCGTGATGTGCTCTGGACTGGTGGAATGGTTATATGACAAAACTCTGCAACTTCACACAAGCATGCTGTAATTTGAAGCCGTTCTGCAGGGAAACCGTAGGCAGCAAGTACAATTTCTAAGCCTGATATAAATTCCATCCTGTTTAACTGCCATCAGTTCTACTGCAGATTATCAAACCAAGTGAAAGAACAAAGCAATGGAGAGATTTGATCTGGCTTCATAACGCAGTTGAAGAACTCCTCATTAGGAGAGCATTTTCCATGGCCTCAAAAGCACAGCACTGAGGTCTTCGCTGTCTTCTGTTGCCATACCGTTGTGTCCCGAGCAGGCAGCTGGTCCATTTGTTTCTTTCTCTTTCTCCTGCTGAACAAAATAGTGGTTCAGTCACTTTCTTCTGGAATTCCTTCATCTTGTCTCTCTGTCTTTTTGTTTTATAATTCATTCATTTTAACTCAAATTCACTGATGCACGTATCTCATACATGACTTTATCTGTGGAAGAGATGCAAGAATCTCTCCTTTAAGTCCTTCCGATGCGTTTCCAGACCTCAGGTACACCCCCTGTTCCTTGATTCCACGTTGTCATGCCCTTAAATAATTTGTCCTGTGTTTTTGTTTATTTGTCTAATTACTCTTCACATCTCCTTTAGCCCTTCTGAATTACCACTCCACACATTGCTTGTCATAGTTCACACTCCTTTTGTTTGACTGTGCTTTTTCCAAGGCTAGTTACTGAGTCTTGGCAGAATTGTTGTAGCATCTCACCAACAGCTGTTTTTTGCTGTGACAATAGGCTGATGTATGCCTCAAAAGCGAACACACAGGCGTGCATATTAAATGCTTACAGTGTGGTGACAAGCACAACCAATTTTTTAAAATCCTTTAAAAAAAATTAAGGTGGAGATTAAAAATATTAAATAATTGGAAAGAAACATTCCCAAACTGAGGAGCAGGCATGCTTGAGATGAGCCACACGGTATCAGCTGTGAAGAAAATCTCAAAGAAAATCTCTTGCAGTGAAAGACTTCAAGAGGAGAGGAAAACACCATGGGCCCCATGATGTCCTGCACGTAGGTAATGTAGCATGTGGGTGCCTGCACAATTTCTGCTGGGTTGTATCCCAGTAAAGGGGTCACAGAGCAAATGCAGCTCTACTTACCCAGCAAGACAGGGTGTTCTTATTTTACAGAATTCATTTATTGCTTCAAATAAACTGTTATATCAGACAACTACATCGTGATCACTCTGAGCATGTATATTAACAACAGCTTTGTTTTAAAACTGTGTGGAGTTTGCTACTGCCTTCATCCTTCTGTCTTCTTTCTGTATCTTTCCTACAGCTTTCCATTGGTTTTCCCCATTAATGCTCGATGCATGCTATAAGGTATGCCTGTCGGTGGGTATTACTTTCACCAGCTTTGCTTTGCAGTAGTATGTCTATAAATGGCAGGCAGCATCATTCCTAATTACATGTTGCCCCCAGATGCTCCATGGGTGATGCTGATGGATTGCTGTGTGGGTGGTGTTGAAGGGGCTGGGGGAGGGGGAGCTGGGATGCAGCTCCTCTAAGTGGTAGCAGAGGTCTCTCTCTGGCCTGGGATCATCAGTCCTCCCTCAGCAAAGGGAGCTCATGAGATCCTGCATCTGGGCGTTGGAAAAGGGGACGTAATGCAGGGCAGGCTTTGGGATGCAACCCAAACAAACAGGGAAGCAGGAGCAGCTGGGAGAGGCAGAGAATTTACCCTTTACCTATTGCTGCAGAAACCACGCAGCACGGAGGGCTGACAGACTGCACAAGCTGCTAGGTCATGCTTTCTTGATTTCAGTTCCCCCCAGCCCTTGGTTCTGTGCCGGGGGTGTCAGTGCTGCGAGGCAGAGCCGCGCTGCGGCGGTTGGAGGGCATCTGCCCTGCGGCTGCTGGGACTCAGATCCATTTCCTTAATGGTATTCCTGACAGCGACCTTCTGCGCGGATTAAGATATCCCTGTCGTGGCCGAGGGCAGACTGTGCTTTGGAACTGAATCAGGCCATTTTTGGCTACCAAAAGTGTGGCTGTGGAGGTGGCAGACTGAGCCACTGACTTCTACCAGCCGCCTGCTCCAAGGAAGTGGGTAGAGCAGAGGCAGGAGCCAGCACCAGCAGACCCTGTCTTTAAACGGGACAGCCTGTCCTGCAGCACAGGGAGGGACACGCCTGCACCAGCAGACTGAGGAGGAAGACTGGAAAGCTGAGTGATCCCGGACCTTGAAAGGATGCTCTCTAAACCTCAGAGAAATCCGAGGAAAGATGGGGAGGTGGAAGCAGCAATTTCCAGTTGAGTGTTTGTCATTTTTGCGCAGACCTTTACTCTTCAAGTGCTGCTAATGGAGAAGGAGGAAGTGAGAGACTGCACATGTGCGAAAGTGCCTCTGCAAAGTCTGTTTCCTTCTGTCTTTAACTGTCCTGTGGTCCTTGAAGAGTTTTATATTTAGCGTGCCTAGCAGGTCAGCTACTAGGAAGGCGTGGAGGGAGGCGGGCAGTAGTGGCTTTGGGGACTGAAGCAATTGGTCTCCATGGGTTTTTACATCCCAAGATTAGTGCCAGGTCGGGAATCCGCCCCATCAGAGTGTGCACTGAAACTAGGAAGTGTCTTGGGATGGTGTGCAGAAGGACATTTAAGAATGTAAGACATAACTGCTGCATCAGACCAATGGTACACCCAGCCCTGAGTCTGTCGCCAGCAGTGGCAGGAGGCAGTGCTGCCTACAGAGCGCGGGTGGGCCTGGTCACGTCCTGCTGCCCGTCCCCTCTGTACTCCCCCAGCAGCCCCAGCTGTCGGATTTGCATGTTAGAGACTCATCACTGCCTAACCCTTCTAGTTTCTGCTTACGGAGCCAGTGCCCACTCACTCAATGTTATGAAGTCCTTCTAGGGTTATTCGCCTGAAAGAGCTCAGTGTCCCATACAAACTTGAGGACTTCATTGAATGCTCCCCTCTTCACGTACTCACTGAAAATGCTGAGTAAAGCCAGTTCCACCATCAATCCCACAGCGGGGAGACCTTGCTGATGCCTGTTCTCCACCCTTAAAAGCGACCATTAAGCCTTATCTTTTGCTTCGTGTCCTGCGTCAAATTTTCTACCCATAAGACCCTTTCCTCCCACCCTGTGGCAATTTAGTTTCTTTGATAACTTCTGGTGTGGAACCTCATCAAAAGCTTTTTCAAAATTGGACTCTTCTGTGTCTGCTGGACCTGGTCTCCGTCTTCACTGTTGCACTTCAAGGACTGCAGTGGGTTGGTGAGGTAGGATTTCTCTCTGCAGAAGCCACGCTGCCTTGTCCCCAACAGACCATGTTTATCCCTGTCTACAGTGACTTTATTATTTTTTTTTTTTTAGGCCCTACTGCCATTAGCAAGGATGGATGGCAAACTTCCTGGTCTGCAATTACCAGGATCCCTTTTAAAGTCCTTTTTGTGGCTGGGGGCTGCAATGGCAGCTTGCCAGCCCTCTGGCAGCCCGGTCCTTGCCATGTTGGGTTACCCTCCCCGTCCTGCACAGCCCGAGGCTGAGCGGGGAGGATGAACGGTAGTCGCGGACAGAGTGGAACTGTACTCAGGAGTGGAAACCACCATCCAGAGAAATGTCAGTAACTAATTTTTCTTCCCCTTCAAAACACGTTTGCTCAACTTCTGGAGAGAGTACTTAGGTGACAGTGATACTTTCCCGCTCTTCCCTCCATAGGGACAAGGCATTTTACATGGCTTCTCATACAATGGTCTGCAAAATACAGAGACGATGTATAGAGATTAGGTGATAATAAAATTTCTGTTATAAGTCTTGTACCTGCTATTGATATAGAATTATATCAATAATGGTGATTGATTTTCCCTACGATGTGATGGGAATATCTGCATTGGCAGTTTATTGGAGTAAAGGGGGAGAGAGAGACTGTAACGCTACACTGAAATCACACAGATTAGGATTTTACAGAAGAAATGAGCACAAAACTGAAGAACATAGCTAAATATAGGGCTATTAAATTTGGGCTAGAGAAACACCACAATGAAAAGGTTTTGGCCCAACTATTAAACACAGATTATTTCTTACATGACATCTGATGAGGCACAAATACTGCTACGGAGACTCTGAGAGGATCCAGCTCTGGAAAGAGGCTGGAAGGCAGCGAAGCCTTTTCTTGCGCCTGAATGGGTTTTGCAGGTAATGCTCTTTACTGATAATCACCAAGATGGGGGAAAAGAAAATACAAAAGCAAAGACGAAATAGTGAACAGTAAATAAAAACACAGGAGGCAGCAGTAAAAGATGTCAGTTTTTTGTTGGGCTGGAAGTGGCTGCTGAGGAGCTTTGTTCTGGGAAGAGAAAGTGCCGCAGCAGGACAAGAACGCTTGGCTTGGGCGGGTTGTCATATCTGTCATCATTAGAACATGAACAGATGATGATGATGATCTCTCCATTCTGTTTTTGTTTTTTCTCAGTCTCCAGAGATGCTCATACAGCTGTTTTCACCACAAAATTTATTCAGCTAATTTGTCCACTTTCCTTTCTTATTTTCTTACAGCGCTTCTTACCTTCATCAAGCTGGTAGCATCTTCTCCGTGCCCACTGCTACTTTCAGCCTTCTCCGTTCCTGAAGATGCTGACTACTTTCCAGTGCCTGGTGGTGTGTTACTGTCTACCTCGTGCACTGCTTTTCAGGTCGTCTTTCCCACACAACGCGGCATTCCACACCACACGAGGCAGGGGCAAAGCAGAGGGAGAAAAGCAGGCAGGGACGGGGGGCGCTCTCTAAGTGGGTCACTTCTCATAGATACAGGCTCCTGCCTCCCCTCTTATGGCTCCCTCTCTGCAGCCATCCCTCGGGTACTGACCCCACGTTTATTTTCTAGCCTGCAGCAGCAGTGTGCCTAAAGCCAGGCAGCTGACAGCACAACAGCTCGTTCAACTACTGCTGTGAGATTTTGAAGACAAGCAGGTTTCACAAGGCTGCAGCTGGAGGGAAAGACTTTCTAGAAGCCAGTTCCTCTCCAGCGTTTTCGGAGAGGTATATGATCACTGATACTTCCCAGTCTCAGTTTTTGGTAACTGAGTTGAAGAAAGGTAGTCTAAGTTCATTTTTTTTCCCCAAAATGATAACTAGGACAGAGCAATGATACCTACTTATGTAGCTCTCCACACCCTGAGCTTGTCACAGCCTGCATCTGAGGAGGACCGCTCCGAATGAGATTTATGTGCGGGCATTTGGTATAATTTGAAACAGACTGAAGCTTAGTGTCAGGGCATTTCATGACATGCAGAGCCTTAAAATTATGATAGAAGTCATCTGGGGACCTGCACCGGCAGCGTGCAACCCTTCTCGCCGGAGTCGTTCCTACCTGCTCACCGCAGCCTGCAAAACAAACAGCCACCCGTGCAATCGCAGTGCCGAGAAAACGCCGCTGTGATGGATGATGTCCAGGTGTGACCTTTCACCTGCTACGGTAGCCAAAAATCTCTGCGGGAAGAGTGCACGATCGAAGATTATGGGATAATAAAAAAAAAGGAAAAAAAAAAAAGATCAATCAGGTGAAGGATTCTGTTGTTAAGAAAGTATTAACTATTTTTTAAATACACAAGCATCTGACAGGCCAGGCCACACCTAAAAGGGCTAATGATAAAGCCAGGGTTGGCTGGAGTGGTTCAGTCCAAAGGGCAGGCTGGTTTCTTGGCGAATGCAGAACGTGTCTTCAGCACGCTGCCACAGCGGATGCAAGAAACTGAGCACGCAATCTATTATCAAATGCATGGTGGAAACTTGACATTTCAGCAATGTAATACACTTGTTTTTCCAGCGGCATGAGACTAATATACTCCTTTTCTGTGCTTCGTGCAGCGTCATTCACATCTGAGCAAAATAAATGGGGAAGAAGATGATTTTGCTGTTTATTCTTGGCATTGCTAATTTTAGTGCTGCTAAGGAGAGGCATTTTTTTCCTATTTTTTTTTTTTAAGAAAATGTAACAAAGCACATGAGTCTTAGAATAAAAATAACTGTAAAGGGCAACATCACTGCTGTTTCTTTGATAGTTGTACTTCAATAGCTGCTGTACATCCCTTATGTTGTCTGGAACGAAAACCAGCCATCAAACTCTGACACAGTGGCGTTATGAAATCTTTCCGGCTCCTCTGAACCCCAAAAGCAAACCAGGGTTTGTGTAGCTGAAACAAATATAGAATGACCGTGAATGGAAGCTTCTTAATCCAGCGCCATCAGTATGAAAGATGAGTTATCTCATCTAATTTCTATGCTGCGTGCAAGAGGTTTTGCATTCCAATTCTGGAATCAGTCGCCTCTTTCCCTTTTTGTAACACCTCCTTCTACCGTTGTGGTAGTTCGTAACATGCAGATCCACGTATCGAAGAAAAATGGTGGAGAAAGGCTTGGCTTGTGATTTTTATTTTTTTTTTGCTTCCAGTCCTGCCTTCTCTGGAATGCGTGCAGACATATTTATTTCCCCTATGATATAGCTCCTATTATGTGCTTTGCACCTTTAAATGTGCGAAGCATCGTGTCTGCCTGGCAGGACCCTGATATTCAAGATGGAAGAGAGACAGGCTTTGTTTTCTCTCTCATGGAGATTTTGCATTCGGTCTCCCTTTACCGTTACGTTGGCTTGTGGAGAGGGTTAGTAAACAACCCCGTCCTGTTTCCCAGTTTCTTTACATTTTTCTGTACACAAAGAGCAAAATGCACATTTTCCCCCTGCACAGGGAAATGCCAGTAAAGGAAAATGTGCAAAACCTCAGTGCCGGGAAGCAGCGTCTCCTCCACTGCAGAGCCTTCTCGCAGCAGACAGGCAGCCTGAACGCTCGCGTTTGGAACTGCAAAACAAAGAAAATAAACTAGCAGGCACGCATTCTTGAGTGCCTAAGGACTATTCCTGTTCCTCACCAACCTGCTGTCAGCCAGGACAGCAACGAAGGCGCGCTGCTGCGTGGAGGCCCCACACAAACAGCTGCATTTTGCAGATTAGGCATTTGCCATCACATTTTCAGATTGTTTCATTTTTCTACCTGGGTCATCCATATTCTAGAGTACAAGAAAGTAAGAATACTACGAAGGTCATTCTTCACCTGTGGTAGGTCACTGGTTAAATTTGTTAGGCAATGATCTGATTTTGTAACCCGTTCCACATGAGCAAGCGAAGGGGCCGCAGGGAGCGAGGCTCGGCTGCGTACGATGGGGGTGGCTTCCCTGTGGGGTGACGAGTTTGGAGCCCTGAGTTTTTCAGGGATAAGTTTCCTTTTCCCCACTCTTTGCACGGGCTTCAGCAGCTGTGTGGTGGCTGCTTTCTGAGAGGAGGTGAGTCTAAGGCAAGCCAAAGAGAGTGAAGCCGCATTAGTATTTGGGTTTGTTTGTATGGTCAGAGGCTTACCCACGCTGTCAGTTCTGATGAGTTCATGAAGAAGTTATGGCAATTTGTGGGGAGGCCTCCAGGCTTTCGGATGAGGTGTGGACTCACTGTGGTTGGAGCTGCGTTCTTTTTTTCCCCCATACAAGTGACCTCCTTGGAAAAAAAAACCCAGGACTTGTGTCAGAACAGTATTCTGCATTCATTAAACAGAGATTCAGCTGCTGTGTGTGTAGATGTGTGTGTGCATGGAATAGGAGCGTTCGTACCAACATCCTCCCTCAAGAATCCTGTTGCGGGAGGACAGTTATTTATAACTCTTTGGCCACTATAATTGTTCTGCCAGTACAAGCTGCCAGAGAAATACATTGACTCAGCACATGCCTGAACAAGCTCCTTTCCCAGGCAGCACCTCCCACCGTATAAACGTCCCCGCGAAGTCGTGTAGGTGCCTGGTGGGGCAGCGAGCCCCATCTGCCTGCTGCTGCAGGCTGGCATAAGCCAGGGCCGAATCAAAACTAGTGTTTGTGAAATATATACTGCAGATAAAGCACTGCTTAGGCACTAGTTAATATTTTTTCAGTACCCCTGGTTATAATTCTAACTGCAGGTGCCTTTCCCTGCAGCGGTACTCTGGGGGTTTCTCAGGGGGGAAATGGATGTTCTTCCGCCACTCGCACAGAACCACACTGGTCTTTACCAAGCCAGGTAAAACGATCTTGTATGTGTTCACTGACAAGTGGAACAAAATTGTCCCCCATGCTAATGTTCTTACTGTCTGCTGCTACAGTCATTTTTATGCCTCTTCTGCCTGCCACAGTCTTACCAAAGAAAACTCCCTGGCCCTGGACCAGGTAGGAGGCTACAGTCCAATTTCCTGCTGCTGTTCCTGGAAGGATATTATTTATTTATTTATTTATTTATTATAATTACATGGGAGATTCTTTTTCTTATTTTAAATATCACCTTAAAAATAATAATTAGGAACCTGTCGTTATTCTTTTTTCAAAGCAGGTTCTACACGGAAGAAAGAACATAGAGATGTGATTTGCTTTTTATCACTTGGAGCACCAAAACGGCTGTAAATGAATTCGAATGTAATTTTCTTGAGAAAATCATTCCTCTGTTATACAGACCTTACTTGCTATACTTCTCAGGGCCTGTTTTACCTGTGTAGTTTGAAATTATTCAGAAAAAAAATCTGCCTTTTTCATTTGTGCAAATCTCACAATTATTTTTATTCTGCTAATTCTGTCTCTGAGACTGCTTTTTCTACTATTATTTATTCCTACAAGTAATTGTAAAAGACATATATCTGCAGAATATCACTCTCTAACTTTCCAAGAACCCATCTGAGCATACACATTATGTTCCCTTAACTACATGGCTGCATTTAATCCAGTACAATTGCTTGGTAGATATATAGGTATACTAGTGCGCTATCCTTACATTGATGTATCTCTTTCCTGAAATGGTGATGGCATAACATATATTAATGTATCACACCTTTCTATGAGTAAAATTGCATATGTAGTAAATGTTTTACCACTATAACTGGTTTGGTAAAGTAAAATTATACCCTGCCTAATTATAATGAAAGAAAACCAGAGTGTAGACCAAGACTCACTTGTTAATTCTTTATTACAGCATGTTTCCAGCTGCAACCGAATTTAAATATCACGTTTTCCCTTGTGGGTTGTTTTAATTTTTTTCCATAGTGTCACAGATTTATTATTTCTAAATGCAATGACGACATCAGTTACAATGGGAACATTTTTATCTTTGCCCTGTGCTCCATTGAGACAAACCTCTAGAAGTCAAACAGTGCGCTTTCAAAAATGAGCTTATCTCTGAGGTTAAACAAGGTGTGGCAAGCCTGACATGGGTCTCCTGCATCAAGAAAATGTCATTTTCCAGCCCCTAATGGTGGTCTTCATTCTGTAACACGGAGATAGTTTATAGCTGCGTATTTACATATTTTTAGCACCGTCATATACTTTGTTTTCAATGGAGATGTTATATTTAGAAGTTTCTCAAAATGTGGAGCATGTGTTAAATTTCTTTTGCGTAATCCATCAAGACTAATTTGATTTGAGACCAGGGCCTTTTTTTTTTCCCCCATCTGTTTGGAAAAGTGCAGTTGTAGAGACATCAGTCATGTAACACTTTCTGTGAAACAGCTTTACTGACAGTTGGGACTTGTCAGTAACCATGTGGATTTCAAGCTCTCAGTCTGGCTACGATGAGAAAAACCCTCTGACACATAATTTCCACAGAGCCACAGAATTTAAGGACAGAAAGACCTGGTGTGATCATCTAGCTGACCTCCTGCCTAGCCAGCCCAGGGATAAGTCATGTTTCAAGCCTAATAGCTGCAGAAAACACGAGCTTTTGGGACAAACATACACTCAATTTAGCAGCATTTGCTCGCCAGTCACCAGTAATTTATTTCAATAGTTGGCGACCGTTATTTAGTTCATATATATGTTGTGTACATAACTACGGCTTGTTTCCTGTTTCAACTGATCCAGCTTCAACTTCCAATCTTTGGGAAAGCTTTAAGAGATGTTGAATCTGTGTTCCTTGCCTAAATACGCAGAGACCACAGCCTGTGTTGGTTGAGGGTAGAACAGGCAGATGCCCCAGGTGGCAAATTGCTGGAAGCAGCAAAAGAGATCTGCAGAGGGAAAACCACGTCCCTGCTGCCCATGCCCACAGCCCCACTTTGAGTTTCCTCCCCCAGCGCGGGGGCAGAGGCAGGAGCAGGGGCTTGCAGGGCTTGGCATGGGCTTGCAGGGCTTGCTGCCTCTGCCTGTATGCACGAGGTGGAGGAAGACACACCAAAGTGCCCATAAAAGCTCTTTTCCTTTCAGCTGGGAAGCAGCAAAACTCAGTTTTGCCCCTGTGCCACCGAGAAATGTGGAATCATCTCTCTTCAAACCAGTGCAGGAATCTCCATTAGGTTCACCTTTGAGAAGCGACCATACTGAAATGTTTCAGTCTCTCACCATAAGAAGTCTGTACCCCCTAGAGCGCTCCCCTGTTCGTTTGTATTCTGCTCAGGAGGTGGCCAGCAGAACTGCTCACGAGGGCCGATGTCAGAGGTGACGTAACCTACCGCATCATACTTGGCATTTCCTTTCATCCGTGTTGGTGTGCACCGATCTTTGTATATTAGCCCCTTTTGTGACAGCAATATGGTCTGCAAATTCAAATTAATTTACTGTGCTCTCCAAGTCTTTTTCCTTAACCTCTGCTGATCAGCATGGCATCTCTTCTGTAAATCCTTCATCCTTGTAGATGTCTGGGCTTGGTTTTGGCTGCATCGGGAAGGTTATGATTTCACTGTGCCCATGCAAATCATCAAGTTGACTCTGGGTTACAATTTTTCCTCCTTGTTATTCACTGTTCCCCTGATCTTGGAGTTTTTAAAACATTACTCAGGAATCACTGTATCTTCTAAGTGCAGTGCAAAAATACGAAATAGTGCATATTCAGCTACCTTCTTCATGCAAATTTGAAACAAATTCACGTAATCTTATTTATAATCATATTTTGTTATCATTTCACACAGTTATTATTTCAATTAGTTAAGTGTAGAATCAAGGGACCTCTGGAGTTCACCTAGTCCAACACCCTGCTTGAAGTGGGGCTGTCACCAACAGTGGGTGAGGTCAGCCATGGTCCAGGTAAATCTTGAAACATTTCCAGGAGCAGAAGTTCCACAGCATCTCTGAGCAACCAGTTTCAGGGTTACGCTGCTCTCCTGGTGAACATGTCTTCTCATGTCCAGACCTCAGCTCATGGCTACTGACCCCTTTTACAGCCTCTAGCACTAAGAAGGCAAGTTTGGCTCTTGTCTGCGTAACCACCCTTCTAAGAGCTGTGGGCAGCTGTTCCAGCTCCCCTTGATCAGGCTAAACAAGCACAGCTCCCTCAGCCCCTCTCACATTGCTCCAGACCTCTGATCATCTCAGTAACACTCCACTGGACCCTTTCCAGTTTCTCCATGCCCCTCTTGGACTGCTGAACACAAAAATTGTGTGCAAAGCTGAATAGAGGGAAATAATAACTTCCCTCAGTTTTCTGGCCACTGTCCTCCTAATGTAGCCCAGGATGTGACGTGCCTTGTTCAGATTAGAGAGCATGCTGGTGACTCACGTTTGGCCGTGTGCCCTCTGTGATCCCCAGCTCCTTTTCACCAGGATGCCTCCTCAGCGAGTTGCTTCCCAGCCTGTAGCAGATCATGTTTCCTTCATGAGGTGTCTTTTGGCCCAGATCTCAAGTTTATAGAGGAGCCTCTGCATTGAAGCTTTGCCGTTTGTCAATCCAGACAGTTTCAGTCATCGACAAATCTGACTGTGTTACCATCAAGGTTGCTGATGAAGATACTGAACAATGTGGATCTCAGTACTGACCCCTTGGGTGCTCCTCTGGTTGATGGTGACCTACCAGACATGACCTGCCAGTTTTCAGCCCCTCTTACATCCTGTCTTTCTAGCCCACACCCTCTCAGCTTCCAAATGGTGGTGTGTGAGATGGTGTCAAAGCCTTACTAATATCAGGGTAGATTACACCCAGCATGTTCATCTTCTTCATGCATTCAGTGATTTCATCTTAGAAAGCAGAACAGTTTGCCATCAGTAAACCATACTGTTCCCAAGTACCTTTTTGTCCTTTAGGGCCTTGGAAGTGGATCCCAAGAGGGACACACTCCCTGATCTTCTAGTGACCGAGATGCTGCCAGTCAGCAGATAGGTTCACAGTTTCCTTCCTCGACCTTTTAAAGATGGATGAAGTTTTGGGCTTTTTCCAGCCATCGTGGACTTCCCCAGTCACCCCAGTTGTCACAGACAGTAGACAGCAGTCTCATAATCACGTTGACAGTTCTTTCAGGAAATTGGTGCCACCCCTTACGTCCATCTCCCGTATGCTCCCTTTTTGCATCTGGTTTCATCAAGAAGATGCTCCCATAGCCAATCAGGACTTCTGCTGAAATTCCATCTTGCTGCATAACAGGATCAGTTTTTGCTGAGCTCTCAGTAAGATCTTTTTAAAAATCCTTCAGATCTTCTGGGCATGTTTCCACTTCGTGTTTGCATCCCAGGGGATTTTATTTAGCAACTCCCTGAGTAAACTCAAGTTTCTTCTGAAATTCAGAGTCCTAACTCTGTAGTTTACCTTCCCAGTCTCCTTCTAGAGCCTGTATTCATTTATGGTGACAGAAGATAAACCCAGGCTGATACTGTGGTCGCATTCACCACTGGCAAGTCAAGCAGAGTGTATAACCCCCATCTGTCCCCTCTGGCATTCACATGATGAAATTATCACTAGCATAGTGCAAGAAGCTATTGGATTGCCTGCTTGGTGCTGTGTTGGCCTTCCAGCAGATGCCTGGATGGTTGAAATCCTCCGTAAGGATCAGGGCTGGTAAGAAGGACACTTCTGCCAGTTGTCTGTAGAAAGCCCCGTTCACGGGTTCCCCCTGGTCAGGTGTGCTGTGAGAGGCTGCCCCAGCTCCAGCAGAACAGTCCCCTCTGCTCCTCACCCGGAGACTCCCCCGGTCTCAGCTTTCCTGCTGGAGCTTGGTACAGTCAGGGAGCTCCTTAACACAGAGCACAACTCATATTGTTCATGTCTGAGTCTCTGTGATTCACATCATCTTGATTCATTTTGAATCTCTTGATTCATGTCATTCTTGTTTCCTAATCAAGATGTCGCTGATCTCTAACCTTACAGTCAAAGAGAGTCGAAGATAAGGAAGCTAATTCCTCTTCTTATTATCCAGGCTTGATATAGAAATGTAATAATAATAATTACATAGATTTCTTTACCCTCAAACTCTTTGAACCTGACCGGAACAGACTGTAGTGTTCTCCAAGTGAAGACATTTGCTCATGATGACATCAGAAGATGGAGTTGTATTTGCCATAGAGCGCTGCATTTGCACCCGAGCACGCTGTGGCTGTGAAGGTGGAAGGTATTAGAGGGGGATGTGAGCAAATCTTTGTGCTAATGAAAGTACCACAGCAACATTAACATCAGGCTGAACAAGCAGAATTTTTTCTTTATTGGTTAATCCACTAAAGCCCCAAACAATCATGCAAAGAACAGACTCTTTTGAATGAAAGTCACACATTAACTTTATGTTTATATTTTACTTCCACTCCAGTCAAGTGGTTTTTTTCCTTCTTCTCCCATTCATTCATTTGACCGGGATTTTGTGTAAAAGAAGTGATGATTAGAATTCTTTTTTTTTAATTTGTTTTTTTTTTTTTTTGTTTTTTTTTTTTAAAGCAGAAAGGTTGATGCAGAACTTGGGCTGTTCCTGTTGCCAGAAGGTGCAGCAGCCTGGCTGCGCGGTGACTCATGGCCCTGTGCCACATCGCAAATAATGCTCTTATTAATCTCTCCAGGCTTTGTTCTGGCCCCCCTCCTAGCGGTGTCTGATTTCATGGTGCGGCGTAGCCAAAGGTCAGATAAACTACATGATGGCCAGCGTTGCTACTGAAGAAGGAAATCGGAAATGCCTCTCCCAGCACTTCCAGCAATGAGAATGGAGAGAAAAAGAATTTCTTTTATTATTAACCTGCCTGATGTGTCATCTCGTGTAGCTGTTTCAGTAGAGGAAAGCTGTGGTACAGCGGTAACCCGGGGAAGCAGCCAAGCCCAGCTCTGTTGCTTCTGGGTCTGCCTGGCTCGGTACATTTCTCAGCAAACATGTTCTCTCTTTAGGTGTTTGATCATTTGCAACAAATGACAGTCCCAAGCTAAAGAAGACGCTGAGTTTGTCTCTAACTGAGCTGATGTCGTTGACTGATTCACTAATTACCCACTTTCCCCCAGATTTGATTCAACATACCATTCACAAAGAGATAACCAGTCACAAATTAGTCAAGCTGAAGTTTGGTCTGCTTGGTTACAGGGCCATTTTTTCATTACCCGTTCCGGATGAGTGATTACTCCTGTGAAACTTAGCAAGGGCTTCTTGCAAGTTGTTTCTTTTCCTCCATGGCTACCCGAAGTGTTTCTATCCAAATGAAACGCAGCCCATACGCACAGGGCTGGAGCGCTTTGCGAGCAGCTAGCACGGCCAGATGAAATATGTGTGCTTACTGTAGACGTCGCATGTTTTTTCTTGCTCTCCTTTGAACCAAGCTGTCTGTGGTTTCTGGTGGCTGCTGCCACTGTGCTCTAGGCGCCGAGTAACGCTGACACATACAGGACTTATCTGGAAAAAGAGAGGGGAGCAGAAGACAACGTCACTTCCTGCACACATGGTCCTCTCCATTTCTATCAAAGGTTGAGACCTCATCAAAGCTCCCTGGGTCATATTTGAGTGATTTTGGGGGTGAGGGAACCTGCCTTTGGCTAGACAGATGCAGGAGAGCAGTAAGACCGTTCTTCTAAAGCTTCGTAATTTCATGGACAGGCACTGCAATTCCAGCCTCATATTATGACCCTCCAAATCACATTTGGGCAAGTCTACAGCGTGTGGGGCTGCGTTTTTTTTTGCTCTGTCGCGCAGAGGCGCGCCAGCCCTGCTCTCCATCGCTGTGACAGGGCTTCCCCTCGCAGCAGGGCTCCCGCCATCCATGTGGGCACAGGGCTGCTGTCGGCTGGACCCAGCCACGGTTTGTTCCCACCTTGAGCAAAGGCCAGTAGTTGCACAAAGCACAGAGGAGAGGAGAGACCCACCTGAGTGGTCTGCCTTGAACCTGTCCTCCGCCACCGCCGTGGCCAGGTGAGGCTTTGCAGTGGGCAGATGTGGGGCTTGGCAAGTCTGTCGACCGCTTTTGAGGAGAATGGCCCCCAGCTCACCACCCCATTTTCCAGCTTGCCAGCAGCTGCCCCGCACCGAGACCCCGTGGGACCCTCACCCTTTTTCCACACATCGGCTCACCTGCTGCACCATGGGCCATGGCAGGGGCTGGGGAGGTGACAGCCAGGGCCAGCCCTCCAGTGTCCCCTTTGTCACTGCCTGTCCCTGATTGCTCTCCTATTAACCCGGTGGCTGGCTGGTGGCAAATTGTGTGGGAAGCCTGCCCTCTTTGGTTCGCCTACGCAGGGGGGGTTTACTTTGTGGAGAGTGGTGATTACCGGTCTGCTTGTGTTCTTTGTCATCCGTCCTGCCTTATTTTTATGTGGATTAACTGTTAATAATAATGCGAAGCGTTAAGCTTTGGCAACCAGCTGAGCTCTGCACAAATCGGAGGACAAGGCGGCCACTGGCGCAAGGCTGCTCGCCACTGTGGACACACCGAGCGCTTGATTTGGTGGCCGGCACCGGTGGCCACTTCCCACCAAGGCAGGAGGGGAGCCGGGAAGGGCAGCCCAGCACATCCTGGCACAGGGGTCAGCAGTGGCCCGGCTCATCTTCATTCCAGGCTTCTCTCAGCGCTGCCCTTCGGGGCTCCTTCCCGCTCCCCTCAGCTCCTCATCATCCCTCAGGAAGGCGGCGGAAGGAGGGAGGAGCGGAGGGATGGGAGCTGGCTTTGCTCAGAGATGATGCTGCTGCGGAGAGAGGTACTGCCATGGGAATGTAGATGGACAGGCAGAGGTGATTAACAGTGATACATATTATTTTAATTGAGGCATGTTTGGCCTCTCGCTTTTGTCAGTGCTCGATTTTTTTTTTTGCTGTTGTTATGGTGTGAATTTGGAATTAATGTAAAGTATAATAAGAATCCCTCAAGCTGGCAAACGCAGGCAAGACTGAAAATTAAAATGCTATGTAAATCTCACAAGATTAGAGCATAAACTGCAGCAGGCGGTGGAATGGCTGAAGCTTGATGATGGTGGAAAAACCTCTCTCCACATTATTCCTGATAATACAAAATCAATTTACATTGAATGCATTTTTTCCAAATAGCCATCCACCACATGGTATTTGATATTACTAATGAATGCAGAAATTGGATCTTAATACATTCCAAGGAAATATTCTGCAGAGGTTTTATTAGTTCTAAAAATACTTTGTGTCATCACAGCACTTTGTCATTAAAATTGCCAGGTTTTTTGATACAGATATCGTGGAATTGTAATTAAAACGCTGTGGCGCTGGCAGTGGCAGCATTTTGTTTTGAAACCCCAGGTCCTTTCTGAGGGCTTTTGAACCACCATTTATGAGATCCTACCACCCTCCTGCCTTCAACCCTGCTGTAGTTGAGGGAACAGCAGCAGGCAGCACATGAGGCAGGATGGTGATGGGAGGTGTTAGACTCATGGACAGCACTTGAACCCTTTCACAGGGTTCTTCCTTGGGGCTACCTCGTCCTTCCCTGATGCCCCTGAAGAAATGGCAACAACAAGCAATTAAACGAGTTTCTCCCTCTTTGCATGCAGTGTAGGTTCAGGGCTCTGAATGCTGTGGGGTCCCACACATGGCAGAACATGGGGTCCCACCTCATGCTTTGAGGGGCTGCTGGGGCAGCAGGCACCGGCTGGGGCTGCTTCTCCCAGAAATCCCAGCAAATCCCCTTGAAATGAAGGCGTCTAGCATGTGGAGGGTGAGAAATACCGCGGAGCCTGGCAAGGAGGTAAGACCTCAAGCACCGCAGCACACCCTCGGCTCACCACCCCTGCGACAACCTAGACCATCCCTGTGACAACCTAGACCATCCCTGAGACAACCTAGACCATCCCTGAGACAACTTAGACCATCCCTGTGACAACCTAGACCATCCCTGAGACAACCTAGACCATCCCTGAGACAACTTAGACCATCCTTGTGACAACCTAGACCATCCTTGCAACAACCTAGACCACCCCTGCAACAAACTAATCCACACCTGTGACAACCTAGACCATCCCTGTGACAACCTAGGTGGCTGCTGAGGTTAAAAAGGTGCTGGCGGGGCGGCCGGATTGCAGAGAGGTTGGGGAAAAGGCTGCAGAGCCCTCTGCTAGCAGGTCACCGGCTTCGATCTCCCTCGCCTGAGGAGGAGGTGGAAGTCCCCGCGCTTTTGACAGTTGCTTGGAGCTCCATCTGCAGCACTGTTGGGGAAAATAGCATTTCTCCTGCGCCGAAACCAGCCCCGAGCCATTAATTCCCGGCTGCGGGAGAGCGATCTGGCACGTTGCTGAATCCGACCCGCGTTGTCGAATCCAATCTGCCCTACGGTGGGAAAGGGCTGCCGGGCGGTGGGAGAGACGGGCCTGGGGCTCCCGGTGGGTCCGTGTGGAGCAAGCGCTGTTTCTGACCTGCCGAAAAAGGCGCTTTTTATCTCTGCAGATTAAAGCCAGCCTGAGCGCGGGGCTCCCCTGGAAGTAGGCCTCTCTGCCGGGCCCTGGGCGGTCGGGCAGCCCCCCCTCCCCTCCCGTGACTCAGCTTCCTCATCTCGGGAATTAGGATAATAATATCTGCCCGTGGGAGCTTCATCGGTTACAGCCGGCGGCTAAAATTGTCAAACCAAGTGAGAGAAAGGGGCCACGTACTGCTAGATTCCCCATGCTTTCTTTTTTTTCCCTACTTTCTATATATTGTTAGATTTCCCGCCAGGATTCGTTTGTTTGGGTTGGTTTTTTTTCTACTTTCTATCCATAAAAACTAAGTGAACTGAAAATGAGACACCTGGAAGAGGAAAAAACCACCCTGCCAGACCTAAATAAGACTCTGTTTGTGTAAAGCTTCCCATTACCTTTAGCTGTTTTGTTGTGCATACAAGCAAGCAACCCAGCCCTGGCCCAGAGGAAGGTTAAGACCCCCGAAATGAAGGCTATCAGAGGCAAAGTGGAGAGATGAGTTACAACAGCAGCGTTAATATTTTTTTTCAAATCCTTTTCAGCCGTGGTTACAGCTCCCATTTATTCTGCCACTGATTAATTTGATCAAACATTGTGAACAAATAATTTGTATTAAAAATCATGCAAGTTCCACCCTTCATGTAGTTGGCTTCAGGCAGGTATTTATTGGATAACATAGTCTCAGACTAGTGAATGTTGACATTTAATTAATATGGAAGCTTAGCATTGTGAATATGAAGAATAGGAAAAGGCCCAAGAAAATCCTGTGATAATGAAAGGAGATGACAACTAGGTTCTGGTAGTCAGACATTTCTGTTGACATTGAAGGGTCAAATGTAGATATCTGGTGGAGGGCTGCAAATAACACACTGCAGGTCAGGGTTTGCATGTACAAATAGCTCTGTACGACGCCTGACTTGTACCTGCTTGAGCTGCTTGCACTTACATTGGCAGTGCTATGGTGGATATTTTTGTCATGGCTATACCGGGAAGATGCTACCAAAACAGGGAGAGTGGTATAACGTACCGGGAAAGCGCTACAGCTGTGAACGCGCACCACACAGCTACGGGATTGCTTTCCACTGACTATACTGGTTAAAAAAAAAGAAAAGCAAAATTAGGCTAGTAAAACTGCATCTGTATTAGGGGATTAGCCACCGTGACCTACATACCTATGCCAGCAGAACCCTGTAGTAGCTCAAAAGCACTTGTGTCCTGTCTGACTTGTGACGGGTAACATCCGCCCCCACAAAAAGCAAACAAACTGCAAAGAACTTGATTGTAATAAAAGGAAAGCGTTTTATCATAGAAATCTACGGGAACTGTTTCTCTTGCCATGCATAAATCAGGAGCATGAGGTTGCCTGAATTTTCCATTCCATTAGCTCCGTAGTTCTTGAGTTGAGATGAAAATAGTTTCGGAGAAAGGAAACAGAAAGAGCTGTTCTGTGCTGTACACCGTGGATATCACAAGACATGCTAAATTGCCCAGCCACTTCGTCGGACATAAACCTACCACTAACTTCTGTTTATTCTGTGGTTTACCTTGCAAAAATAATGGTATTCAGAGTCTAGTTTATTGCATGCGCAGGAAGGATACTATTTGTTTCTTTACATTATTGGGCTTTATAACTAAGCCCTTATACTTTCACCTACTACATGCTAAGTTTGACAAAAAAAGAGGTGAGAGTCTGTCTTTTTCTCTGTTCAACGTTGAGATTCAACAGAGAAGTTTCTACTGAGTGGAAACAGATATTCCATTAAAAGTCCACTGCTGCTGTATAATTTAAATGCTTTTTCAACACCACAAACTACCTCAAGCCAAACAGCTGGTGTTGACTAAGAACAGTATTTCAGCCTGTTACATGTTGTGATTATTACTTCCCAAACAAGAGTTTATACTTCATTTTCAGTGAAGATTAAATTAATTAGGGTGGCAATGTGATATGGGAATAAGGAGGCAAGTGAAATTAACAGTTTTCACCTACTCTGAGGTTTGTTTAATTAACTATTTCCATTTGGAAGTGTTCTTCTGGGACTGTATTTTAGCAGTAATACTTCTTTTTGAGCAAATATTACACTTTGCAGTTCACGCAGAAAAAACACAAGCTCATCAGAAAGAGTTACTTCCATTCTGACTATTGATGACATACTAAAGGAAAAAAAGAATCACATTGAACAGAATTAAAAACTCTTATCTTTTCATGGCACGTATTGAAAATGAGTAGTATCCTCCCAATAAGTAGGAAGAATTGTAATGCGTGAAGAAATTGTATTCTGCTCCTTTATTATATTTGAAGAAATTCCTTCCTCATGTTGCACGAAAATTGTCACTCTAGAGAAAGCTACTAATTCCTCTTTTCTCCATTAAAATGTAGTGAGCATTCTCCTAAACGATCGATATTATTGCAATGCGTCTCTCCACAGATCAGGAATTATTTCTCCATCATCAATAATAAAGTTTAGTGTTTAAAAGCTTAGATCTGCATTCATAATGCACTGTTGATATAAAAAAATCTTCACTATCCTTACAGTTATCTCAGTATTTCATAAGTCATTTAAAAAAGAAATACAAATGAAAAACATCTGCTTTGGAGACCAACTCCCAAGTATCTGATTCTACAAAAACGCTGGTTGCCCTCACATGCCCTTAATGACCACTTATTGGCAGTAACATAATTTAAGGTTTTAATTGATGCTTTAGCCAGGCTTTTGACTTGGCAGTAGTATTTGTAAAGATTCTAATTATCATGATATTGTAGAAATTAGAAGGCAATTTGTAAATGTTTAGATCAGCGTGATTAATACAGTAAAACTCGAGCAGACTAAATGTGTATATAGCTTTACTGATGGGAGCAGTCCACACTTAAAAGAACAATCTGAAAATAACTGCAGATTTGGGTCTTAAGAGATAAACCACCATCATTCTGACCAGGTTTTCATTGCCACAGAAATGTGGTATGTAGTACAACTTATATTCCATCAGTCCTGTAAGTATAATTTGTATTCCGTCAATTCTATGAACAAAATTAATCTCTTTTCCTATTTGAATGTTAACTGTGAATACATATTGAGAGATCTGAATATATTCGCTATTTTAAAATACATATGCAAGTAAATCTTAGTGTACAGTTTCTTCACTAGAAGTTTCTGACGAGCATGTAGACATCTGAGGTATTTTGACTGGACCCTGAGGAATGTTTCTTTCCCTGAAACACAGCCCTGGAAACCTGAGTTGCAGTAAATTGCAGATTCCCTTTCTGTGAGTATTTTTCCACTTTTGGTTAAAAATGACTGTATCAATGATGGTCTCACGAAAACTGGACAATATTTTGTCCCTCTGAAGCACGTTTGAAAACACTGGATACAGAAGGAATGCAAACAGAGTGAAAACAAACTAATTAAACAGCAAAACCGTTTTGTAGTATCATGCTAAGGCATTCCCAGCCTTCTGCCGTGACACTCACCATTTAAAACAAAAGAGAGAATTTAGAAGCTGCATTTGCTATTCCAAACAAGTTAGAAAAGCTTTAACTGTGCATTACTTGCAGTTGTACAGTTCCTTAAAAAAAAAAAGTCACTTAACATTTCCTGACCAGAGAATTTTTGCTCATCTGCCAAACCGGGGTCTTTGCATGCAAAAGCCAGCCATTGGTGTTTAAATAGACTTTTCCACGCGATTCTTCTAAAAATCGGTTTCCTTCCGTAATTTTGATACAACCTGAGGCACCTATATTTCATAGAGGCAGAGAGGACAGAAGCATTTTGTTTCTGGGCAGCAAGGAGTACCTGTTTTGAGTTAGCTCTTGCTTGTCTGGCTCCCCTGAATGATTCTATTGATTTCGAGGGGTCCACTTGCATGAGAAAAGTGAGCAGCAGAGACTGGATGCTCGTTTTATTGTTTCATCCAGCACAGATTCATTTTCTAGGATCAGTTATTCTGCGTGATGAATGGGAAGTGCAACTAAAAAATTGAGCCTAGAAGCCTAATGTTAGCGGAGGGCGTATGAAAGTCTGATTGTGAAATATGATCCAGAACGCATTTACTAACAGACAAAACTCGAGCCTCATTTCTCACACAGGCAAGACTGCTAAAGTCAGTAATACTTTGCTTTTTCCATTACAGCCAAGAGGATTTCTGCTGCACAAAGGCTAAGCAAAGCAAAGATAGCAAGATCTGGTACTCGGAGCAGCAGTACTTTTATTTACTGAAACCTCGTGCGTGCAGAAGGTAGAATTAATTTAATTGCAAATGAATGTCAAGAAATAAATTAATGCAAGAGTACTAAATTTTGCGACAAAAAATATGTTATGGGTAAGATATTCTTTTGTGTCAGTCTTCTTAAAGAGAGGGAAACAAAGGAAAATGGGTAGGGAAAAAAAGGCTGTACTGAAAGCACATACAGAAATCAAACACAGGAAAACTGTTGGGGACTTAATCGTGCTAGAGGTAAATTGGCCACTATTCTTTCTATCAGAAAGAGACCAGAGTATTTGATTAAGTTAAACAGGAGCCATTTCTTTGTTCCTGAGAATAGAGAAAGCGGCATTTCAACCAGACAACTGAGACAGAGGACTCAGGAAAAAAAATAATCTATTAAAGAGATAACAAAAGAGAAAAGCACTTACACTAATTCTGTCAAAAATCATGAAGCATCCTGAGAGGTTTATAAAGGTGATATTCTTCTAAAGCACATAGGGACTTGGCTATAGTAGAATATTTGAGGTAGGTCCAAAGGATTGGTGATTTCTTGGCATTTTTACAAGTCAAAGGCCCAGTAACGCCGATGAAATTAGCTAAACAGCTACATCTACGCGGACCAATAAGACAGCACAGCTGTGTGGATTAGAAATTAAATGTTATAAAGGCTCACCCTCTGTAACATTGAAATTATTTCAAGAGGCGCTGTAGAAGGGCACGCCAGCAGATTTGATGGATATTTTAGCTGTTTTACCTAGAACAGGCAGCTCTCGCATTCTAAAGAAGGGGCTGGCACTAAGTATTGCTATAAATAAGAGTCTAAAAAGCTATGATTTCTTGAAATCAATCACGTCAAATCAGTATCCTTTTATCTCCATGATAATTTCTAATATTTACCAATCAGAGTGTAAAATACCCTCCCTTGTACCTGTATTCTCTTAAATCACTGTTCTCCTTCGAGGAAAGAACAGTTCTAGCCATCCGTTGCTTTTCATTCTTTAGATTTTCATATGTGAAGAAATAATCAGTTATCCTTTAGAAATAAACCCCAATTCTTCTATTTCTGATAATTTCATGCAGAATGTATTTTACAACAGTTTGTATACTGAACACATTTAGTGCAAATACCTTGATCTTACTGGGGCTTATTTAGGGTAGATACTGATTTGAGAGCAAAATATGGCCCACCAGCTTCCATATTTAGGTTAATGCAAAGATTTATTAGTCCTCTAGGTAAACATTGACCTTGGCTTCACCTTGGTCAATATTTACTTCTCAAGTTAATAAATCTTTATATTAACTGCAATTGAAGTCACTCTCTGCTTAAGAGATAAAGACCAAACAGGACCTCATATGAAGACAGCATTCATCAGATAAACTCTGCAGCTTGATTTATCTTCTTGCCCACTTGTCTTAAAAAAATGCTAAACCATAGATGGTGAAAGATGTTCCTCTCTGGAGGGGAAGGTTTCTTTTTTTTACCTGTAGTTTTGTGCACTTCACTTGCATTTTAAAGCAATGCAAGTAATGCTTTTTGTCTCTTGCACTTAGGAATGGTCAGAGTTTGCAGGATATTATTCTAAAGCATGTTACATCCCTACATGGTCTATTTACCTATGGGCAAGCCTAGAGACTATTTTACTCAGTGAACAACCGTCTCGGTCACGGAGTCAGCTGTTATTTGGTTTGAACAAGGTGACAGGTCTGACTTTTTGGAATTCATAGTTATTTTGGAAAAACGTGCCGACTGGGGGTGATGAGAATGACACTGCAATCAAACACCAGTAATGAACATATCAAATAACATGTGAGGACCCTGGAAAAACAGGAAACATTGAATTTATCAGAAGAGAAGAGGCATCAAAGACTTTATTTAACCCAGCTACTGGGAATGGGAATCTCCATTACTGTAACAGAAATTGTCTTGAGAAGCATTTTGATGAGGATGAAGTTACAATTAGAGATTTCCTTGAAATTAACAGTGAAAAGGAAAACCAGACAAGAACAGGTTTATACATCTCTTTCCACAATTTCAGACACTATTGCACCCATTGAAATCTTACCACGCTGTTTTCTCCACAGTTAAATTGTGCTTTTAAAAACCAGAACAAACAACATACATTTTGTCCATGGGTGTCTCTGACTGAGTCCAGACTAGATTGTACCATATTTCACTTTTAAGTGGATTCTGAACAATACGAAGTCTTTGTGCTTGACTGTTGTCCAAAAATTGGGGATTTGTCAAGAGATAATTACTCAGATTACAGAGAAATTAAAAATTGAACTTCCTGAGAAACAGAATCAAAGCAGCATTAACCTTAGAAACTAAATGGCAAAGCTGTTTCATTTTTTAAAAAATATTTAAGATCTCAAATAAACATCAACCACTTCACTCATGCGGGCATTCCCTTTGAAGTCAATGGGATTAGCCATGGATAAAATTCATCCTAAATTCTGTGTAGAAAGGCAGGTACAAAGTCAGTGAATCATTTTAATCCTACAGACTCTCAGCATTAGGTTTAAAAGATGCTGAGGTCTCTTGTTAGTCCTTTGGACTGGAGTATTTCATCATCTGGAAATCTGGGGGACAGGATTTGTCCTCACTGAAATATATTCTAAGATTCTCCACCTACGTTCCTCTCTTCCATCGAGTCGCAGTTTCAGCATCCTATTGTTTTTCTCCATGCAGCGCTGATGAGTTTACAATGATGTTGCGATGGCTTTCTGCAGGCAGTGCAGGGAAATGTCATGCAAACTCCATTAATAAATCATCCTATTGGCATAAACTGTTTGGATGGCACCACCAGCTCTACTAGCAAGACAATATATTTGCATGGGGTGTGTGTGTACAAATCTATACAAGTATATATACTCATGTTCCAAGCCCCCCCAAACTGATTTTTTTTTTTTTTTCCTTCGCTGAAAAGAGCATCTTATTCAGTAAATGACAAGGCATACAAAAGGAAACGAGCTGTATAAAGCCAGTCGTGACTGGTATAATACACCCCTGACTTTCATCGTAAATGGTGTTAACTGTTCCTAGCTGTACTTCTCTCTACACTGTCTTTCTTATTGCTAGTTCATGAAAATAAAACACAGATAGTATTTCAACACGGTTACAAAATCAGCCAGGATTTTAAAATAATTTTGTAAAAGATAAACATAAATAAATAGAGATGGTATTCTTTAATTTACTGGCATGTGAACTGAGGGTTCGGAATTTAACTGTTTGAAGGCTGTACCGCGAGTAAGTGGAAGTCCTCAGAGAGGGAAAACCAAACAAATTATGGCTGCTGACTCCCAAGATTCTACTTTAATTGGTGGGGGTTGTCTCAGAGAAAGACACACGAGCCTTTCCCGGCGGCAACGGGATTTTGACATCTATAAATACAGGGGAGCATTTACGTATTGAATCATTTACGCATCTGCCTCCTGCGTTTGTGCCAAGAGCTGGAGCCCGTGGACGCCGTTGGTGCAGAGGTGTCCACCGTGGCTTCGACGGCGGGGACAGGCAAGGGGGACACGTTCCCGGAGCAGTGACGGCCACGGCTCGGGACGCGGGACCCCCCCCCGGCGCCGGGCGCGCTTTACCGGCACCGGCAGCCACGGACCCACCCGCGGAGGTTTCGTGCGTGGCACCCGCCCGGAGGGCTGGGGGGGACTCCCCGCCGCCGGCCCCCCCGCCCCGGAGCCGCGCCGGGCTCGGCCTCCCAGTTGCCATGGGACCGGCGAGCCGCCCCCCCCACCCCCGTGGCCACCGCACTTCTGCCGCCGCCGGTTCCCGGGCAGCGGCGGCCGGGCCGGGAGGAGGCGTTCCCGGCGGCTTGCCTGCCTTGCCGGAGTCGCCTGCTTGCAGGAAAGGGAGGGGAAGAGGGAAGGGAGATTTTCGGTGATTTTTCAAGCCTTCTCCCTCTTCTGTCTCCGAAATCAAGCGGCCGAAATTGGCGGAGAAGCGCCCCCGCCCCCGCTCCGGGTCCCTCGCCTTTGTTGTGCTGAAGCCCGGCACCGGCGAAGGCGTCGCTAAATGAATGGGAAATTGTCTTTAAAAGGCGCTGGCAGGTGATAGCCCGGCCGCGGCGAGCTGACGGCAGGAGGCGGCCAGCACCGTGGCGCTGAGACAAGAAGAGGCTCGTTGGGGAGGTTTTAAACCCCTTTCTTTCCCCATTTAATCCACTTCCCACCCTAAATGTGACTAGTTCCCCGACATACTGCCTGCCGGGGGAGCCGGACACACAGGGTAGTCAAGGGCGCATTTGTGTAATTAATAAAGTAAATTAAAGGGTTTTAAAAATTAATTCTACTCATTTAGTCACCAATCTGTTAATGAGGCATGGAAAGCCCCCGGGATCGATAGTGGGGAGTAAAAATGAAGTTGGTGAAGGAGGTGCCTGCCGAATGGTAAAAGGTTTATAGAGGAAGTATCCGTATCTCAGGCGATATAAATATATATAAAAGGATATGTATAAATCTTTGCCTGCCCTGGCGGGGTCTGGATTCCATCAGCGGGATGCAGGCAGCCGCGGTCCTCCTGCTTTATGGGGCTCCAAACTTTCCCTTCCCCAGGACTGCGGGGCTTCACCCTCGGCTCTGCCGCATCCTCCCGACCGAAGCAGCCTCTGGCTCGTACCATAAATATTAATACTCTGCGCTAGTGAGAGGCATAATTATCTTCCCTTAATTGCAAATTCAACCAAAAATTGAGCCTGCTGTCATTCAGGCACCTCTAAATTATTGTAATTAGGGCTTTTTTTATGTCAAGTGAATCCCTGGGCTGAACGTTAGTCCTTGTGTGCAGTAGTGCAACATGTAAACCATATGCTGTGCCGTGCTGCCCGGGAAACCCCACTGCCCGGAGAAGCCTCCCTCCCCCCCCGGCCCC
>VYZM01008705.1:190176-205922 GCA_013398915.1 Dromas ardeola | reverse complement strand
GGAGAGGCTGGGCTGGAAGGGAGACGCGCTGCAAGGGGGTGCGGGAGGAGCTGGAGACCCCCCGGGGATCCCCGCTCTGCCGGGGACGCTCCCGGAGCTCGCCGCCCCGCGGGGGGCTGGCGGCCGGGACAACGGCGTCGAGCGGCGGCGGCGGTGCCCACCCGTGGCTCCCCGGCACTCACGGCTGCCGTGGACTCGCTCTGTCACCGGCATCCCGTCCCCCCCCAACCCCAGCGCTGTCTGCGGAGCCCCGCCAGCTTCCAACACCGGTGCTGGGGCTGACATCTGCAAGTGCTGCCCAAACTGGGGTCTGTTCCCCTCTTCTTTTGGGGGTGAGAGAATGAGTCAATCTCCTGCGTAAATCCCCTGAGTGGCCTGGCACTGCATAGCTGAGCCATAGGTGAGGCTAGCTAGCAGAGAGGACAGCACAGCGCCAAGAAGTGCGGAGAAGTGTTATGGTCGTGCCTTTTTCCTGAACACGCCACCTGAGAAGTGGGCAGAGTGCTACTCCCTGCAGCCCGGAGCCCTTGCCAAGGAACCAGCACCTGGGCTTTAGGTCCTTCTTCAGACTCATGAGATAAGCCTTGCTTTTCTCCCCAAGCTGGGCGTAGCCGAGTGCATGATTACTGCTGAAGGACATGCATCCTTCTGGATGAACCTAGGGTGCTGTCCAGAAAGGAATACCAGATCTGTGGGGTCAGCAAATCAAAAGGGAGCCCATAGTCCATGCTGAGGACCTTCTGCCAGAATGGAGGGAGCCTGGGACTCAGTCCACGGTGAGATTTATGCACTTCACGTAGTGATTCTCATACAAAATACATAAGCAGTCTGTATGTCAGCTGCTAGAGCATGTCCAGTTGCACGTGGTCTGCTGGTGCTACTGTTTGCAAAGTCCTAAATCCAGTGTGCTACCTTCCAGGCTGAAAGGGAGAGAACTAATATTTGGTATGAAAATGTGTCATCAAGCTTTCAGAAAACTGCTTAAAAACACAAGCTTGTAAATTAGTGCTCAGGAAGTGATCTGACACAGCTCAAAGCACGAGACTCACATGAGCACATGGTCTCATTAGACAGAGGAGATGCAGCTCGCTCTGGTTGTGCTCTCACATTTGGTGGTAGGGCTGCGTAAGGAGCTCTTCCCCTCTTATCTCCAGTTTATTCATTCCTGCCCTTGTGCTGCCTGCTGTGCTCTGCTTGCAGAGCTATTTGTGTGTCTGTGAGTGGCTGAAGAATTGTTATGGCTATATTTCACCCCCAAGTCTAATAACTGAGTTCTACTGAAAAATTGTGCGTGTCCCTTCCCTAGGCACACTCCTACACTGTATCTTCATTAACACAAGTCACAGAGGACTCACCTGCAGCATCTGATGTCCCAAGCCAGGGGATGGAGTGTGGGATAGATAGAATTATAATCAACGAAAAAGTTTGTTTTTCGTGATGCTTAGTGTTCTTAGTGGGAGTTTTTTCCTGAGTAGGAAATTCCCACAATAAAATACCATTAAAAGAATAAGTATGTAAAATCAAGCACTCAAAAATTAGGAAATGACAGGATGAAACTTTTCCCTACAAGTTAATGCAACCTTATGCTAACAGGCGTTTTGTCCATTTTGATTTTGAGATTTTACATCATTTTTGCTGCAAGACTCCCTCATTTAATGCAGAAGATACCCCATGGCCTGCAAGTGAGTTTGGGTTGTGTTTCAATCGGTGTCGTCCCCTCGCGCGGGCTGCGGTGTTGTGTGGGCAGCAGTAGCGGGCAGCGCGGGAGGGAAACCCTGCGGCAGCAGATCGGCATTGCTGGGGCACGGCTTTGCCTCTGCTGCAGAGCTCATCTGTCACCTGGGCTGGTCCCCGCAAGGAACTTTCCTGAGATGGCCATTTTGTGCCATTATTTCTGGTCCTCAGAGAGCAGCTGAGACCTGAGCTGAAGGGGATTCTGATTTGGGAAAAGCTTCTGTTTAAGTTGTTGATAGCTACACCATCAATCCATGAAGCGCTACAGCACGTGAAGTTTTCACAAGACCCATCTCCCAGTGTTTCCAGTTGGAAGGTCCAAAACTGAGGGCACTGACAGGTCTTACTGTCCCTGCCCAGCCTCACCTGGGACCTCCCCCACCCTGCCCATGGCCCAGGAGCCCAGGTCAGCCCACCCTGTGGCCACCAGCCCCTGTCCCAGTGATGCGGTAGGATGCCGTAGCCCTGCCCTGCTGGCCCTGAGGGAGCAGCCAGCCCTTGTTGCCCCCCGACAAAAATTGTTTGAGAGATCTAAAGATTCAGCTTTAAATTTTGTCTTTTAAGGTTCTTGCATATACAACTAAGAGAATAATGCCACCTTGCCTCACAGTGATGTAGTGCAAATAATTTAATGTTTCTAATGAAATGAGCTAGCGAGGTGGGACGACCACAGAAAGTCCCACAGAGAACTTACCGGTACAGCGAGAGGCTGGAGAGTCCCCACTGGAACATGAAAACAGCAGATCCCATCTCAAAGCAACCACATGGGAGTGAGGAGCTGGATGCTTCTCGCTTTACTCTTTGCTGTTGCCTTGAGCAGCTGAATTGCTTAAAAACTAAAAGGTCCTTTGAAATTCACCATGCATGTTAGCTGTTCTGTAAAGCTTAAAATAATATTACAGTCTGCAATATTTTTCGGTGCGCGGCCTGTTACTCTCCTGCTGCCCAAATTTTACTTGCTGAAGGGGGATATGGTGGCAGACATGACCCTATTCTGGCCCTGTTGAAGTCAACAGGAATTTTCCCCTGACTCCACGAGAGTCAGCGTTTCACACGCGGCAAAGAAAGTTGCATTCCTTAAATCCAGCCAAGGTCAGTTTGGATTCAGTGAGCCCTAAGTGTTACAGAAAGCTGTTTCCTTGAGCCTGTAGATACTGTCCCAGTTTTAGGTAAACCATATTGTGTTTTAAATTCTAATTTCAGAAGCAAACACAGATGTGATAATTACCGCCTCTGAGCAGGAAGATATGATCGTGTAAATGGGTCAACATGCTGCCTGTGCTTGAGCCAAATCAGTGTTTTATTTATGTTTCAGAAACCATAGTTTGTTTAGAAGGGAAGTTTTAGATTAAATTGTGGTGGTTTAGGAACAGGTGGAGTCAGTAAAGCTTGTGCTATCACCAGTTCTCAATCATTCTGCAGAGATATCATCTGCTGTGTATTTTATTTGCTTTGTACATCATTTGCAATAGTGTTAATAACAATGTTTGCAATATTAATAATTTAGGATTGCTGTGAACTTGTGCTTAACTGTGCCCAGGAAGATGATTTGGGATGGTACTTATACAGCCAGTAACGTACCATCCGTGAATTTGCAGATATTATTTATTGGCAAGTTTGGTTAGAAAGCCCCGCCATGCAAGTGTAATTGCCCTTGCCCCCAGTTTGAGCTCTGCGGCGGCAGCAGCATCCCACCCCAACAGGAGGGCGGCGCAGCAGGAGGGATGCTTGAGGAGCGGTGCTGGCTCCGCGGGGTCTGCAGTTGGTCTGATGACATGGAAAGGGCGCGCAGGTGTCTCTGGTCTGCTTGGTAGCAGAGGAAGGCATGAGGGTGAGCTTCCAAAGAGGACGCTACCACTGGAAATACATTTTTGTGCTGATAAAGACTTTCCACTGAGTACCTTCACAGCAATGAAAAGCAGTTAATGAGATGCAGAGCTCCTCTTTGCCCGAGCGCTCATGCTGTGCTCCTTGCCAGGATCTAGCCCTTGTTAGCTGGGCTGGTGAACATCACGCAGGCTCAACCCAGACTTTCTTTGGGCAGAAGAAAAGCCAGTTTGGCAAGCAAGCCCTGTGCCCCGCAGCTGCGAGGAGGAAGGCAGGAGAGGGACCGTATCCCGTGGAAACTGCAGGGGGCACAGTGTCATTACTAGAGGGCCGGGATAATTAGATGCTATTAACTTCCCTTCCCTAACGAAAAACGAAGATGGGATGTTCAGCGGTAGAAAATCAAGTTCTGGCTTTGATGATTTATCCATCCAAAGGTGCTGTGGTCTGATGATGGGCTGGTGATTTAGCTCATTGCCAAGAAAGAAGTGTCACCTGCTGCAATCACTGGTTTGCCTGCCGTGGCAGCGAGTGGCTCAAGGAGCTTGGTGGGCCGGGTGATCCTTTGGCCTCGTGGCGTGTGACACAAAGTGGTACCTTGAAGCGTGGAGCAGTTGGAGCAGACAGCCAGCAAAGTCAGCACAGTGGCCTCCTGTCAGCAGCCGGAGCTGGTGATGAACTGAGAGGCAGCTCCATGGGCACCGATGCAAAGTGACAGGGAGGCCTGTCAAGGAGCCCCATGTCACGTCAGGAACACAGTCCCTGTCATCCTGTATCACAGCATTTGCTCCTGTCCTCATCAAAAGGGACACGCGGTGCAGGGGGATTTGCTAAACGCCCAGCACTGAGAATTTGAGGGAATAGGTTTGCTTCACCTTTTCAAAATGTAAAAAAAACCATTTTGCATGAATATAACATAATTACTGTTAACTAGAATACTATCTGCTAGTAAAGAATGCTTTGAAATATATTAATTTGGAAGCTGGCTATATTCCATGTTACTTCTGGTGTATTTTTCTTACATGCAGCTGTGCGGAGCAGATCCCTCTCACTTGTTCTGGGCTAGCAGGATGAGGCATTTGCTTTCAGTCTGAGGACATAGATATGGCCATTCAAATGGCATCTTCTGTTTTTTTTTTTTTTCTTTTCTTTTCTTTCTTCTCTCTGCAGAAATGCCTTGTAGAGCTGACATCACCAGTTCAGCAATCTACAGTGCTGAATAATCGTAAACATGTTTGTCCTACTTATTCCCCTGGAGGATTTTTCCACTTAAAATATTTAAAGGAATATGTAGTTGCTGTGACATAGGTCTAGTTCAGAAATACTGTCAGATTATACTAATGCTAAAATTCATAGATTTAGCAATAATTTCCCCCCAATTAAAACCCAAAAGGTTTTGCTTGTAGAGAAAGGACTCTACCAGCTGAAAATATTACAATTGTCCAAGAAAAACATTTGGTTTATTTATAGGAAATCATCCTGTGATATTGAATACATATGGGTTAAGGTCTTAGAACTGATAAATTAAATCTAGAAATATTTGTTTCTCTGGTGTATCACCTCAGTGAAGTACAGCTAGGTAAATAAGGAGTTGGATACTGCTTGAGCACTTGCTTTTTCTACACACTTATGATAGTGTTAGGCTGTGTAAATCTTTCACACCTAACTAGTATTTGTCTGAAGGGATCAGAACAGAAAATACATATTTTTTTTCAAATTATTTCGATGAAAAGGAAAGTTAACAAGAGAAAATCACTAGCAATATTAAATAATAGGATAATATAAGGGTTGCTTACCCATGTGTAAACTTAACGTTTATCCTTGGGAATAAAGAAGAGAGTGTGACTGGGAAATGCTGTTTCCAGAGCTACTGGGAAGCAATGTTAAAAGTTCAATAGAATTTGTTGTAGTATTTGTTAGAGTTTCAACAAAAATAATAAGATGGTGTTAACTTCCTAGTTGTATTTTTATTTGGTACCAGTGCTGTTTGCAGATTATCAGTCAAATAGTCATGATTTACTCAGATACTTTACTACAAAGCTAGTTCATTAATGAAGTTCATTAAATATTATCTGAAAAATACTGTTTGTAACAGTACAGTGAGTTGGATCATATATTCTCCTAGTCAAAAAAGAGGTTTTTTCCATGTACCTACACTTTGTATATATTTTGTTACATTTCAACTGATAGAGATTTCACCCATATTTAGGTGACTGCGTTTTTAGGTAGCAAACGAGTCAAATGGAGAGGAATCTGCTAAGTAATTTCATAGATGGAGTTACTTATAATCTGTTTTTCAACTCGGCCGGTTCCTGTGGCGACAGGGAGCTGACCGGAGAAGACACGGGGCTGGCTGTTCCTGCAGGCGAAGCGTAGCTCAGCATGGGGGGGAAGATTAACCCTCCCGAGGTCTCTACCCTCTAACTTGGCAGCAACACCCTGCCCTGAACTGGCCACCCCTGTCCCTGCCAACGCTCCAGCAGGCAGAGCCTGGAGGGGTCTTCCTTCCCCTCCCTTCAGCCCTGGGCTGTCAGCGCCTTTCCGCAGCTGGGGCCAAGCATTGCTATTTCGGAGGAAAACCAAAACAAATAATTCCACTAATCTTCCTTCACCCCTTCCAGCAGTTTCTACAGATTTGTGTTTTGTGGTTGATTTTGAACTCTGAGTGAAGCTCTGCTGTGAGTAGGACGTTCATTTGGTGCCTTGTTTAGTGCCTAGCATCTTGAGGGATCGCACTACCACTTTCCCTTGTGTAGGGTGCTTACGAAGTCCCCCTTTTCTACCCAAACTCCCGTCCCTATGAAAACGTGTAGGAACTTTGTAGCTCAAAGCAATCTGCACGCCTCTGTCAAATTCGGTTAAAGCTGGCCAGAGAATTTGGACAATTACTGGGTCATACGCATACAGAAACACATGGTGCCTGTGCATCTCGGTTTCCTTAGGAAACTAAGATAAAAATGAGATCCGTATCTCTTTCTAACATCAGAAGCCAAATTATTACATCTGTGTGTGTGTGGAAATCCTTCCTTTATGACTTCTGTACTTAGTGGCAGAAAGCTTAAATGCAAAACTTGAAAAAAATAATAGCTGCCTTCATGGGAAGCTACAAAACTTATGGTCCTGGCCAGTGTCCATAAAAGAGCTGGGTTGAAAACCAGTTCCAGGGTCAGAAAGGGTAAGGGCTATCCAGCCCAACCTAGCCGTGCCGTTCATTGGCTCATGCTTTTATGACTTGTTTTCTGAATTTTTATCACTTTTATGCAACTCTCTGTAAGGAAGATGAGAGATTTGGAGATTTGGGCATCAGGACTGCACGTAGTGGTCTCAGGAGCAAATTGCACTGTAGCAAAATCAATTCCCTTCACTCAATATTTCCATTTGCGCCTTATGCCACAAGCTCATGTTCTGGTGCTTATTTGAATGGACTCTTCAGCTTCCCCCTGAGAAACTGATTTTCAAAGTAGTCTTCTGTCCTTTGAGCACCACCTGAATTTCTGATCACCATTTGGCTGTTCTGAAATGTCCTGTGGGGCTGTGACCATTTAGCAGAGCTCATAAGAGTGACATGTTCCCTTCATTACTTTCTGCAGCCTTTGCTTTTAGTGCCATGCACAAGTAGTCAGTAGACCAAGATCTTACGGCATTGTGTAGATCACCAATAAATAGATAAACTGATAAATAGACTGAGAACTAGTCCCAGAAGGTTCACCCAGAAAAGAGTGCCTTTCAGATACTTGCTCGTTAAACTATATCTTATGTTTTGATATTCTTTAGTAAGATATTTTTTAATCTATGTATGTCTTATTGCCTTTATGTAAAGCTAGTTTCGCCTGTTGTGTGGTACCAAGTCAGATGCCTGGGACAGATCCAACCATACTGTAGCAGCGTGGCTGTCTTCTGCTTTCTACTCAGCTGTCTACTGATGTCAGGCCAAATAGTCCATACCTTCTGAGTTGTTTTTCTGTGTTTTAAAATAAGGAGGCACAATTTGGCATTTGCTGGTATTGCCCAGCGAACTGGGGCTGTCCAGGCAGAGTTTAGGGCAAGACGCTTGAGGTGGGACCAGGGGCTGTTGGTGGGCTTGAAACACATTGTGGAGGATGGGGCAAAAAGGAGGCAAGCTCGAGGAGAAAGACTGTAAGCTTTTGCTCAAAACAGGGATGGGATTGAGGGTTCCTAAATCTCACCCTACCTTTGCTGCCAGTTAGTTTCTTACCCCAAATGGCAGGTGTGTTGGTGGTGGATCTAAGGATGATAGCCCCCGTGGTGAGCCTTGTAGTTCAGCATTGGTCCATATGATGCAATTTCTGGGGATTTTTTTGGGGGGTTTGCCTTCAGTAGAATTTCTTCATTTGTCATAGAGGTGGTATAACCATTGTTTAATGACTAAGGTGGCCAAATGATGCTCTGGAGAACTGGAGCCGACCCTTGCCATCACTACAGGGCTCTACATTTTCTTGGTCAGATTATTTAAGCCAAATCTTCTGTAGGCAATCACTGTTTTTTTCATTTTTGTGAAATAGGACCTGTGGGAATGCTAGACACTCAAAGGTGAAGTTGACATAATGAGAGCTGTGCTTTGAATCTATGAAGTCCTATATAATGTCAAATACTTTGAAAAAGCAGGCTCCTGGCATCTCAAATAACTATTTATTTTTTCTCCTAATCTGTCTACAGTTCATGGTCTGTAAAATGGGAGTAATAATGGTGCCTACCGTCTGACCTAGGAGCAAAATAATAAAAAATTAGTGAAGCATTCTGATGCAGCGATGAAGGTCCATACGGAAATGAGTGATTCCTTTTGGATAGTAGAGTTTAAATGCATGTAAAAATAAAGTCTTGAATTATACCTTGACTAACAGGAAGAAAACAAAGTGCTAGGCTTCTGTTCATTAAATAAACTCTGTTTTCTTTGCATTGAATAATGTAGAGATTTTGTGGAAGAACAGTGTGCGATCACGTAATCAGAGGTCATATATTAAAATCTGATAAACAGGTATGCATCTGGAGGCAAAGCAAAGTCTCACAGATATTTAGTTCTATTCTTTTCCCAAACCCAGTGTAATCCACTAATGTGTTACATATTTTGTTTCAAGAAATGCCACGAAAGATTATTTATCAGAAAAGCAATACAAAGAACATCACGAGCTGTTTTGCATGTCCATCTCCCTGTGCTCCCCTCCCTGCCTGTTGCCACATACATGTCGTAAATCCTCCGCATTGTTGCTCTCTAAGGAACTGTGCAACTGGTTCATTGTTCGTATGTCAGTTTGCATATGCAAATGGCACAACGCCATACATTTCAGCAGCAGAAAAAGCTGTTTCTATAATCAGGAAAACTAGCAATTAATGAGGTGGGAGTAGGAGCAGATATTGCTATAGGCAGGAACAGCAGGCTTTTGTGCCGTTTCTCCATGACTTTTTGTGTCTCCGCTTGGGTTCTAAAACTGTTGCGTAGCCGAGACGGCCCCTGGTTGTTGTCTTTCTGGTTAATTCTGCCTTCTAAGGGCTCGGCACTATGTAAACATGCAATTGAAAACTCATTGACTCTTAAAATGAATTTAAAGGTGGGGAGACTTGATTCAAAAAAAACCCTGTGTAACTGAATAGCAAGCTCTTAGAAATCTCGTTTCCTCAGCAGATGTGTTGCTTTCTAGGCTGTCCTGCAGCTGACAGAGAGAAAATCGGAAACAGCAACAACTGAGGCAAACTTTCACCCGAGGTGAGCATGTGTAGGACCTGGGAGATGCTGCCTGGAGGGACCACGAATGGGAGATGCTGCCTTCTGGATGTTTGCTCTGCTGTGCTTTCTTTATATACATTCACATAACCCCTGTATTCTACCAATTTTGTCTAATCACACTCTACCCTGGTATAAATGAACGTATTTTACAAATGCTTTTGGATCGTAGCATGGTATTTAAAAGGAAACACAGATGTTAGTGAGCAATTCAGAGAGGAAATGAAAAGAGGAAGAGCATCTGGAGACTTGAATCTGGGCTGGAGCTCTGATTGTTAGTTGATTTAGTATTCCTGGGTCTTTGCAATCAGATCTGGCCTTTCTGCTTTTGAGTAGGTGCCCCGAAGTATTCCCCAGCGTACCTGGCTTTGCTCTGGGCACGGGACTGCGCACCATGAGACCTGGAGGCTTTGAGAGGAAGGACGGGCAGCTGGATTGCTTTGAGGCCAACTCCAATTGCAACATTCACAGCCACAGGTTTTAGATCCCTTTCAGATTTTATCAGCCTTCTGGTAACGCTGGTGTCCAGATACAGTTGTCTGTGCTTAGAAAGGTTTGGCAAAGGACAGTTACCCAAAGAAAAGGGAGGCTGGGGACTCTTCTCTACCTGAGGGTTCTGTGTATCAGCCACTGCTCTGAGTTCAGGGGAAGCTGGTAAACCTGCTCCTTTTCTCGATTTAATAGACAGGCTGGTAAGCATCTGCACAACAAACTGTTACACCACCTGTGGCGATGATAAATATTTTATACTCTGCAGAATTTGTGTCTTAACAAAACTCTTAGTTGCAGTTTCTGTTGTGCCGGTGTCTGTCTGCTGAGTTCGTGCAGATTATGTCTGCACATCTGAACAGGCTTGACAGAAAATTCTTGCGTTATTCAGCCTCTCTTCGGCTGAGGAATACAGAGTTCAGGAACAGCTTTATGTTAGAAATAAAGAAAGGCAGCGTTATCGTAATTCCCTGGTATTTGTTGTGGGTGTTGTTTCCTTAACATCCCCACAGCCCCGGACTTGCTCTCCCTCAACGTCTCTTTGTCCTCAGTGAAACGTGAGATTTAATGAATGCTAAGGCTTACATAGGTAGTCAGTCTCTCTTCTGAGCCAGAATTTATTATTTAAATCACCATTTTTATATTTTGCACCCTTCCATTGACTTTGTCAATGTATAGTCCTGGAAATACTGAGTTATCTTTTACTAGCAGGGATGCAGTTTATGTTAATATTAGTTAATAAGTAATATAGGCATTATCTGTGTTGAATGTAGAAATTTTTTCCTTTCCTTGAGCTTTGGTGCTGTATATTACATACTGTCTAGATCTAGTCAAACTTAAAAGCAACATAGAAGATATTTGATGGAGATCAGCTTTAAGGTCAGTTCTTTGTTGTCTTCGGAGTTTGCCACAAATAGTTTGAAGGAAAGGGTAGAATCAGTGAGATGGGAAGGTGCAGATATTTTTTTTTTACAGATTTTTTCCACAATTTACATTTAAAGTGATCAAACCCCGTTACTAATGTTAATTGTAAAGACAGAAATTCCTTTTTTTTTTTTTTTTTTTCTGGGAGGGTAGTGGTTTCTTCCATTTTTTTCTGTTAGAGGGACATTTTACTCTGCTCTGGGGTACTGACCGTTTTAATCCTCCAAACACACTATTCAAACCTCCTGGAGGTTTCTGCCGATTCAGCTAATTCAGGCTCCTAGGACTGCAGCGAGAGAAAAGTGTGTGAATACATGCAACACTTGTGGAGGCCAAACGTATTAAAGGGTTCAGGGAGGGGTAGGTCCACTGAGGGCTATTAAACGTAATGGTCCAGATGCAACTGTGGTGTTAGCGGAGATGTGGGCTCGAAATGCAAACTGTTTGGCCAGATCAAGAGATTTCAAAGTATTATATATGTGGGTTTGGAGATGTTTTTATTTAGTATGTGGCTGTTTTCTAGACAAATATGAGTGTTGCAAATGTATAGGGTTTTTTCTTTCTCAAACAATAGAAAAGAAAATGTACTCAGCTGTTTACGCCCTTTATGAAGCTTCCTGTAAGTAATACAACATATAGGAGAGTGTCACAGCTTGAGGTTTAGGCAAGCTAGACAATGCTCTTTTTTTAGTGGCTTGTTCTGTTCTTTTTGGAAATCCAGTAGAGTTTTACCAACGGGAATAGGATTGAGCCTTAAATGCTGAAAAATTAGCGATGCTAAATACATGCAATTTAGATAGCCACAAATTTCCTACAGTAACAAAAGTGAACTGAGTGCCACTAGCAGAACACATAAAGGAGTGTACATATGGGTTATGGTGAGCTTCAGCATTTAGAGGAAAAATGATGAAAAGAAAGAAGAAAAGCAAGCTGCTTATGGAAATCATTTTCCAGCTATCCTGGGTCATAAATAATTTGTGCCAAAACACGAAGCGCTAAAAATATTTCTTCAATGCAAGTTTAACTGTTCTAGTATTGGTCCAAGCAGCAAAGTTTGAACAACTGCTGTGTGCATAGGTTGTATAATTTTTTAAAATTGTTTTATCACTTCAGGTATAATGGAATATCTATCAGCTAGGACACAGAGACAAATTTGCAGCCTTTAGCATTTTACAGAAGAAAAAAGAAACCGCACGCATACAAAAAAAAAAATCTTCATTTCTTTATAAAACCAAATGACACCATTGTTGACTCCATGTGAATAAGAACATGTGGGGGTTTTTTTTGCCCCGCATTCATTGTCCTTTAAAGATAATGCAAGTTTTGATGGTGCCTTTATGTGCCATCGTTCTCTTCATAATGTGAAAAATGCTTTCATGTTTCTGATAGGGAAATGATAATTTGCAATCTTGAAGAGATTGTCACATAAAGGAGATTGCATGTACTGAACTGCATATGCTGCACAGATGAGGTAATGTCTGTGGTGCACACTTGAGATTAACCTGGTTGAAGCACAGAATACCATTTTAATGATGAATTAAAAAACAAAGGGTATGTGTGTGTGTGTGAACATATTACTTTGGGCAAAAAGGTGAAATCCTTCTCTAAGAAGGTTAAACGTGAGAGAAAAACGCTATGCTGCAGAAATGAGCCGGAGAATTAATGCATTGTCAGAGGGAGTTTGGAGAAAAAGAGTATCTTCCCAAGTTGACATGTGACTTAATGAGGGGCTGAAGAAATGTAGTGGAGGTGTAGAGGGGAAATAAATAGATAAAAATAATTCCAGTTTCCTCTTACCATCAGACTTCCAGGTGTTATGTATTTTCTTTGCCTCTTGAGCCTAATAAAAGACTTGTGGGAGGGAGTCAATGAAAATATTTTCGTCTCTGTGTTCATTTTTCCCCAATAATAGAAATTTTGAGAAAAAAATGAAACACCATGGTAGCCCGAAAGACATTTCTTTAGATAATGTAGATTGCAAATTATTTCCTTACAGGACAAGCAGTATAATCCTAGGTCACAGTTCAGCCTTTAAACCAGTTTTGATTTATTTCCACAAAACTAAGGCTTTAAGAAATTTAATTGCCAGATGGTTTCAAAATATACTTACTATTGCACGTGATAAGCTATGTTGAAACATACCTTTTTGAAAATAATTTAGCTACGGTCAGTGCATATGCTACCTGAAATAAATTGCTTTATGTACAAAGTAGGGGAAGAGCATGTTTCATAGATTACTGCACTGAAACTTTGGAAATGTGGCACAGTATTGAATATCTATATAATTTTTAGCAATTGCTGAGACTTTGTAGCCTAATGATTGAGAGTTTTTACATTTTCCGGATGTTAGGAATTTCAGTCTCTCTTGTGCAAAGAAACTTTTTGCTTTAGTTATATATATTTCTTTTAAACTGAAATGGTAAGCTGCTTTGCTAACATGCTCCATTTATCACGACAGTCTTGAGAGTGCACGTTCAAAAATAGATTTTGTGTGACTGCAGAAGTGGAAAGGAAAGCTGAGAGGTAGTTTTATTAATTGAAGAAGGTTAATCTTGTATTGTGAACTTCTTGTGCGGATAATCACAAAGCTGAGCAAAACCTCTATTGTCTGCTGAGGTACCATTTCCACTAGTTACAACGAAATACATTATACTAACAGGATGAAGGATTATATTAATATAAAAGCCCTTAGATAAATGTTTATAATGATAGAATATAATTCTTGATAAGCAAGTGGAAGAAACAGCTATAATTAAACAACTGTATATAATGTCAATAGCTTTATGCCAGCCAGTGAGGATCCTTTCCCCCGGGAAAGTAGCTAGAAATACCGACAGAAGCACGATTCAGGTCGGTGGACTCTAACTCAAGGATTTCTGCTTGAAGTCAAGCTGCAACCACCAGTGAAAAGTGGTTTCAGTCAATGCACCTTCCTGCACAGCATCTAGAGAAGTGGAGAGAGGTATTATTTCTGGCTTTGCTTCATATTACATTTCAGAATACGGGTTGGTCTCCTTGTGTCTCCCAGGCCCACCACCATCAGCTGCGCAGCTGCCACAACGTGTTTAATTTTACCCGCCGAGTGAAGGCTACCGCATCATTTGCTGTGTTCAGGGAATTTCCCAGACAGAAATCGCTACGCGTTTTACTGTGCATAGCATGTGCAATGAGCCTGAAGCTTCTGGGAAGTGTTGGATTTACTGTAAATGTGCAATAAATTTATCACTCGGGGTGTGTTTTGGGCTTACTGTGAATGTGCAAATCAGCCATGCAGTCTATTAATGGCAAATCTGAAGCTTCCAGGCAGTGTCTGACTTACGGTGTGGGAACGTACAGTTAGAATCACAGGTTGGTTTGGGTTGGAAAGGACCTTTGAAGACCATCTAGTCCAACACCCATTCCCCCTCACCCCCATCATGGCAGGGACATCTTTCAGTAGGTCAGGTTGCTCAAAGCCCCGTCCAACCTCATCTTGAACACTTCCAATGATGGGGCATCCATAACTTCTCTGGGCAACTTGTTCCAGTGTCTCACAACCCTCATTGTAAAAAAAAAATTCTTCCTTATATCTAATCTAAATGTGCCCTCTTATAGTTTAAAGCCAGTGCCCCTTGTCCTATCACAGTTGATCTGGACAAGAACTTCTGAAACACAATGCATTTCCAAATGACAAGCAGCTGGAAAAGGGGCCATGTGTGGGGACACCTGGGCTAGGGCAGCTCAGCGCAGATCGTTGCAGAGCAGGTCAGTGTCTTCTGGCAATCGGGGAGACTTCAGGCTAAGTCTTAGGTTTGTTATTCCTCAAAGGGAAAATTGCGGAGTACTAAACTCCTGTGGAGAGATTAGAGGGCTGTGTAAGGTCAGAAAAAAACCAGGTGTTTTTTTTGGTCACTATGGCTTTGCATTATCTTCCCATAAGTTGTGTAAGAGGCAGTGATGGAGTGGAGAACGTGGAGCTCCTGGAGAGGCAGCGTTTGAGGGGAACAGCTATGGGCATGAGTCCAGACTGTTCTCCTCATGAAAGCAAAGTCTGCTGCTGTCTCACTGTACATGTGCTTTGCCTGTTTTAATAAATCAGCTGGAGAATGGATTCTTTTTTTTCTTTTTTACCTCATTGGGGATAATTTTGCTGCCTAGTCTTGAACCTGGAGGCTATTTTTAATTTTAAGCGGATTTCTCTCTTGATGAGGTGATAACCTAAAATGGCACAGGAGGATCTGATGCAGCATGTTTTCGTTCAGGGGCTCTGTTTTACAGTCAAGCCTAGTAATAGAAAAAGGAAGTTTGAAAAGAAATTGTTAACTTTATAGATCTAAAGATGTTCACTTTTCTGCATGTGTGTATTTATGGGTCTGAACGTTACATTACAACTTATACGCCAAAGAAATGCTTGGATCCCATGCAGTCCTCCAACGGGTTATACATTTCCAGAATCTTACTGTATCTGTAGAAACACACATATTGCATAAAGAGCATCTCAGAGAAGAAACTAGGGAAAGCTGCCCGGCAGAGGACAAGAGGGGATTTGAGGATGGACTTCTAACAAAACGCTGAAGAGGATTGGCACTAATTACAAGGCTAAAGCCCAAGCAAAAGAAAGAGGGCAGAAGGAATGTCACCACGTTAGGAAATATGCACTGACAGCTAATACTGCTGCTGCGGATGGATGTTTCGGGCACAATAGCTGGTAGCTGTCCCAGGACCAGCACAATTGGTGCTTCTGCCCCAGAAACAGCTGGTTGTGGGTGGTGAAGTTGCTGCCTTAAAAATCAAGTCAGGCCGCTTCCATTCTTTTTCTTTTCCTTTATTGTTTTTCTCTGGAATGACTGTGACTTCTCGGGGCACCTTTGATAATGGTTCCTTGGCACGTACACCAAAGGTATTTGATTTTTTTCTAGTTTGCTTCCAGAACAGCTGCCTACTTCTTTTTTGCAGCCCCTACTCTCGCCTCGAGGACATGGTAGCAGGCTGTGAGCTACTGGAGTCAAGAATCTGCCCCTTAACTGCCATGAGAAGCAAAAAAAAAAAAAAA
>VYZM01008705.1:126573-190165 GCA_013398915.1 Dromas ardeola | reverse complement strand
AAAAAAAAAAAAAATTCAATCTCAGTGAACTTTGGCATATTTTTCTAAGTGATGTGAGTGAGATGAAAGGGATAGCTGACTTCCGTGACCTCTGCAGGGTAATTGTGTATCATGTGTTGCATGAATGAAGGGATGTGCCATAGCTGCGAAAATGGGAACTGACACCATTCTGCTCTTTAACAACACCCATTGGTGTGTGTCGCCCAAATACATTAACAGCTGTCTCCCTCAATTTCTCTTCTGCTTACCTCCCACATACTTCATTCATTTGTATAATGCAACTTGGTGAGTTAAAAAGTTTAGTGCTTAGATTTTTTGAGGCTCTTGCTCCAACTTATTTCCATTAATGTAAGTGTATTTATTAGTCTGCCGATACACCCTCCATCTTTACCAGACCAGAGCAAGACAGCAGAACAGAGTCAGCAGAACACCTGGGCAGTTTCTTTCATGTTTTGCTGTATTGGGACCTGTAGGAGGAACACATTGACATAGGTCTATATTACAGATAAGAAACTTCTTGAAGGAATAGGTTTTTCAGTGGTGCAAACTGCCATGTATACTGTTAGGACTGAGGTCTGCTCTCCAATGTTTTTCTTTTTCAGTAAAATTCTTTTGAGCTGATTTTGTGGTATTTCTTTCTCAGTCAAAACTGAGTAGTACTGAAAAGGCTTTGAGCAAAATTGGTTTTATATTATACATTTGTGAAAGAAGTATTCTTCCCATGTTTTGATTTCATTAAACCTTTTGCGTCTGGCTGCAAACCAAGCTTCTGCCATGTCTTACTCCTCATGGAAGGTTTTGGAGCAATCCAAGCTCCAATCCGATCCAATCCAAGTGCATCATCTTACTACACCGCTTCAGTCAATTCAAAGTTGAAATGTTCATGCTTGTGTTTTAAATTACGTATTTAGCCCTCTTTCTTCTGGAGTTGAGAAGGTCTAACACAGACAGTATGAGCTTGCTTTTTCCTGCCCTTGGTTAGGATAGAGAGTTATCCTGTTGCATAGAGAAGCTGTATGGTACTAATTACGCTGTAGGAAAGCCAGCCCATACTGTGTGTGCTGGAGCCTGATTTGTTCTGCTCTCATCTGGTCTGTGGGAATTTATTTGACAGCTGAAGGGATGTTTGAGCTGGCTGTTAAGTTCTGCGGGAGCATTAGACAAATGGGACTGAAGATACTGTTCAGGAGAAGGTCTGTCCAAACATCTGTCTTGCTAAGTGATTATGCTTAATATAGTTATACTCCGTAAATGTTTTGGTGAGAAGTTTGACTCTCCTTTTACAGCTGCAGTTATGCTGTAAAGCTTTTAGTACAGGTACAGTCATACTTCTTACGCTGGTACAAAGCAGAATGTACTTCAATAAGCATCCTAAATAAATATTGGAATATGGGCTAACAATGTTAAGTGCTTTTACCATGACAAATTCAGATCCATGGTAAGAAAGACAGGAAATATGTATTTATGCTGGCACTGTTAAAACAGCAACACCTTTTAGTTTCACAGGGACTAATTTGTGTGAGTTGCTGATGATGAAAAGGTTATGCTTGAAGAACCTCGTTCAATAACTATTGTATTTAGATGGAGCCTTTCCTGGGCTTTGGATCAACTTTTAATTTCTAACTTAAGGTATTTCTAAGTTAGAAGATATTTCAAATGCCTCTGGATTTCTTTTGATGTTGAACGTGTTCCAAGGTGAATAATGGTTCGAAAGAATGGCTTGTGCTTGATAGAGTGGACTTTAGACATAGTACAACTTATTTTTCACCACTGTAAGTCTTTGCTATAGGAAAGTCACAGTTAAAGCCAAACCTGCTTGTGTCTGGAGGGAGAGCAGTGCAAGAGAAGTAGGTGAGACCATTTTCTACTACAGTGATTAAAGACCCGAAGTGGTGCACCCTGGGCTGCGAATTAGTTTGGAAAGGTAACGTTTCAAGTTATGGAACAAGCAAGAAGGAACTAAAGCACTTATTGTGAGCAGCTTGCTTAAACATGACATTAAGCTACATGGGAGGTCTGTTTAAATCACTTGGTTTAGCAAAAAAACAGCAATTAGGATTAGAAACAGTTTGCCTGTTAACATCTAAAACTAATTTCCTGGCTGTGACTTCATGGCAATATCTGTATCATATGAAAGACCTAAAACCAAACATTGGTCAAAAAAATCTAGAAAATATCCAGAAGTATGTTTGTGACCCCTGGCTGGTTTCTTTGCATTATCTGAACTTTTCCACCCTTTATTTTCAGGATCAGCTGTGAAATGTATCCCTGGGGTTATACCTGGCTCTGAAAGTATGTTTTCTAGCAGCTGGTGAGTCCTGTAATGAGAGAACACTTGTTTGGAAACATCATATCAGGTGAAGTCCATTGGCTTCCCTTCCAACCACTCCTTCCCCCAAGACATCTCAGATGCCGCTTGTAGGGTTTTGCCCTAGAGCACAGCCCCTGCCTTTATTCAGGCCGTAGCTGCCCTGTAGGAGCTCTGCCTGCCCTGGTGGAGGCTCAGCGACCCCAATTCTCCCCGAGCAGGGTTTCGGCAGGGTTCCTGTTTTGCTCGCAGCTTTTGCAGAGTGCAGCAACCCATTTACTCCCCGACTTGAATTACCGTGATCCTATTAGGTCCCAGCTGCATTCTTTACATTGGCCGCCTATAAAGCACGGATTAATTTAAACTGGTAGTTTTGATTTTTAAAGCACTTTATGCTATTAAGCTTGGCTATGTTTGAAGATCATCTTCAGCCTTCACCTTCTGGGCATCTGTGGTTGGCCACGGTTCACTGCCTAATGTGTCCCACCCTCGGGATGGTGGGATGTAAAATCGGGATGTACGCTCACCTTTACTAGGGTGCAACCTGCTTGGTTTCTCACCTTTTTGAAAAAGCTTCTTTTTAGTTTTAGTGTGTAATGCAATTTGATTACTAACAACAGCTCCGTACCTTCTTTCCCTCCTTCTTTGAAGCTGTGTTTGACAGGAATCCAGCAAATGCTATTTTAGTTATCATCTTGCTAATAAATACACGGTTGCTCAGTGGTAATGAAGGGCACTGTGCCTTTGGAGAGGATCTGTATCACAGAATCATAGAATTGCCTGGGTTGGAAGGGACCTTTCAGATCATGGAGTCCAACCATCAACCTAAGTTTGACAAAAACCATCACTAAACCATATCTCTAAGCATTACGTCTACTCGTCTTTAATGAGCCCTGCTCACCAGCACAGGAATATAAGGGAGATCAGCTCTTCTCTGGAGGTTCATAAGTACAGAAACCCATTTTGGACGAGCATTTTGTGTTTAAAACATTTGCATTCTAATGTTCCAGAATTGCCACGTGTCCAAAGCGTGAGCCTGCAACTGCAATATGTACATGTCAGACTGGGTGACCTCTAGGCTATCAGCTGTGATGTGTTCTTTCATTGCAGCAGTGGTGGCATCTCATGGACTGGTGAGACAGCTGATGCACCTTCCCCAGGAAGGCCAGTTAGAGCTCTGTTCAATAACCTAAAGGCTGGACTGACTGTCCTAACCTAACCCCAATGCTTGAGAAGGAAGAGGCTGCTTCACAGCGGGCCTTAAGAGAATGACAGTCTTTTCACATCCACCTTCTCATCTGAAAAACTTGTTTCTTTATGGATTAGCCCTTCCTTTCCCTTGCCCAAATGTACCGTGAAAACAAGTATCTGTTTTAGGCCAGACAACTTAGTACTCTAAAGGAAGCCAAAATGTATGGTTGTGGGGAGTGTGTCTGAGAGGAGAGCGGCTTAAGGTGGGAGATCAGCAGGCTACATAACGCTGAAGGAAATGTTTCTGGATCAGAAGAAAACCTCGTCCAAATAAGCAGTGTTTCCACAGACTGGTGTGGGTCACAGAAACAGCTTATTTTGATGAAGATGTTCCACGTGCCCATCCTAACTCAGAGTCTTTTCTGTATTAACAGACTACCATATGACATGAGCCCAGCAGTTTAATTATGTTTTGCATGGTTATCTCCTTGAAGATTTTACTGCATTGCTTTTCAAGATGTTGGGTTGATTTTTTTATGGGGTGCTATTGTTCTGCTTTCTAGGCTGATCAGTTCTCCTCTCTGCTTTGCTCTACTTCTCATCTCGCACCGTAGCACCTCCCACATTATTTCAGGCAAGAAGGACACTATGATAAAATGCTTCTATGATGTTATCAACATGATATTTTACACCTTTCCTTCTGTATCATAATCTTTGTGGTCTGAGATTTTTCTCTGCTCCTTAAGAGAAATCCATACAGGACTGTCCTCCCTGATCCTGGATTTGGACCAGCTGCAGTTAATGCCAAACCCAGGAACACGCAGCAGACACCCCTTGCTCAGGGATCTTATAGAGTATGTTCTCAGTAGCTTCTCTGTGCTTTGTTTCTCATTCTCGGCTTTATTCCTCTACTGGCCTCAGTACCGCCCCTTCCTTGCTGCTTCAGAAAAGGTTAAGCTTTTTGGTTTATGCCCTCCCCTTACCCTAAACCCTTGTTATTGCAGTCTGTGGTGTGAGCTTCTTTTTCTCCCTAGAAGTAAATGAATCACTTCTCTTATCAGGTTAGTCCTGCTTGATTCCGTCCTCTAGCAAGGAAGCTAGGTGCTCAGCATTGGTTCTCCTGGGAAGGTGAGAAGTCGGAGCACAGCGGCGGGACACTGCTCAGTGGGCTTATTACGTGTCCGTCAGATGCCATCATTTGCAGAGGGTTTGTGTCTTCCCTTGTGCCTTTTTTCCCCCCCTCCTCTTTATAAACTGAGTCACCATAGGACTAAACTGTGTGGCTTTATTCACTTTGTCCTGCAATTTGGCAGCAAACAAGGCAATTATATTTCTACCTTTCAACGCAGGGGGCAGGAACAGAGGGACACAAATGCAGACAATACACCGCACGCGCGTTTTCCTGAAGTGTGGTTGTGGGGAGCGTGTCTGATGAGGAGACTGGTGTGGGAGACCAGCAAACTCCGTAATGCATGAGAAAATGTTTACAGAACAGTTAAACAACAGGGGAAGCCCATCTATTTTGTTGCACTTGCTAACCCTCCGTTGCCCGCAGCCCCAGGAGCCTTCGCTGAGCCTTCTCAGCCCCGCAACGCACGTCGGCGTCCTCAGAAGCAAACCAGTGAGAGGCTGAGCTGGGAGCTGCACTTCAGTTTTGTCAGGGTAATGGCTAACGGGAACCGCTGCAAGGAGCGATACAGGATTTTTTTAAGGACGGACGTTGCTTAAATCCAGAATGTAATTTCCAACACCACAATTTCTCTAGGTTGTACAAAAAGCCTGTTTTTCTCCCTGCAGACTGGGGCCTCCAAAAGCACTTCTGTACAGCTGAGCCCAATTTTGAGGCTATAAACGTACACTTTGATTTTTCCTCCTCTGACAGACCCTGTGCCACCCTGTGCCGCTCTCCTGCACCCTGAAAGCGCAGATCAGCGCAGAGACACTGCAGGTTGCCGCATGGGAAACAACAACTTGGAAACTTCTGCTCTAGATCACTTTGCAACACCATCAGATCAAGCACTGTCCTTTTGCCTTCCTCACAGAGCTTTGCAGCAGCAGAGTGATATTAACCACTAGCGTGCTTAACTAAAAGCAGATTCTTTCCATTGTACCCTATAAAGAGATGATGATAACTGCACAGTATAAGTTGATATTTTAACAGCACCCTCCTCCAAATACAAAGTCTTTGGTGCAGCTGATGTACAAATAAACTTCTATCAAGACTGACTACGAAACTAAGTGGAAATACGTAAGCCTAAAGCCCTTGAAGGCAGAAAATATTTCGTTTTTGTTATGCAATTACACAGCGCGAAGGAAGATAGGGCCCTGACCCAGACTGTAAAGTTCAATTTGGCATTATGGGCCCAGTTAAAGTAGGCACTAATTAATCAGACCTTCTGGGGTAGAAAGGATTCTTATGCATCACTTGAATCCAGGCTGCTGGGATAAGCAGGCACATCTCGGGAACGCGGGACTTCCCCCTCAACCGGAATCAAACACGACCCCGTTACCCACAGGTGGTGGGAGGCAAACTAGAATTGTTGTCAGCCCAGTAGCTGCAGCACACCCTCGCATCCACCTCGGTATGCCAAATGCGCTGTAGACGGAAGATGACTGAGATATTTGTCTAATGAAATCTTTCTATGCATCCACTTAAAAATACATAAAATGGAAAAAAAAAAATAGAGTGCTCTGGCCTTGGGCTTCCTACGCAGAGGCAAGGTGAAAGAGCAGAAATGGAGATACATAATGAGTTAAATCACCTTCCAGGTTTGTATGCGAGCGCCAAACCTCTTCAAAACACAAGGTTCTCACAAACGCCATTTATTCCAATAGGATACACATCGCTAAATAAAATGAGTCACTATGAATGAATCAGATTGAGTGGGAACAAAGTAGGAGCTCTTTATAAACTCAAAACATATTGGGCAATAACTAAACCGCCTGCAAATATTCAGAGCACTAAGTAGGAATGAATTTATGCGAACTAGCAAAGAAGTGTTTTTTTGTATCTTAATACTTACGATCAAATAATTATTTTATGTCATATCACTGATGGAGATGAGACTACAAGCTGTGAAGAGAGGATATGATTAGGGAAGCTAAGATCATGATATCGTTTGCTTTGGGAAAAGAGAAAAGCAGTTAGCGTTTTATTGCAGTGCAGCAGTAACTACAGCTACACAGTAGCTGCGTACTCATTTTGAAGCTGCATTCTGTTCTAACAGCAATTATTGCAAATTTTTTGTATTAGATGGCAAATGGATGGCTAGGAAATTCTCAAAATAGCAATCTGTAAATCCATTTATAAAATGTGACTGACAATTAAGAAGCACCATTTTAACAGATGATTTTATTTTTTTTAAATTAGGCATTACAATAAACAGAATAGGTCATTCTGTCTGCCTTAAACCATTTTGATTATTTTGCTAAATAAGGAAAGGGAATATTCAATTTAATATGTGCAAAAGCTAATATTTACATTGTTCAGTACATAGAGGCAGGATCACATTAAGAGAAATGGAAAGAGGAAGAGAATAAACTCTTCTCAGGGTCCACTGTAGATAGAACAAATATTAATGGGCTTAAATTGCAGTAATGTAGAGTAAGGTAAGGTATTAGAAAAAATCTTTCTAATGATATAGCTAGGGAGGTATGGGAAGGGATAGCAGAGGGAAGTCATGGAACTACCCTCCCTGGAAAAGATTAACACAATTCTTGCCAGTGTTTATCTAGAGTTGAACTGCTCTGGGACAGACTGTAACTATCTCCTCAAGTCCTTTCCATCCCTGCTTTGCCACTTGAAGATGCTGCTCTCAGCTCTTCCTCAATCACTTGTTCATGAACATTCCCTTGTTGCTACCACGTTACACTGTAAAGGATATGCTGATTTCCAGAAACAATACCTGCCACCGAGAAACCAGGACGGAAAGGAAGAGATGAAACAGATTTCTCCTCTAAGTTAACTGCTCTTTTAATTTTTTTTCCATCACATGTATGAGAGTTTGAAAGAAACCAAGATGAAACAGTGGACAGTACATACAGAGCAGAGACTGGATAAAGGTGGGGTATGAGACCATCAGAATGCAATGATCCCACTCGGTGCAGGGACTTGTGAACTAGTATTACCTTGGTAAAGAAGAGGTAAGCACCAGGAGGGAGCTGGAAATTCAGATTACGCATTTAGGTTATGTAGTTACATGGAAAAATATTGTTTCCAAGATTTTCTGATTTAAACATTTCTTTTGCTGCAGTCCTTGCATTAAGAAGGCAATTGGATCTCCTACTTTGAGTATCATCACGGCCTTCAAGTGAGAGGGAGAGAAAAGATTTTATCAGAAAAGATACTAATTTCCTATGCATTGTCATATACACACTTCCACTAAAGACAAGGTCCTTCAGCTGCTTGCCGAAGTCAGCAGTGCCTGTCAAGCATAGTGTGCCCTGTAGCAACCTCCACCAAGAGAAATGGCATCCACCCTTACCGACGTAGAAGAGGCAGGAGGGAAACACCAACAGCTAGATGGGATACCTCTGAGTTGAGAGACTGGGATGAGCAGGACGTCCACAGGGAGCAAGCAGTAAGGTCTAGCACATCTTAGCTCTGTAGCTCTATGAAGATGACTCAAGAGTGTCAGCTAGAGAATAGTGCTGTAGGGAACTGCAGGAGTAATTCCACTAAGCCACCGCTTCAAAAGACAGGGCTGGCTTAAAACTTAAGTGTAGTATACTTACTGGAAAGTTAAATCTGAGCACATCCAGAAGTCTTAGGAAAAAGTAGAGGAAAGCCTAACTAAGCCTTCATCTGTTGAATAGTTTGTTGGAGGAGAACTGGAGCAGGTTTTTAGATCTGGCACATTGTATATTGGACGCTTTTACTTTATGTTGTGAGGGAGATGGCGCTGAGAAGTTACCTACCAACAACCCATGCACATCCGTATTATAAAAGCAGTGTAAGAGTTTGGCAGTCTGTTCAGAGGGCACGGTAGATGGTTCGAGTGGCACGCATGGCCAGCTTCTGTCCACCGTGGGCAATGTCTCCATGGAACTTGAGCAGCGCTCCTTGAGCACCATGAGCACACTAAACCCTGAGCAGCTGGAGCAGCCGTGTGAAGCGCAGGCTTAGATTAATGCTATAGAGACATCATTAAGTGAGTAATTAAGAAGTTGATTCTCTCCCCTCCCTGTGACTTCACCTGCCTTTCACAGAATAGCTCCTCAACCATCTCCCCTGTGGGGAATGTCTACATTATCATTAATTCTGTCATGTGTACCTTACAGGTAAAAATATTGTTGAAAATATTGTCTTGCTACATCTGTGCAATAAATCGAAAGGAACTGAAAAGTGGCCAAATGTATTAACAGAATTCAAAGTTAGTCACAATAAAAACAAAAATACACCTTTCTGTCATTTGCCCATGATGTGCGGCACAGGCTGTTATGATCCTCTGAAAGCCCTGATAAAGTCTTGAAATTCTAGAACAGAAAGCCCCCCACCCCCGAATTATTTGGGTTTATTCTCAAGTACTTTTTAAATAACTGGTTTAGCCTAAGATCATACACATGTTAGCAAAGTTCTGCCAATGCTATCAATTAACTATTGCAGAGGATCTTCCTGTTTTTGTAGTAATATTATGATTTAGTCCACAGAATAGCCAATTACAAATGGCAGTATTTGCTCTCAGGGCACAGCCTAAGCCCAGAAACCCAAAGGCTGCATGTTTCAAGCCACTTAAAGTAAGCATAGAAGCGGAGTAAAATCTGATGAAAAAGTTTTTAAGTTTCTTCTTATTTTTCCTTTGCGATACAGGCTATGCGTTCATTTTAACATCCAAAATTCATCTGTAAGTGATCGAAGCCATAGTTGAAACACAAAACAGAGGATTTACCTAGTGAGTCATCAAAGTGCTTTATTTTATAAAGCCTTGCTCATGTTTGGAGTGTAATCTAAGCACTAACATACACAATAATGAGTCTTCCTTGCCCTGTCCAAATAAACAGTTTATCAACAAGAATGAGTGAAAAAACTGCTACACAGACAAAAAGAATGCTTTGCTGTAAATGTCTAAAATTGTCTAAAAATGTACACTCGTTGGCCGCAATTAAATATTTACTCCAAGTATGTGTACCTCATTTTTACTTCAGGGTCTCCCCGTGGCCTCGTACTTTCAGAAGCCACAGAATGCTTCAGGAAGCGAATCTTGGGTGGGAGTGTAGACAACTGGGGCAGAGAGGGAGGGGACAGAAAAAAAAAAATACCAAGCCACAGTACCAACTTTAAATTTAAATACATACAATACAAAAGTATACACATACATTACAGTGCTGCGGACATCACTAAGTCAAACGTAACAAAAACTCCTGGAGGAAAGGTCCGGGGAAAGGAGGAAAAAAAATTAGTACACAGCAAGAGGGATAATATTGCCTTTGGCCGCTGAAGAGAGTGTAAGGGGTTGCTATTGTATAGGCTCCGCTGAAGTAAACCACTACGTGTGTTACGGACAGTTGCAGGCTTAACAGCACTGACGTTCGTTATGGAGAAGGCATGCTGGCACTCCTGATCTGAGCTATAAACCATGACGGGGAGGGCGTGACATCTCTTAACGTCGCCTACAAAATCTAACAATTTCAATAAAGAAATTTTAAAGGCACAGCTTTAGCACAGTGTATAAGTAGATAAACTTTTAAGCATATGTAAATTTGTCTCTTTCAAGCATGGAGTCTTCCAGGGAAAAATACAAGAAGAGAAGAAATACAATGTCGTTGTTTAAAAATTTTAAACAAGTTAAACATGATCAGCACAGTTTTAGGCAATGTACCATACAATCAAACTCGAGTAAATGGCAGGACAGGTCATTTCGATCCTAAAGACGACCTTGGGAAAAAATCCCTCTGAAATAGCCTTTCTCGTTTTATTGTAAGAGTCCATCACGGAGGTGAGCGAGACATTCACTTTAGTACACTACTGCACATCACACCTTGGAAGATGACAAATATTACTTCATTTGTACTGCAAAATAACTTTACATGTAAACTCAAAAGTCATATATTGTACACGGCTCTGAAATTCAGAAATATCCCTGCTTTCCTAATAATGTAAACAGTAAAATTCAGGTTTCATTTTTCGAGGGATAATCTATAATAAAATACCGCTGTTTCAACAGTACAACATGAGCATTTAAACTTCAAATTCCCAGTAGATTACAAGGGAATGGAATTTCTATCAGTGCGCACATCTTTCACGATGGGTGAAAGACGGAGCTACTATTGCCCAAAACTATGCACTTCTTCAGATAAGCTTTTTTTTTCCTCTTGTAACATTATTAGTTCCTATATTGCAAGAATATAAAACAAATGAAAACTTCAGGTAACAAAGTGAAATAAGCAAAGTTTTCCCTTAACATAAGTTTACTGTAGCAAAAATGTACACGTAGCATGAATGACGTTAGCTCTTCGTAAGGTAAGAGACGCTGGCTCTCAGATGTCTGAGAGGCTGAACTTCCTGACGCAATGTGCTGAAGAGAAGACAAAAATGGGAGAGGGAGAAAAAAAGGGAAAAAAAATCCCAAATGCTTGGAACCGAATGGGAAAAGCCTCCGGCACCAAGGTCTGTTGCAGCTGTTTTTTGAAGGAGTGCCAGCGCGCAGGGTGTAAGTGTAACATTCGCAGTAAGGTTTTTATTATTATCGCCATCACCATCATCATGAAGAATACTGTCATGTAACTTTTTAGTTCAAAAAATAAACTGATCCACAGTTTACAATTTGATATCGATATTGTAGATTTAACATGCATTTACTCTTCCCCACCCCCACCCCACACCTCTTTGCTCATTTATTCCGTTTCAGCTGGTAGCATCAGAGCATTACTGTCACAGTGCACTCTGAGTAAGCTGTTCTATTTATTTAATTTATTTTAATTTTTTTTTTCTTTTTTGCACACATAAAAGAGTCAGAAATAGCTAGAACTATGCTGGGAATATCAGGCAGCTGTTAAAGCGAGTACTCCACCCCACTTCAGTCATCTTTGCCAGCAGATGTAAACAAAGGGGTTGCTTTCCACAAGATGAGCGCTTCTCTGAGTTCCTTTTTTTCCCTACACTCGTAGCCACTGCTGCTGTCCCCAGGTCTCGTGTCTGTCCTATGTAACATGATAGGTTACGTCAAGATGTTGGCAATAAAGTCCAAGAAGCGCTTTGAATACTGTTCGGGATTAACAGTTGAAATTTCTGCACCAGCCTATACGGAGAATTGGGAGAGGAGAGGAAAGAAGGAAGAGCCAGTGTTTTATTTGATGCTTTGTCACCGAGAGTCTCACTCAATGAATTTCATTTGCCATCTTAGAACCAGACACTATGAACAAAATCGTAATGGCCCTCAACCAGAATCTTACTGATGCGTTTTTAGGCTTCACGTGAGTACAGCGATACTCGGTACTCACCACCCGAACTATGGAGCATCCATCTTCCATTTCTGAATTGTATTTTCCCTACTTCTCTTTACTTTCGTAGTACTTCGGTATCCTATATAGTTTCTATGGCATATATAACGATGCTACCCACTGATGCATCAACAGGTTCTGGTCTGTTGAGCAGCAGTGCACCAGTGCCTTCATATAGAGAAGACTAAATTATCCTGCTTGGATCTGGTGTGTCAATACTTGTCTAATATACGTATATTGCTATCTGAATGCTAAATAACCTGGTTTGGAATACATGGTAACAATGAGCAACGTTTTTCCAACGTATACACATTTAACTCTGGACTCACTGAATAAGCTGTACAATTGCTATGTCAATGAAGTCACAATTCCATTCATATTTTTATTTGAGATTTTCAGAGCCTTAGGCTACATTTGTACGTATATTTTTCCCATTTTACAAAAGGGGAAAATTGTATGCATGCAATTAATGAACAAACTTCAGTGCCAGGGTGGCTCAGGATATAGAAGACAAAATAAACAAAATGGTTGTACGAAAGTGATGTTCTGTAATAAGTTCTAATCACAGTCAGCTTTAATAATCATAGCTGTTACTTACAATATGTTTCTATCCTTTGTTTAGGCCATAAGTGTGAGTTTTTAAAGTCTGCTACATTCAAAGTTCATTAATAATTGCCAGATAATGGCTGCATATGGTCTGCATCAACTTTCAGCTGCTCTGAGAGCAGAGAGAGTAATGAGAGCATTGTTTGGAAAGACAAAAAATACCTTCTACAGGCCTGTGCAGGGCTTATTGCTGAGCATTCCATATCTCTCTCTACTGTAAACTGAAAGCCCCCGAGCCCTTTGCTGCAGACCCCCCACAACGCCGCAATCCTTTAGGTACTTAGCGAGAGGAGGGATTTTAGCCTCATGAACGATAATGCTCTTTTTAAAAAGTCTATGAAATTTGAACCTTAAATCACCATAGAAGTGATAAAGGTAAATATAAATCGTAATTCTGGAAGACTGGGCTTCTTCACCACGTTTTTTTGGTGTCAGAATTAAGAAATTCATAGCAATCAAACAGAAGCCTTCACTTAATTGTCTCCAAGTATTTAATATGCTTTATATGCTTAATTTTGCAAATCACACTTTTTTTTTCTTTATAAGAAGTCTTGCAAAGTGAGCTACAGTATCTACTGAAGAATTAACTTTCAACAGACTGTACCTAACAATGAGACTATCACTAGGGCCCTGCATCTGAAATATCATTCACAACAGCTTTCACAGAGCTGCACACTAATACAGGTGCCTGGTGAACTGCTTTGTTTGCGAGAAAAAGGTGCATCTCACAAATTTAGGAAAAAGTTCTAAAAAGGCATCTCACTAGAGTTCTTTGTGGGTAAGAAAGCTATGCATATAGCTGAAAAGGGGGTTCTATTCTCAGTTTGTAATGGGTAGCAGTTACTCTGTACTTTTATATATCATGTCAAACTAGGAAAAAACCTGAAAAAATTCTGATCTATTTCCCCTTTCCCTAGATTTCCTGAACTGTGCTGTATCAGTGCACTAAACAACAAAAATGCATCAGTATAAATGGAATCAGAGGAAAAAAACCAGCCCAGATACTTACCCCATGCTTTACCGTTTTTGCAGCATGGGCAGCTTTCTTTTTTGCATCATAATGAGTAAGAATGTCAATAATGGCCATAAAGTATATTTCCTTCCTAGGTGCATCTGCAAACGGCAAATACATGACAGTAAGAATGACTTCGGAGACATCTTAATCATGAGTCCTCCTTTAAACAACGGAGAGTTTATAAGGCTCAATCAGCAAAGACAGGTTCATGTCAGTCAGAATCACAGATCTGTACGGACCACAGGCTCAAGCGATTCTTAATCGAGAGTTTAACTGCGCTCCTATATAATGCAAAAACCCCTAAATGAGTGTAAAATAAACCACCAGCATACAGAAATAGGAATTAGTGCTCACTTCAAGTAATGTGGATTTCATGTTCCTTTGTGGAAAAACTATGAAGTTTTATATGAAAGGTAATGCGTCTGTGTCAACAGAAAAGACCTATTTTCTTTATGAATAAAAACATGTATTTATCCATGTAAATGCTTAGAAAAAGAAGAAAAAGATAACTTTCCTGTCTTGAACAGCCACAGGTAACTAGTTATACTTAGTTTTACATGCTAACATCACACCCAGTTTCAGGCTTCTTACACACTCCTTATAACAATTTTCTTAGCTGGAACACAGAAATCGGGTATGAGCGCACAAATTTTCAAAAAGCATCAAAAAAGTGAAATATAAGTCGGAATGCTGCTTTTCTCATTCTTTCTAGACTGTTTTTAACAGTGTTATCTTATCTGCCAGGAAAAAAACAATTATAGATACTAGATTTCCTGAAAGGGATGAAAAAACCTGTGAATTAACTGAGAACTGCTGTATCTGAATAGCTAAGCCAGTATTTTGATATTGATTTGAATGTGCAATAGGTGAATTATTTGATTGCATCCCCACACACCACAATATTTAAGAAATATGTTCATAACAATGCTGAGCATTATAGGTATATTTGTGTATAGGTGCCGAGCATTCGTGGTTGCGAAGGCTTTAGGATTCTGGTGTAAGAATCAAAACATCTTAACATAAAAGTATTTATTACTGCTTACTTTCATGGGATTTTATTCCATAAACATCAATAGCTGGATCAAATTCCCCTGGAGCCAAGGGCAGCGAGCTGTTCAGTGTGTTCCCTGGACTGTCCGGAGGGGTTCCAATGGGGTGGGTCCCATCACTTTCACCTTCCTCTTCTCCGTCATTCTCTTCACACTCTACTTCTTCCTGTTCAGCCCTTTCAACATCATGAATTCCAACCAGCAAGCTGTAGTCCATGAGTTTTAACTGAGCAAGGAACTAGAAAGCAATAATAAGCAATTTATCAGTATCACTGAAAAATGTAAGCTTCACTTACAAACAGCAGAAGCTACACAAAGACGTCATCAGTCGAGAAAAACAGGCACCTCTAAGAGGCAGCAAAAGGGAGGATTAAGTGATAAAGCAAGCAGAGACATACTTGAATTTATTAAGATGCAGTAACAGCACACGGGTCACTTGCAACTTATATTACAAAAAAGCTGTAGCCTGCTCTTCCAAAATCCTCAGGGAAAAATCATTTTTCCTGTGGTGAAGACCGGCGCCCATGCGAGCCGATGACTGTCACCCCGTCTCCTGTTTCAATCAGGGCTGTCCTGCCACCGTTCAATGTCCGGAGCAGCCTCTGTGCTGTCAGGCGTGCAGCGCGCCACGATCTGGTCCTAAATCTGCCCCTTCACTCCCTTTTAAGCCTCAGTAAAGAATTGTGAAAAGTTGTCTGAATATTGTTGCAGTGAAAAGTTGTGAAGTTTTACAGCATTAAGACATGAAATGATGCTATATTCTCGTCACAGTGTCAGGCTCACAATTTAAATCACATGAATGTGAATGAAAGGGTGGTTTTGAATAAAGACCAAGGATAGGAGTTTTTAGAGAACTGAAAGATGAATACACTTTATGTATAGAAAAAGTGTTATTTTAGTTGAGGGGAACAGGGAAAGGCAGAAAGCTAAGAGAGGAGGATGGAAATAAGGGAGGTATAAAAGCAGGAAGATGGGATACACGGTCCAAGGGGTGTAGAACTTGTGGAGACCTTGCTTATGGGATGCAGAGAAAGAGGCTGAAAATGCAAATTGTTTGTGATTTTAGAAACTCTAAATGGTTATAAAAAAGGAAGTTAGAGCAGACCAGAGAAGATGGGGTTTATGCCAGACTTTGGAATAGCGATAGTGATGAGAGAGAGGAGTATAAAATACTAGGAAATGAGAAACTACAGTTTGTCAAAATCCTGATTCTGAGAAAAAAAGAGGAATCAGAGATAACAAAGTGATGGCAAATTCAAGCGCGAGAAGAAATATTGTGAGATTGAGAAGAGGTTTTAAGAAGAAAACAGAAAATGGTTTCTAATAATTTCGATATAACAAGGCAAAAGACTCTCCGCAAGACTAAAAGAGATCTAAGTTTGAAGAGATGATGTACAACGATATACAAGAACAACAGCTGAGACTGGCCAAAGGCGATGGAGTGGAAGGACTCCAGGCATATCATTAGGTACTTGACAAATACCGAGAGAGACAGGAGAAAAAACTACCAATAATGATTCAAAAAAGCATGAAAGAGAACAGACTCTTGGGAAAAAGAGTGAACTGCAAATTAGAAGAGAATGGCTCTTGGGAAAAAAGATCGCTGCTGCTGACAGCAACAAGGGATCGACACAAGGAAAAGATCATCTAATTTAAAATGGAAAAAGTAGCCTTATATGCTTTTTCTCAGGACATTTTAAATGGAATGATGAGGCAGGAAAACAGACAAGAGGACATCAAAACAGAAGTAATAGATATTTGTCTGTTTGAACACAGGAAGAGGATACACAGGAAGACATAAGACTCGATTGTGAGAGAAATACAGTAACACAAATTACTTGATGACAAACAAGAATGGATATAAAGTCACACAGTTTAGAATACTGCTCCATAATATGTTTAACCATAAACACTGTGTGATAGGATAAGCATGTATCAAGTGCCATGCATTTCTTTTCATTGTAGTGAAATCTGAGTGTTTACACATTGGATACAAACTGCATACTATCAGTTATCTAACAAGGGCAGAAGGCCCAATAAAAGAAAAACAAGGTTAAAGAACAGCTCGCCGTTGTTAAAATCAGGTGCCAGATCACTTCACACTGGTGGTTTACGAGGATATTTAACAATTTCCAAACCATAAAAAATTGCCTCTCAAGGCATGATCGGGAATCTGCCATTATATTTCCAATCCAGTAAATGATGTAGAAGATCCACATTCCACTTTCTGGGGTAATAAAGTATCTTCCACGTTCATTGCACATACGTAAGATCTTGTCTGCAGCCTACTCACTGTAAAAGCGTTAGCCAGCAACAGCAGTACATGTTAGAAGAGCACAAAACTTAAACCCAAATAAACTTATCTCTAGAGCTGTGACATCAGTAGAGCAATTTTCCAGCACAATTTTTCAAATATAAAATAAACACTGATATTTCACAAAATATTTATGTTTTCATAATTATCATCACCATAAATTTCTCATCATTATTATGATGGGAAATTAGAATGCCTCAAATCAAATTGTTGGGTAAATTCTAAACTTACAGTATTTTGTTTTGCGCAATTACTGAGATATAGATCTTAAGAACTAGACAAGTCAATTCTGAGAGCCACTTTGATATAAATAGCTGAAAGTCTTATTAAGTCACAGACACATTTTGCTATCAGGTCTCTTCCAACAAGGAAAACAGATTCTAGGCTCTGCATATAGGGATCGCAAATTATTGTGTTTAGTGTCAATATTTTAAATATGGAAACCAAAGTCAAGCTGTGTGAACTAGTTAGCCCAATATTTATTTTATTTGCTCAACTAAACAAATTATAAAAAATTATTATATTAAATTCACATTTTAACACTTTTCTATTACGTATTGACTATATTCAGCCAATTACAAATTTATACGAGAAGCCTATATTAAGATAAGGAGTCCAACCGCTGTATACAAATTACTGAAGCACTCTACCGTTGCGATACTAAGGATGATTTAAAACTGGATTACTAATATGAAACAACTAGAACGTGCATGGCTCTGCACAGGGGATACCACATTCTCTGTTATGGACTACAGTCCGTGTATGGCCTCAGCTCTGGTGTACCCCAGCCTGTAAAACACAACTAACAATACTCACCTCTCTCTCGGGGGCATTTGGAAGTACTAGGCTTGTAAAGCGCTTAAGTACTAAGTAGTACCATCATTTTAACATCACATCGGCAAGGCAGGGACAATGCATGGCAACCAGCTATGGCAGCAAGCCATTTACCACATCAGCAAAAGCAGTGACCAACTCCTGAAAGTTTAAATTGTGTTTCATTTAAAACAGTCTTATAAACAAGAGTTTTCATTAATGAATTACAGGTATGATTTCCTGGGCTATCTGTAATTTGCATCACATTTTAATCACATAGAACTGAACACGCACATTCTTACCTCAACATCCTTTTTGAGTTTCTCAAGGAACATCTTTTTGTTACTTTCATCAATATGAATCTTTTGGCCATCGTTAATAAAATCATTGTCTTTGAACGTCGGCAGCTCTTTGGCCTAAAATAAACCAAAACTCCTGTCAGAGCAGGATCGCAGAGAGGCACATGGTGAAGCTGCTGTCCTAGCATGGTGTCCCCACCAGTAGCGGTGCCTCCAGAGCTCCCCTGCACCCATGAGGGCACCACCGAGCCACTGCTCCGGGGGAAGCAGAGGCACCTCCATCGCACGCAGCTCTCCGTAACTGCACCCACGGAGCCGTTTCCTTTGCTTATCCCTCCTGTAAATGGCCTAGAAGGTATACGTTTACTGGGCGTGCAGCAAATGTAGCTAAGACAAAATCTCCAACTCGGTACATGATTTGCAACAAACCTTGATTGGCATTGAGCGTCTTCCAAGATGTCGTTTGTCAAAGTGACTGGCAGTAAGTGAAGTCGAAACACAATCTATACCTCATAACAAAGTGCTATTGCATCAGATCTTATAGATGAAGTCAGATTGGATTGCATTTTACATAGCTACTGTGAATTCTTGTAAGTGCCTAATACCAACTAATAATTTAAAAAGCATCAACTGAATATGAATTATGTAATGCTGCTTAGAAGTAGTAAATGCCAGAGTAGAACACAGCCTTTTAATCAGCAATTAAACATTCTTGATGTTGGAGCATTAGTTGATTATCTTCAACTCTCCCATGAAGTGATTTGCAACAGCATTAAGGAAAGCCAGACAGAGTAACCACTGGACACTGTACCAAGACCCCTCAAACGGGCTTTGTTTTCAAAGGGCAGTGACTGGAAGTTTACTTAAAAAACCCCAGCAAGCTAACAAACAAAAGAGCAGTTCCTTTAGGCTATGTGGTTAAGCAAACTGGGAGTGACAATAGCTTCTGCAATCAGAGCCTTTAAAAAACTGGCCCATTAAGAGCGATGAACAGCCTTTCTCCCTGTCCCCCACCTTTGATCAATAGTAGGGAAGAACAGGTTTTCTCTACAAAGAAAGTGTTGCAGAACAACCGAGTGCTGCAACCCTCAATGACCATGAACTAATGGGTACTTTGAATAAAATAACTTCCCCTTAATTTGAAAGTCCTCCCACTAGGAATAAAAGGCATCAGCCTACTGGAATGTCCTCCATAATTTTAACTAGTCAGACATTGCTTATAAACTTACTGAAGATGGTATTTATATAAAATTTATTTTCTTCCTACGACATAGTAAGGAAAAGAACCTCAGACGTTCTTTTCTCTGCTCCAAAATGTACATATTGGAAAGCACAGCATTAAAATGTGAGCATCACAGCAGACCCTGAAATGCCCTTATAGATGTTCACAATAGCCAAAAGCTCTTTTCGCTGTTGGGCTGAGCACAGAAGTGGCCGAAACACTCAGTTCCCCAACTGTCCAAATTTATTTTTTGGACCTGGAATTTGTGAATTACAGAATCACAGAATCATAGGGTTGGAAGGGACCTCTGGAGATCATCTAGTCCAACCCCCCTGCCAGAGCAGGGTCACCTTAGAGCAGGTTGCACAGGAACGCGTCCAGGTGGGTTTTGAATGTCTCCAGAGATGGAGACTCCACCACCTCGCTGGGCAGCCTGTGCCAGTGCTCTGCCACCCTCAAAGTAAAGAAGTTCCTTCTCATGTTTAGGTGGAACTTCCTATGCTCAAGTTTGTGCCCATTACCATTGCTCAAGATCCCACAATGCTGCTTTTTTTTTTTGGAAAAGCGACACTTCTCTTCCAATAGCTGCTCAAAAACACTTAAGCAATTAGTAACATTTCAATTGTTATGAATTCATGTTAAATCCATTGCATCCCGACACCTATGAACTCTGGAAAAAAAATAACCTGGCTGCTCTGAATTATTACTGTGTTGCATCTAGAACATTCTGATACATTAAAATACCCTCTATAGAGACTGTCTATTTTAATTTAAAATAAAAGGAAAAAACCCAAGCATCTGAGATAGAGCTATAACCATTCATCTGTCCCAGACTCCTTCCATGGAGGAGCCATCCTGCCGTGCTCTGCTGCTTTACTTAAAGATGACGACAGACACTTCTTGAAGCTCCCAACGAATATCTCACTACAATACAACAGCACAATGTGCATCGATTTTCTTTCTGGCCTACTCATTAAGTAGTTGAGGACGAAAATGAGTAGGGGAAACATCAGATAAGCATTCCAGGCTAACAGCTGTAGAGATTATCATACACAATCGAGCAAGCTGTCCCTTGGACGAGGGCTAATTCCGCAGAGGCGGGACTGCGGATCCAGGGATGTTGCCAACACCAGAGGATGGAATCCAGTGCGTGGGATGCTTAAGAATGGAGAGGAGATTTGGATGAATTAATTTAAGTTGAAACAATAACAAAAAGAATGCAAGAAACCAAACTCCCTTCATTTCTAGCCTAAAGTCACTAAAAAAAAAATCCTCAGATTATCTTTCCAGCTAGTGTATCCAAGTTATTTATTAAACAAGGCAAAGGTTAAAGTGAAACAAACCCATTAACACTGAACACCCCCCCCACCCCCATTGATGCTGTTTAAAGCTGGGGGGTGGGTAAAGAGGAAGGATGTGCTTGTGGTTAAGACGCCGAGATGCAGGTTCATCCCTAGGCTCTGCCACAGATTTCCTGCACAGCATGGCACGGCACCAGCCAGGCGGACCCCGTGGGCGGTGGGAGGGGGAAGCACGCTTCTTCACTGAAGACAGCCCTATCTTCAGTAAAAATAAACTTAAATTACAAGCAATGTCTTTTTTGGAAGATGCTAGAGCTGGCAAGACAGTCGTGCAGGTGCCGTACTCCACTTTAACCTTGTCTCTAATCTATTTTTAATAAAAGTGAGCTAGCCAAGCTGACACAGCCGCATTTCTTGCCATCACGAGACCCAAGGGGTGCTCCCAAGGACATGCAGGGCAGTGAATCAGCTCTCCCAAAAAGCCAGACTCTTTCTTCCCTGCCTTGTGTGCAGGCTCCGTTGGTCCTCAATAATCCCTCTGAGGATTTTTATCCGAGGTCATTTTTCTTCACCCAAACGCCCGTAGCTGCAAAGACTTGGCACGTGCAGAACCGCATAAATTAAAAGCCAGTACTGAGGCATATGAAGAAAAAGAAGGAAGAAAGAAAAGCAGTGGGTCCCATATAAGAAACCGAAGTTAAAAAGCGATGTGCTAGTGGTTGTTCTCACCACAATACTTGCAGTTATTTAAAATTAATAATATAAGTGTTCATGTTGAAAAATCCCAACATGTACATTTTCTTCTTGTGCACTGAAAGAAATAAATACAAAGAAAACCACATCGTGCCAGTTTAAAACACTATCTGAATCAAAAAATTGAGATTTTGCTTTAATGAAATAATTGACACGGTTAATTTTTAATGAAGTCTCAAATATTTCCAATGAAGCAAAATCCTTGTTGGAAAACGATTCTCCTAGAATGTAATTCATTATAATGAACATATTACTATCATTAAAGAACTAAATATTTTAAGAGCTGCACAGGAGATGAACATCTAACTACTTCCACTAAATTAATAATAGGTTTTCTTTCTGAAACATCTCCATCGTTTTTAATCCCCTACTTAAAAATGCAGGAAAGGCACAATAGATTTTACAAATATGAAGTATTTATTTATTAAAAAAGCATGCTATTGCACACTTAGGCTTTTCATTCCAAAGTTTGCCATGGTCACAGAGAATTTTAATGGCAGAAGATTTCATTGCCTTTGAAAAGTTCAAAAAGCAATGAAGACTTTTTTGACTAAGATGGCAGAATGTGTAAAGCCTGATTCAAAAACTGTAATTACGGTGAAACAGCCCATTGACATTGTTTTTGAATTAAAAAAAAATAATCTTGAAAGGTAAGAACCAGGTGAAGTTGTATTTCTATATGAACATGGAAATAGTTTTTGCAGATTTCTTAACGCATCTCAATTCAGCACCTATCCAAATGTGTTGAAACGAGTATTAGCAAATTTTTTTTTTTTCTAAAGGGATTTTTGTGCATCATGACCAAAAATAATGATCATGGCTAACATTAATGCCGACATTTTGGAAGAAGCTCGCTAAACCAGCTGTAGAACATTTAAGTTTCAGAGTAAGTCTTGAACCGAAAAAGGCTAATTGTCTTCACAACCTGGCAGCGATTTCTCACCTAACAAAGGCAAAGATTAGGTTGAAGGAGAAATGTTGCATAGCAGTCGTATTGTTTGGAACTAGCCACGAGTCATGTTATTTACACAGCTAATCATGGCAAAATTGGGCTTACAGTTTATAACTCTTGAAAATGGTATAAAACATCTGCCAAGAGTGAATTTCCACACCCTGGGCTTCTTTCCACAGCGCATGGCTCACATGCACCTTTTTTATAAAAAAAATTAAACCAGTTCGATTAGCTTTAGACTGGCCGTGCCCAGCAGCATACATGGAAGGCAGTATTTTTTTTAAAAAAAGATATTATGCTAAATATAGCTTGCAATTATTTTGCACAGGTGGTTTTGAACTGAATCAAAAGTCTGAAGTCACTAGATTTACAAGATGGAAGAATAACTAGAACTTTCTTTGTAAGTCCGAAGATTGCAACTTCTTCCCTCTGGTAATCGTGGGAGCTGGGTACAAACTTCTGTTGCACAATTTGCCTTGTCCTTGGCGGAGGTTTCTAACCAAACGAGGGTCGGCAGCTCCCCTTGGCATCACAGGACTGCAAATGGCAACGGGAATAGAGCTGTAACCCCAAAATGGGGTTTGAGAGGGAACACTGCAATGGTTTTAGCCAGTGTAACAGCCATTTTTGTAGGACAAAAAAATTGTGCAGGACGTTGTAGATGGATTAGGAATTTGAGCATGTACTGAAATAGTAACTATAGATCTTCTCAATGCTCAGGGAAATGCATCCAGAATTATCCCTAGGGTTAATGTCTTCCTGCTGCAAAATGAACATGCAACATATAAAATGCAAGACAAAGTTCCCCTTTTATTTTTTTATTCTTTTAACATATGGAAAACAGACTTTTAAACAAAAACCCCCGAACAAACAAAGGCAAACTAGTGATTTGTTTTGAAAAACAATAATGGGGTTGGTGTCACATGAAGGCTAAATGCTGAAACAGGAATCTGAACTCTGAATGACTATTCCCATCTTTGCGATGTATTGCAGTGTGATGTTTTGAAAGGTATAATCTCTGTATATGCAACCTTGAGATTCATTTCACAGAGAAATCTAAGACACGCTTCACATGTCTGATGGGTGAGATCAGCATATGAAGCAGATCGAGATCACTAAAAGAATTAAGTTAAAAAACGCTGTTCTGAAATTAGCAATTTTAAAATTGCAAGAAAAAATAGCTCAGATTTTGGGATGCTCTATCTTGAATTAAGTTTTACCTATCCACATCAAAAGAAAAAAGCTAATTCTGCATTGATTAATCTTGTTGCTATGCTCCTACACTAAAATCCTTCTTCCTTTAGTTATAATTGTCCTCTCAGAAATTAGTTAATTACTATATGTTGTAATATATAACATAAAAAGCAAAGCTAAGAAGTGATTTTTTACATCTAGCAGCATCTTCCAATCTAATTATCAGAGCTATGGATTTTGCATACAATTTGACTAAGATGTAACACAGCTGTCAACTATGGCAATTTTTTTTTCTAAAAAGGAACTTGAATAGAAAATCCTTTGCTCAAATGTATTTACTGTAATTTTTCTGCGTTTATGCTTATTTATGAAACAACATATACCGCAGAGGTGGCAACGCAACCAGTTTTAGATTAATTAAAAAAACAGGTAATAATCTCTGAAATTGCTCAAGAAAGAAGAAATATGGTGGGCTTCAGTTCAGTTAGGTTTTATTTTTCTTCTTCAAATTTCCTTCCAGGTTGCTCACTCACAAGCAACATGCTTAAGTTCTTTGTAAGTACAAGCAGATTCAGCTGTAACTGCTAATTTAGTGTCGTTCTGCAAGCAGAGCGTAATTGTGAGCAGGCAGACCACCAGGGGAGTTCTGCATTATCCTGGTTTCACTTAAGAGGGCAAAATTGTCCAAGGAATGAATAGAAAATGCCCACTATTAAAAAATAAAAATGAAAAAATGAAAAGAACTAAAGCCTAAAGAAAAATAAAGGAGCAGCTGTCAGAATTTGACAACTGTTGAAACATACTGTTCTTTTAAAATTCAAGACATCTGTAAGTGTATGTTATGATATTTGTTGCCAAGAAAGTGATGCCTTTATTATTAAAAATATCACTTATAATGCAAATGAGAGGAATTGTGTGTTAGGGTGAAATCTAAGGGATGGCGCTTGTCTCCGCGCTGATTATCACAAAATATTGAAATGACAGTTTCAGAGCTTCTCATCAATATGTTAGGATATTAAACAGTTGAAGACAGTCAAACAGGAGATAAACTGAAAACAGGACAAAAAAAGTAACATTCTCAAAGTCATTCCAGCCAGCTTTTCTTCCTAAAAACTGATTTAAAAAAAAGATACGTTTGAACATTGATATCTTTTTTACACTACAAAACTAAAGTAGAAAAATACTTTTTTCCTGATTTCTTATTTTGTAGTCCATTAAATCTTTCTGCATAATTGCCTCTTCTTTATTAACTGAGTAAATCATAAAACAGTAGTTAGACAGGAAAAAGGTTCAAGAACATCACAATTTTAGCCAAGTTTGCCATTTCAAAGTAATTTATCTAAAATTTGCAGTCTGCATTAGAATGTGGCTGAAAGACTTGCTCTTCTGTTTTCTGGCTTCTGCAGCTTTAAAAGAAGCTAACATATTATGCTTGATATTCTAAAACCCATTGGATTACTTGAATACTGGCATTTGAAATTAAATATGAATTACTTAAAAGCCCATTTAAAAATTACAGCATTGCCAGACGTTTTAGCTGTACATTTTAGCACCAAAAGCTTCCTGTCTTTTATTACTATTCTGTTTTTCAGATGTGAACAGCAGTGGATACCTTTATAGTAAGTAATGAAATAACGCTGCCATTAATTGAAATTCTATTATTATTAATGTAATTCCAGGTCTATATTAATAAATTGATGATTAAACTTGCCTCTGGCTAAAAATTAGCTAGTAAGTTACTACATCAGCTAAGTATTTGAGATTGTCTGGTTTTGTTTAACCATTCAGAGCAATTTCTTCTAACACAGGAGACGCCAAAATCTCTTCATAGCATTTGCTAAAATATCTTTTTTTTCCTTCCCTTTTCAAGCAAAAAATTTCCAGGCATTTTAACATCTTTAAAATTGGCTTGAGATTCCCACAGAAGACCACAAACAGAAAGTCTGAAGCAGCAACATCTACTTAAAAGAAAATGGAAGAGAAAAACATGCTACAGAGCTCTCACGTGCCAGTTACGAATAATGGATCATTTCCATACTTATGCCCACACGGTCCTCAAGGCCCCGGAATCAGTGCCACACATGCAGAGATACATCTCATGACATCAGGTCTTTAGCGCTGCTCAGAGTTTCAAAAGCAAATTTTCCTTGTCCATCCGTATAAATACACAACACCCTTTTTATTTAAGCTTAAAAACTGTGCGTTAGAAACACTTGAGTAGTTTAGATGAGGAAACCACTGCAGTTCTAGTGCCTATTGCAGGAAATTCAGATCACAGTGATGATGAATGTTCTGAACGTCTACAATAGAGACATGTGGTAGTGTATTCTTATGACTTTTTCAAATCAAACAGCAGACTCCAAAAGTTAGACAAAAAACATGTAATAAGCAAAATACTATTTCTCCCTTGCTTGAATACCGAAGAGTTTTTCTTAAAGTGTTTGCAAAATGTTGTTCCCTCTATGACCTTAGAAGTCTACCCAATTAATTCCCTTTCTTACAAATGTTTGTTCTGAGTGTTAGCTTGTGGCTTCCCTGCTGCACTGCACTGGCGTTTTGAAGGAACGATGAGTAACAGAAGGCGGTTCTAACAGCCTCAGACCGTCTGCTTGCAACATCAATAAGCTTAATGTAGTTCTATCTCCAAGAAATCAAATTCCTTTGGAAAGAAAATAACATGACAAACTTAAAATAGCAGAAAAATAATTTGGGGGATTGTTTTTTTTTTTTGTTTTTTTTTTTTGTTTTTTTTTTTTACATTTCTTCCATAAAAGTACTCAAAATGAAAGGGGAGGGTCTAGATGTGTTGAAGGTGATAGGAATTTTTGTCATTGGCCTTACCGAAGTTATGATTTCACATTAAATTTAGAGAGTAATTGTTGTATACAGTTATACAAAACTATACAACTTTGTTTCAACTTAGGTATAATCAAGTTCAATAGTAATTATGCCATGAACTTATATGGGAAAAAAATTAAGGCACCGTTGCTTCGAGGTTCTCACTCAACATATTACCTACAGTATACGGGTACTATTATTAATCTATTTATTATTATGAGACATATTCCTAAAACTGCTCAAAACCGCTGCACTAAATATCTGTATAGTATCAGCTCCTGTATAGCTGAATATACGTAATATTGTTAAATTTTACATTACTGTTCCAAGCATTAACATTGCAACCTGAAGTAGTCCCATCCAAATAATGTGTCCTCCTCATGTCCATGAGATTATTTTAGTACTACCAGCAGAGGTTTTCGATGACACTAGGTATCATTTGTAAGACACTGAAGGGTTAATCCCCCTGCTGTAAAAACACTAGACTTGTGCTACTAAACAAGAACAAAAATAGACCACAAGAAAAGAATGGAGACCATGCAAGACATGATCTTGAGGGCCCAGTACTGCAAAAGAGAGCTAATGCCGACTATTGTAACTGCAGTTGGCATTTGGGACACGGTAGTTGCCTAATGCTGGATGAAGAAATGTAATTGTTCGGTCATACCTTAGGACGAAGTGGAAAAACTTCGCACAGAGTTTTTCATGCAGTGAGAACTGCAGGACTGACAGCTACTGAATGTCCCTTAACCCTCAGTGCAGCTGTGTGATCTGTAGAAGACTCAGAGGGGCAGGTATGGTACAACTAATGCTTAGGAGAAAAACAAATGATCTGAATGGAATCTGGGGACAACATAAAATGAAGTCTTTTAAGTGAATTGCTGAATGATCTTATGCTAATTCAGAAGGAATGTGCTTGGAAAAATTAAGAAAACAAGTGTCATGGGTTCCTAGACTTCACCCAAATTTAGAAATCTAAGAAGTCTTAGATGATGGAGACTATGTTCCACCTTCGATTATCTGCAGAATCTGCAGATAAACCTCTCCTAAAGTGCCATGAGGCTATTTCACTGAAAGCTCAGAGAAATGTTGATTTTGAGAACATTAAATTTTCCAAATGAACTGAAACTGGAGATGGAGAAAAACAAAGTGACCAATTTCCTTTTAGAGCAAAGTTTCAGCCTAGAATTTGAGGGAGACTGTCTCTCATTATAGCTACATGTACATCCAAGTCTGTTAGTTGTTTGCTCATTTATACGAGCTTTACATACCCAAAGGTTCTCACAATTCAAGGTTTGGTTCATCTTTGCATTCACTTTAGAAGTGGTGCCATGTCACATCATTCCATTAACTGACACTGAGTATCCATAAATCTCAATATTAAAGAGCAAGAGAAAGATGAAGAAGCAGGAGGGAAGAGAAGAAAGTCCTGATTGTTTTCCTACCACAGGGCAGGCCCTGAAGAAACTAAGAAGAGACGAGAAAAAAGGAAAAGGAGGAGGTAGAGGATTGGCTCACTTACCTCTGAAATCTGAACAGCATTGCAAACCAATATTCAAAGGTCTGCAGAAAATAGAGGAAAGATAAAGGAGGGAATAAGGCAGAACTCAAGAGGGGAGAATATGACAGAAAACAAAGAAAAGGGGCAGAACAGTGCTTGTTATGTCTGTCCTGAGACTAGCTAGCAGGTTAGATAACTGAAAAAGAAACAGAAATGCACCATACCTTTTCTTTGTCACTGGCTTCTCGAGCCACAGTAGAGCCCTGAAACAGAAAAAATGGATCTAAAAATGTGCATATGTCAGAAACTAATTTGAAAATGTTACGATAACAGGTCAAAAAGTGGATGAACTGCATCCTTTGAACTTGAGAGCTGTTTTAAAGAAAGGTGATACAGTAGGTAGAATGCCCAGGGCTGCTGAACTGCTGCCATCACTTGAAGAAGATGTGTCATGAGAGAAGAAAGATGGATTAAATCCTCAAATGCTCTACATCTATTGTTCTCCTGACTGCTGGAGCTTCTTCCTCACGTCTTTTCCTCATTATGAGACTACCATCCTGGAAGTTCAGTTTGCTTGGCAGACTTCTCATCTTTTTGTGCCAATTTAGCTGTATGGTTATGGAATGGCCTATTTTATGTAACTATTTGGAGGTATGTAATAGACGTTTGAAAAGGATGTCATGCAATATAAACACATAAAAATGTTAAAAGATCACAAAGTACAAACAAGAACAAAGCACCTCACAGCAACATGAAGTCAAAAGAAGAGATGAAACCAACTGTGGATTCACAAGATTTATAGTGCTTGCCAAAGACATTTTTGGTATTTATTTATTAGCTTAAAAGTAGTAGGCAATACGGTGCTTTCTGAATAAGCTGGAGGTGACAAAAATGGCTGTATATATTTCCTTGCAAATTTCTTGGAGCAGGACCACACCTTTAAGTACCCAGCATTTGTTTATCATATAATAACACTGCAAGAAATAACAACTATAAACATGATAATTGGACATTGAAAGACGGCTAAATTAGCTCTATCGTTTTTTGGAAGGTGTGCATTGTGTAAAGAAGTGCTGGAGTGGAGTCATACCAGTTTAAAGAACATCAGGATTCCCAACCACATCTTTTTATACCATGTTTTATTCTGTTTGCAGAGCGAAACTTAGAAAACTCAGAAAGGAAGGAGAGAAAAGATAAATGGGACAGTACGCCTTAGTTATTATGTGCAGCCCAGCAAACAGGGATTTCACTGCGTTATATTGTTAACTGACAATAAAGCCTGGAAAAAGTCTGACATTTTAGTTTACTGATGATATACCTTTTATGTTGTATTCTGTGCTCCAACAAATTCATTGGGCCTGAAAAAAAGATCAGCTGAAAACCAAGCCAGGGGAAAAAAAAGTGGATTTACAACACTAAAAATTAGGGAGATTGCCAAATTTGACATTGAATTCATTTTAATAAAATGCCTCAGTGTCCAGGAAAATACCTTTGAAAACCTATGCCGTTCTGTGGTCTCTTTTTCTTAGTATCTAACACAAGTAAAGACTTGTGCTACAAGTGAGCTCTAAGCTGGTGTCAAAAATATTCACATTGGAAAAAGGACTCTGAGCCTACAACTGCAGATGTTGTAGCAATGAAAATCAAGAAAAAATGATTTATTATATATGCAGTGTCACTGTAAATCTGCTCAGTGAAGAAGTTTGTTTTGAAGAATAATATGATATTGATGTTAAATTTAAATTGCAAGAGAAGTTTATCTTTAAAGCAGTTCTGTCCAGCTAGACAAACTGAATAGATACAGAAGCATTTGCAGAGGTAAATCATAGCAAGAGCTGTTGACATCAATGCTAAGAATCTACTGTATGTCATTTATGTTTCTTTCTGTTGTGCTTTTGTCGCTTTTTTAAAGCATCTGGACATTATGATCCTCTAAAACACACACAGTTCTCTCTCAAAAAAAAATCTTTCTTGGGTAAGCTCTGCTGCCAAGAACACTAAATACCAAAAAGTCAACTGTGACAATCTGGAAATCAGTTCTTATAAATCACATTCAGTCAACTATCTAACCAATTGCTAGGTAGATACTTAACAGTAGGAAAGGATGGTGCAGAACGCAGCAATACAAATCTCTTAATATAGAATGCTAAATATACATATTAAAACAAGTTTGCAGATGCACTTAGTGGTTCAACACATAAAAATTAAATGTATCAGAAAGAAGTAGGTTTCTAAGGGGAGACTTTATGGAGGAAATTAAAATACAATCCCTTAGGCAGAAAGACTAAGCCTATATTTTGGGCATTCATTGTAGGCACTGTGTATTAACTACTGGCAAAATTACAATGAGCAGATAAACCTTCTGAAACAAAACTAAAACACACCTTATGATAAAAGCAACAGAAAATTTGCCTTTTAAGAACATTCTATTTTTTTACTTAAATTATTTCAAAAATCTAGACTGAAATATGAAGCTTTTGTAGTAGTGATGTGCTTTGTTAGTAGCATTTTATTGGTTTAAACGATGATGGGTTTTAGTTATTTTATAAGAATCAGCTGTGGCTTTCCATAATGTTGATAAAAACCTATAGGAAGCAGAATTGTTACTATACTTGCGTGAGAAGTTTTACCTTTAACCTTTAGTTACATTTAACAAACATACACAGTTAAATTGCTCTGTTTAAAAATGCACAATACAAATACACTTGTACAATTTCTATAAAACCATCCTTCAGTTTTGCTAAACCTAGATGCAGAAGTAAACCAGTCAATACTGGCTCTTACATAACACAGTTTTTAAATTAATTGAAATTCTGACCAATATTTAAGCACCAGGATAATCTAACATTGACAGCAAAGATTTTTAGCTACTTTTTCAGTTATTTCATCAGCAGTTATTTCTCACCTTTAAATCATATTTTCTATAAACAGATAAACGATGGCTGAACACATTTCTTGTAACAATCATATATACTTCAACTCCATCAACAGTAAGCCGGTACATGCCCAAAAACTGGGGAAGAAGTGTATTCCCATGACACTCCACAATAAACTGCAGGAGCAAAAGAAAAAAGAGAAAAGAGGATGGATATATATTATATAAATACACATATTTATACATTTTTGAAGATAAAACACACAGAAACAACACAACTATTTGCTGAATATGTATTTATGTGGAGACAAACCTTCCAAAAATCATGCCAAAACAAACCCCTTCATCAGGAGGTTATCCTGCTTTCGGGTAGTGTTTAAAAAAGAAAAATCTTGAACTGCTTAACTTATAACTCTTGACTTCTCTAGACGATGTCATAGAAAGAGCAGGCTCTATTTGACAGACCTTTCCACTTTTATGGTCCAAAAAGCACACCTAATGCAGATAACATATTTGATACTGATGCCAAAAAACAGAATTATTTTTTTCAAACATCACACTGCTGTACTCTGTTGTCCTAGGTTGTATTTAATTTGTATGTTTCTCCATTCTCAATATTTTTTTATTATGATGAACATTTATGCTGCTGTCACCAGCAAGGAGTATTATTTATTATCACCAACTTTCTGCAAGTTCCCACGTGATGGCTGCATTTCAGGGTCAATAGACTTGAGCAGTCAAGTGCAAGATCCCTGTATTTTTTTATTTACGGATCATTATATTTCCTTAAGGTCACCATATTCCATTACAAATGGGCTATTAACCTTGAAAAGATTTGCCACCTGCACCTGAAAACTGACTTTTTTTAAAAAATCACTTGCCTTACAACTAATAGTTTGAAGTCCTATTGGAAAGGCTACTGGAGGAAGCAGAAAAAATACAGACTACACTGATGATGAGAACTATTGAAGAATGAATATTTATTCCCAGAATAAAAATGCCCATACTGTATGAATCCTAAGCCCAACTCAAAGGTACCCACTCATATTTTGTGGAATGAAGGAAAAGTTAAGCCACAATGATGCAAACCAGAAAAGGACTCACCAGCTTTCCTCTTTCTGTTATTACCAAGTCTCGAACAGAAGAACTTGGAGAAAAATTAAAAATTCAAGCCTCAAATAGGAAAACGTGAAAACTAACCAAGAGTCAGCTTTTAAAGCAGATCAGCTTTTAAATATTCATTAGATACTGAAGCTGCTGTTTCTTTTGTGCCAGAGCGACCTGGTTATTAGAAACACATTATTCCAAAATACAGGAAACTTTAGAACAAATTAACTGAATCAGCCATTTGAATGGTGTAACGAAGGTAGTTAGTATTTGGTAACAAATAATATAACAAAGCTCTTAGAACCCTGGAGATTTTGCATTTTCGGGCCCCTCCGTTAATTTTAAGGAATTTCTCACACTAACTTAATACTGGAATCTGTACATATCACACACAGACCTTTTCTAAATGGCAAAATAAAAATAGAAATATTTAAAGAGTCCTGAAAGCAATCCTGTCCGGCAAGAAACAAAGGGAATGTACGACGAAGACTGAAACTGTGGACTGTGAATTGAAGGTAATTTTGACTAACAAGCCTGACACACGTGCTCTGTTGAATCCTGCCAGCACGGTTCGGGCTGTAACACCCCTTTCTGTCTGCCCTGCAGCTCTACGGGAGGCTACAAGCCCCAAAGCAGAGAACACACCGTCATGCCGCAGTCGTGCCACTTCGCAGCGTAGCACTTTTAAGCTCTAACTGCCTATGAACAGGCAAAAACATCTTAAGCTGCTGCAGAGGCTCAGTGAATGCAAATCAGAACCGTAGGAAGGAAAGACGTTTGTATGCTCCAAAATACAAAGCAGCTTGATGGTAAAAGGCCACAAAAGCAGCGTCAGTCCTGAGCAGCGCACAAAGATCGATCGTTTTGCATCTGAGAAGCACTTCTGGTTTTAACAGATGCAGAAGTTGTAAGATGGAGTTCTTGAATGGAAGGATTTTCAAGCGTGGGGCTGTTACCAACCTCACGGAGCAGTTACAATACGTTACAGGATACACAGCTCATTCTGACCAACAGTAATTTCTCTTAAAGATCTGATCATAAGGTGAAATTGGAACTATTAATGCTGAGGTTACAGAAAACTTGTTTAAAATACTAATCCATATTATTCAAACTACATTGATTGTTTTGTTATAAACATCAAGTACTTGGCATATATCCTAAAGGTAAATACTTTTCTAATGCTTTAGAAGGTGGGAAGGGTTGTTCGCACAAAAACATTAACTGAGTGATTCCTTCTCTATGTGAAATGATTCATTTCTGCAATGATGGTAAAAATGAATCTAGTTTCCAAGAAGAGTTTAGTGCCACAGAATTTCAGGCCACTCAACTGCTAAATGGATCCATCCATTCCTAATCTTATGGCTCTTAACTACAGAATTTGAATGCCTGTGCAGTAAAAGAACTATTATACTATTACTCCAGTTTTCCATATGGGGACCTGAGATGCAGAAGCTTTGTCTGAAATCACAGAGTTTGTGCCACGTGAAGGAAGGGCAGCTAGGCATCTCCAGTCCCTGCCCCTCCTCTCAGCTGCCAGGGCATAGTCTTGACACTTCAAAAATCTCTTCAACCCTAGCTATTCCTAACTCTCCAATTTTAACCTTTCTGGTCCTGAGTGTCCTCATCTGTAAAACAGCAATGTCATTAACACAGAACATGTGCAACATACCCGCTGCAGTAGCATAAAATAAATCCTTTGGTTAGCAGTACACAACCCCCTCCCAAACTGTTCTGTATTACGTGACAAGGCAAAAAAGGCAATTAATGAGAGTCGTTTAAGTCCTATTTGCAAGTTAGGGTTAGCCATTTGTTAAGGCTGTTGATTCATTTTAATATTTTGCAAACAAGCCTTCTCAAAGGGCAGTGTCACTAGCATGCAACCCAGGACATGAAAAGCTCTGCAAGTACCGCTCTTCACTTGATAAAAAGGGACTTGGCCGTGTTCTTGCAGACTTCTAAGAGACCTTCTCAAGGCTGACCATGTACCGCAACAGCTGTTTCCTACTCACTGCTGACTGTGGCCACTCGTGCCATTGCAATTTAAAGAAAAGCCCCTAAAATGATTTCGGTGTTTCCCGTATCTTAACCTGATGGGGAGACAAAGGAAAAGAGGGAGGAATGCCACTTGCTTTCAGCATCTACAAGGTTGGTCTAGAACTTCCTACCTTTGAAACTATCAATCCCCCATATCTGCATCACAGAGGAGGCAAAACGTGTCATCTGTTTGGGTGGGAGTCCTGCAGGACTTGCACTGGTGACTGTGGTTGGCAGATTTTCAATTTGTCCATCTTGATATAAATGAAGTAGCAATTTAGTCACCTCAAGGTGCTTTTTAGGAATGATTTCCTGAAGTTTCCCACTCACAGCTGGAATAAAAGTGAGCCTAGAAAATAAGCCGATACATGCTTAACAGGACTGCTAAATTTCAGTGAAAGAAAAGACCTTCACTCCTTTACGTTAACTCTTTCTAAAAAGAACATTAAAACAATTCTATCAAGCAGCTTTGCCAAATGATACTGTAATACTTAGCTAATACATTTACAAGTCCTTATATGCAGTAACAAAATCCATATTTTTAAAAAAGAGTGTTATAATAAACACCCCATCATTCTTTGTTGATTCAGACAATTTTCGTTTTTCTGCACAGCATGAGGACAATATTACCATTAACATAATAAAGAATCATCATGTTGACACATTTTATCAGCTGTGCAGCATAGTTTTCAAATACGTAATTTTCTGAGCTCTCTTGAACCCCATGCTTAAAGCTGAAAATTAATAAGAAATTCTTTATGACCCTATATTCTCATTAATTTTTTGTATAAACACAGCTTCAAGTTTCCTTAATATGAACAGAACTTTTCCAATCTCATTTTACATGAAAAATAAGATTCTTATCTTCTTGCTTCCCTGTGGTAATGCTAGTAAGATACCAGAATGACTAAAAGGTAACATAGTGCATATAATTTATTGGTAGGGAAGTTATGCCATTTCCGGCTCTTTTTGGAAAAACACACGATAAAATTCCCGTTTCTGCTATTTCTATTCCTCCCCTTAGAGATAATCTGTGGAATGATTTGACATCAGTGAAGACTAAATACTGAATTATATCTGTCTCGGTTCTGTGAAAATTCAACATTCCTAGTTCTTCCAGGTAGCCCTATTTTGCAAACATTAATTCAGAAATACACAACACACTTATTCTCTGTTACCCCGTTATGTATTATTTTCATGATTTTCTACATCATGGTTAACGCAATCATGCTTGAATTATCAAGCGCTTATGCGATAAGTCTATACATTCATTAGGATACTTTCATTAAAGAAACTGAATGACAAGCAATATAATTATTCAAAAACATTTCGGACATTGTGAGGGACAAGAAGTTGATACTCCGTTTCTGGACTCAACTTTCTCTTTCAAATCATATTGCCTGCAACCAGAAATATCCTCCACCAATGTGTTGTGTGCGTTGACATGTGGAATCACTCCCCAAAAAGGAGGATGAGAAGTTGTCCAGAGTCATGTCATGTTTCAGAATATTCCGATTATTGCCATTTTCTTCAACCGTAATAATTTCACGGAAAATTATCCATTGGGTACTTATGTGATACATTGAAAGGATTAACTAGCTGAACTACAGCACACAACAAAGTTATAGATTTTCAAGGTATATAAAGCTGTTTTCTTCTAGGAAGACTCGTAAGAAAGTAATTTCATTTTAAGAAGTGTTTAATAAATACACAGGTTTTCAGATACAAGCCCTGTGATTCACAGCCTTACATTTCATGTTGTTTCACACTTGGGCCAGTGTTAATTTTACTTCCACGTGCAACATTATCTAAATGCCACGACCACATGTGATTGTCTGGGCTGCAGATCTGCTACCAGGCACATTATACTTGGTACTGCTACAATCAAATGAGTCACTGATTTCTTCTGAAAGTGCTGTGCACAACACCAATAGCTTATATATATAAAATACAATAACTATAGAGAAAACATCTGCTGGTGAAAACCAGGGCTCAACAGAGCCAGTGCAGCCAAGTCCATTCTGCCATTTTGTGTAGTTAGATATTTACCTACGAAATTTCACATGTTTCAGGGAAGACTTTTGATGTGTTTTTCAGCAACAGTTCCGGCGCGTGGTGGTATGGCCCTTTGGCATATTGCCCTTTTGCAATTCCATCTAACGCTCAGGCTAGTGAGTCTCCCATTTTCGGGGTCACCTCTCGTATCGGAAACTGTGGGCCCATGGACGAAGGTGGAACGTAGACTGTTTGGATGAGAACACATACATTCTCATCTCGATGTTTTCTGCTTCTCCTGGTTTTTCATATCAAATCTGCTTTATGGGTCAGTTATCTTAGCACAGGGCAGAGGCCACGTTCTGCGCAGCCTCTTGATTCGCACAAGGAACTGGCTGAAGGGCTTTTCTCAGATGCATTTCTTCACAAACCTCCCATAAATCTTCACCTCTTACTACATTAGGACGTACAGAGAGTCAGTGCCACCGTTACATGGTATGCATCCTTCTTAATGCACATTTGTGTTTAAATAATAGTACATTATATTGCCTCGATTTACCTTTTTACCTACCCTTTCCCTTCTTTTTGTGGTGCATACAGATGCAACTCATGAAGAAATAGAGGGAGCTGGGGGGAAGCAAGCCATCGATAAGCCGTGCAAGTAATGACATGGATGGAGGGTGACACAAACTTGAATGTAGCTCTGCTTTAGCAACCTACTGGTTTGATGTCAGCCCGTCTCAGTGCAAACTCCTAGACACCTAGTCCCCACTTTCTTTTCTGGGGTATTCCCCAGCCTACGTCATCACCACTTCTGTGACAAAATTCCTTTTAGCCTACAGTACCATTTTTCAATCTATTTATGATTTTAACGTTTTCTCCTACCTCCTGCTCAATAACCTGGTGCTATTCCTTGATTCCTGTGCAGCCCTTAATCCCGCTCTTGGTCCAATTCCCCCTTTTTTCTCCATATTGTCTGGTTTTTTTCTCCTTTCATTTGTCTTCCTGTTTCTTTCATATTTTTTTCCTCTCCAGAAGCTAAATTCATTTTTTTTTCCTGCTTTTGTTTTCTCCTTTATGCTGTCGTCTGCCCTTTTTAGCTATTCTATTCTTTCCTTTCTTCCCATCCACATCCCCATCACTCTGCTGTTTGCTGCCCCTGGTAAATGGGCAGTCTCTCTCCTTTACCACTATTCGCTATTTCTGCCGGTTGCCAGGGAGACAAACAGGCAGTGCAATAGGTGTCAGTTCTGCATACAATTACCTGTGTAGGGAACAGAATGTGCAGTCAACAGGGACAGCCACCTATAGAAAACCCAAAGGATACCTACACTCCGGAGTAGTTTTACACTGGAAGGCTTGTACGCTAACGATTCCCTCTTTTTCACCTGCTTCGAGATGGCTTCTCAATTTCTCTTCTTTACTGAAGCTACCTGGGTGTCAGCACTGAGGGATAAAAAAAATCCCTTTTGAAGTCCATTTTAATGAAAAAGAAAAAAAAAGGAAAGGTGTGCAAACGGTGTTGTTTTTTTCTGAGATGCTCAAGTTGCCTTCATTTCAATTTTAAAAATTTCCATCCTGCCCGTCAGCTATTCTCAAAGAGCACAGGATTCCGGTTTTACATCGATTTACACCAGTTTAATCTTCAAAGCAAGCTTAGGTCACTAGGAAGGACAGGATGCCTTGATTCAGACATTTCAGAAACTAGAACAGAATTTTACTCAACTGTCACTGATTTCTGCCCTTGAAAATCGTATTTGTAGTTTATAAAACACCTACATATATACTAGTACCTACAATAATATATTCTGTATTTTATGTAAATTACTCAATAAATTTTTTACACAGGAAAATACGCCCAAAATAAACATATAAACATAACTTGAATATATGCTGAAATGAGAAGTTTTCCTTTAGGAGGAAGCAGGCTATTGCCTGTTCCTTAAACATAGGGTGAAATCCTGGAAACGCACTTATCATCCCAGATGACTTTGCTGAGCTCTCCTTTAACAATGCCAAAGGGGGCAGTAGGTTTAACTCCAGTTTACTGGTCCATGCTCTTGGGGTCAGGAGCATAGGTTTAAAAAAAAACAGCACTAGATTTGGAGGTATTTCAAATTAATATTTGATTTTGTCCTCAAGTATTTGACATGAACGTGCTTGATTAACGTACACAATTTTGAATGGTCAAATGAGGTCTAAGAGTAAGTAAGCCCATACAGCTTTTTTCTAGTATTTCAGAAAAGTCTAGAACTAGAAAAGTTTAAACTAGAAAAGTTTAAGAGTCTAAAGACTTTTCTAATATTTCAACGTCTGACCCATTTGAGCATGATGATGGTTATGCTGCATTTGACAAGCAAATGATATTCAGCTGAAGTAACCCCTCAGCTAAAGTAGTGCTATATAAAGGTAGCAAGAAGAGTTCTACTAACTGACAGTAGAACGACAATGTAAGCAGCCTAAAGCAACTGCAAATTATCATAAAATGTGACTAAAAAGCAGCACTTTATGCTATGTAAGAGAAAATATTACAACAGTTAAAAACGGGTTAGCATAGAAATTCACAGCGTAAGAACCTAGTATGTCATACACATTTGTATTTACCGTAACACTTAGAAACCTAGCTGGTGCATGCTCTAGGCCATTTTGTCTTTAAACGTAAATAGAAAGCTGGTCCCTGCATGATGGACTCTATAATCTAGTCATAAATAACAAGATGCTTTGCAAGTTTAAACATGGAGAAAGACATTATTCCCCCCTATTTGTGTAGAAGTGGTGGGCTTAGAGTTTTGGGGTTTTTTTTAAACTTTGCAAGAGAAAATAATGATCTCTAGTGTTCCTACTCAGTACTAAAAGCGTCAGACTCATCTGATGAGTTGACAGAAAGCGTCAGTGTTTAGACTGATAGACTGAAGCCTTCACCATCTGTCTGAGGTTATAGGCCTGACTGCCACTAAATTAAAAAAGGCATCACATCAGACAGGGTAAACGAACAAATGCAACTCATAATTTTGTATAGCAACTATAATTTACAATTGTCAGGACTATTATTTACAATTCAACAGTTTTAATTTGGAATTGCTATCTATACTTATATGCTGTTTCTATAGTAACTTCTCAACACTCCTTCAAGTCTGGTTCACTTTTAGTTATTTATACATTTCTAGTATGTAGCCTTAGGCTTGGAATTTGATCTTTCTGGTTTTACTCTTGGTACTTTTTTAAAATTTTAAATAGTGGTAATAATACTGTAAATTGGGATGCATCTAACTTGGTTACTTTTGAAAAATGCCATGTGATATTGCAATAGAACTCTACCCAGAAAGGAGAGACCTAAAAACTCAGCCAAACTAAATTATTTTATTTTCACTCCTAACACGTTAGTAGCTATCCTGTTTCCTGAAAATAACTTGTTTTCTTTAAGGTGTACAGTCAGGTCCATTATAACTTCGGTTAATTAACACACAGGCAACTAGTCTTGGTATTTTTAGACTTACAAATGTTTACAACTATGCCCAATTCTTGCTCCTTTTGTAAATACCTGAGTATGCACTGTGTAACTATAACCTCAGTTCCTCACAGTTCCAAAGAACTGTGGCTACAAAGGGCTACTGCACCTTCAGACAGATGGAGAGAGGAAGGATGGAAAGAACTGAGTGGGTTTGTGGACTATACATCTCTATAACCCCCCGTTACTGATAAAATAACCTTAATTTCTACTTTCCAGTGGCAGTCTATGTGTCTCTTTCTAACCTTTTGGTGACTTTACAAAAATCATTGGTACTTGGAGATGGATTTTGGAGGTGTTCATGAGAAAACAGCCCTGCTGCATTTCTCTGCTGACCACACTAACTCCCAGATGCCTCATCAGTAGCTTTGTAGTTCAAGAAGGTGCAAGGAGAAAGTCACCTATTTTGCAAGTGCCAGGGACAAAGACTACTCTGGTGAATGAAGAACATACCCAGTCTCTCATGCTTCTGACTCGACATGGTCCCCCATCCCAGTGTTCTTTGTTTAAAGATAGCTGTCCTCTTGCATTTACTGTTAAGCAGTTCAAGGAGTCTTGAAAAACGTTTGATAAGGCTTGTTTGGTCCCTAAGCAAGGACAGAGGTAATTCCAAGGTCTAGAATGATTCTATCAGCTTGGAGCTGTTAGTCTTAATAAGGAAACAGGTGAGTAAGTATTATGGTTTAAATGAAACTCATTCAGAGTTTCAACTTGTGGAAGAAGCCTGGAATGAATTTGTAGGGGGGGTGGAAATAAAGCCTGAGAAAGAGAGAGGAAAGACATGATCTGTCAGAAATGAAATGAATTTCCCTCATGATCATGGAATCATAGAACGGTTAGAGTTGGAAGGGACCTTGAAGATTATCTAGTTCCACCCTCCTGCCATGGGCAGGGACACCTCCCACTAGACCAGGTTTCATGTCAGAAGTAACCGGAAAATAATTACTGCCCTCTTGGGCAGATGAAAGAGGGCGCAAGATACCAAGTGTTTACAAGTGACTGTTCATACTGCATACATGATCTAACTTCAGGTCATCTGGGGGTACTAAATCTCTAACAAAAGAGAAACAGTCTTCTAAAATTCACATGAATCACCTCCCTAGTCTTCACGCACCTGAGAAAGGTTATTCCTCCTAGGATGATCCCTGCACTACATAACTGGGTCTGAACATGTCTGCATGCCCCCTTCCGTGGAAGGCTGAACCTTTGAAATACAGCTCTGCTCTAAGAGCAGACCACACCGGGTATGATGGAAGGGCACACCACTACAAGTCCCAGACTAGTCCCAAACACAGTCACATCTGGGCTGTGGAGCAAACTTAACTGGGCCAGAAATCTTCACATACGTGGTAAGCGCTGCTGCTGATCAGTGAACTGAAACCAGAGAAAAGCTAACAAGCAGACTTTTCCCTAAAAATCCCGTATTTGTGGTCCTTTTGGGTGTAGTTACAATTAGCCTCTTCAACTGTAGCAACAATTACAATTAAGGAAGATACTGAACAGAAAGATAGGTATGTATATCAGTACAGGGAACTTGATATTCACTCTACTGGCAGAAGAGAGTATGCCAAAATAAAACTGAATTTGAGAGAACTTGTTTTATTGACAAAGATTTCCACAGGAGTATCAGTGCAGCATCTGAAAAACCCTCTACTATTACAACTAAGCCATCCGACAGAACCATAAAGTTACATCCACACTAGTGAATTAGACGGGTCTTGGACTGTCCTCTGGGATCAGTTCTAGTTGCATCAAAATTGAACAGGATGCTCATATTCAAAATCCTAGGTAGGAATAGTAACTGGCCTGCGTTATTACTATGATCCTTGCCCAGAATTATTTGGGAAAAAGCAAAACCACAGTAGGGACCATTAATGAGCTCCAGTGCTGATGGCTGTTATCTAGCATTGCACTGTTTTCCACTAGAAATGTAGTCTAAGGCCAGTCTGTGTGGGACGACTTGGTCAAGAGAATTATTTAAAACCTTCCCACCAGGACAATGGGTTCTCTAGACTTTGTCCAGCAGGCTAAGATACTTGCCTGAAAAACCTCTAGAGAAATGGGAGAACAAGCTGCTGTACCTAACAATTCCAAACATTCAGTTTCCAGGAGCAACACACAGGACACGGCATCAGCCATCACCAGAGTTAGTGGCCATTAATTTAGATTTTCTTTAATTAATTCGAACAATTTTGTTCTTTTTACAGCACATTTCTGAAGATACTGAAATTCATTTATTTAATTAAAAAGTTCAATTATTAAACTGTCTCTGTACTTGAGTTACTCAGCATTTACTACACTTTTATAAAGTGCTCTCGAGTTCTGAAACAAAAAGAAATACAAGCCATATCTTTAAGAATCTCTTGCAGGCACCACTGAAAGCTTTCAGACTCAAGCTATTAAAGATACTGAAGTAATAATGCGTAAGATGCTACTAATACTAAGTAAGTGCATGCTTGCATTATTATATGGATGTTTTTCCAGTATAAAGTGAAATCAGACACCTGGTAAAGATAACTTTCAGATCATTATTCCTTGTAACCTAGCCTATTATGAACCCTGATGTTTGAAAGCATTAATGAAAAAAGATTCCAAATGATTAAGTTCGTTCATGTTAGCACTGTATTCACTGACACTCTTGAAAGGAGATGACTGTTTTGAAAAGCAGTGTGACTGTTCAGCTGGATTAAGTCTCAAAATCTGAATCATTAATACTAGCTTCTAATGTCAAATATGAAATGGACTAAAACTTTAATTCTGTTGCACTGCTTCACGGTTCAAAATCCTTTCAGATCAAAGTTAAAACTGTAAGCTTGACAACTCTAATAAATAATAACCCCCAAATTACAATTAGACAATAGCTTAAAAATTATCTTTGGTAAAATTGTAATTAAAAGATGGTCTTGTGAACATTTTTGATAGTGACAATATTTAGCTACATTTAAACAAACACACAGTGGTCCTACATTTTATTTAAACAGAAGAACAACGTGCACGGAGAGAAGATTGTTTATATCTAACTCACTGAAGGCTTCCCAAGCTACTCTGGCCTCAGGGGGAACTCGGAGATCTCCCTTGAACACAGGGAGAGCAGAGAGGGAGGCAGCCAAGCAGCACCACAAAGATGGCTGGCAATACCTTCAGTTCCAAGCACTCCGAAATCATGCTTTTGCCTCCCTTCCACCTCAAAAGATGGCTTTAGAACTGGTTTTATAAAAGTAACAGTATTAAAAAAAACCCAAACCAACAAAAAGTCAGTCCAAGGGCTTTATATTCACCCAGTGTTGCCTTCAAACTGGAGTTTGAGATTCCTATTATACATTCGTTAAAGCCCCCAGAAAATTACTAAACATTGCAAAACAAAAAAAATAAACCACTGAAAACAACAACAAAAAAACCTCCCAACCGTGAATATCTCGAAGTCTTTACCTGAAATTCCAACCCACGGAAGTGAGCAGTAAGATGGAAAGAAGGATAAACCCCCCCTCCTTTTGGGTATCATATTTTAGATGATTATTAGAGGCTTTTCTGATTAGTGCAGCTTTAGAGCTTATTCAAACAGATCTGTGGCTAAGAAAATTAGCACTGATTTTATTAAGGCTTCTTGTATTTCCCAAGTTCTGCTCCCCGCCCCGTGCCATCCACACGGATTACACACTGGCAGCGTATGACAACTGTCAAGGCTGATTTGAGGGATCTCCAATATTCACTTTTGACTTTACTGTTGTTTATGGACCTTCACACCGGCAAAACCTGTTTCTTTATTAGCAGGAATTTTACATTACTCATACCCGACTTTTCATTTCTCATACAACTTTTATTGTTTCAAATCTGTTGTAAGTGAAACACAGACCATTCAGTGATCAGACCAGAAAGAAAGAGGTGACCTGCACCGTTTCTATACACATACACAGACACCTCCAAGCTAGCCCAGGATAAAGTAGCTTCAAGCCTTGGACTAGCTGAATGAAAGGGCATCTTCCTGCTGATGCAAAAGAGCTTATGGCCTCCAAGTTAGTGTCTCTGTATCACGTAGATGTATCATTTTACTTAAAGATAGCTTAGATATTTAGAAGAGTGCAGCCTTGTGAATTGCAGACATATAAAAAATTGTTCATGCAAAATGGAAAAAGTCTGAAGTGACTCTTATTCCATAATTATTAATTTAAAACATTTAACACTCTAAAAAAGATTGGCATTATAATATTTAAGAAGAGATCCCACACCCTGATAATAATGAATGTATTACCTGATGGTATTTCTTCAGTATGTTGTGCATTTCTGCTACATCTTCACTTGTTATCGTTTTGATGATATATCTTTTGTCGTAAGATGTATGAAAGCGGGCACCACTGCGCGCTTGGGAATCATTGGCAAGGGGTGCACTTCTTGTCAATGAATTCTGTCAGTTGGATTAAAACAAAAATGCGTCAAGTCAGACAAATACATGTGACTTTTAATTAGAACAAATATAAACAATTTACATTTATTTTTTAATCCTTTCCAATACATCTGCAGTGAGCTGAATTCTGCAAAGCGTGTAATTACAGATGGCATTATCTTCACAAATCACTTCAAAAGTATTCTGAGAACAGAAGAATGTTTGGGGAAGGTATTGACCATCAGTGGTTCAAAAGTCATTCTCAACGCTGAGTGATAATTTATTGCACTTTGCTACGTATACGTTATTAGCTTTTGGGAAGAAAACATACAGTAATTAAAAATCCAAAAGCAACACTGTATTACATCATAATAACTATAAATAGAGGATTCATCTGTAGTAGAAGTATCACTTTAAAACTGAGCAGGATTTGCTTTTGAGCCAGTGTGATCTGGTACATAAACAAGATCACAAACAGCTTTCTGAGTTCTAGTACCAGAGCTACTCCAAGGATTTCATATCTAGTATTAAGCAAGTAATATTATTGTACAGATCCTCCTTTTGTAAAATAGACTTACCTTCCTACAGACTCAAGAGGGGAAGATTAGTTAATGACTGTATAGCAGTAAGAAGAAAAACCTCTAGAGATCAGTGATCATTTCTAGACTGAAGCTTGAGACTATTTGAGCTTCAACAGTAGCAAAAAAGCTACTGCTTTTTTCAGAAAATGAGAAGTATTCATATCTTTTTTTTTTAATATTTAAAAACGGTAATGGTAATTAAACAAAGTATAACAACTTGCTTTTGGATGGAAACATCTTTCTTTACCAGTAAGAGTTTATGCCAATTGTTACATACTTGAATCACACCATTTATTTTTTTTTTAAATAAGTAGCAACAGCGGTAACACAGCCATGAGAAAACACAATGATGTTCTTACACACCATGTGTACTTCCACAAAAATGGACCACACTCCGAAAAGGTTAAACAAGTTAATCACACGCTGCTGGAACACTTCTATGTTTATGAAATAAACCTGCAGTCCCCATTTGGTATATCCCTATTTGTAGCAGGATACCCAGCTCCTGCTATCACTCCTCGTTGTACTATACTGCACAAACAGCTGTTGCTAAATTGAAATATAATTTCCCCCTTCCACATGCACATTGTGTAATGTTCTCCCTGCTAGAAGAAAAGACATTTTCACAGAGAGTTTTAATAAAATTTTGTATATAAATGTAAACGTTGCAGATTCCTCAACAGCAAAAATTCAGCTCCAGCAGACAGAGAATATGACGTGTTTGTGTGGTTTGATAAGGCACCGTGAACTAAGTCAAAAAACAGATTTACACTGGAAGAGCAATGATGCTTTCAGAAAGTAATTACAAATAGGCTCAGTCTACCACAATCAGGTACCAAACTCACAAAAATTTATTTTTATAGGAGCTATGTCTTCTTTGGACATTTTACCATTGATAAATCTGTTCACAAACTCCATGGACTTCAGCAGGAGCTGCACATGCAGATTCAACCCCAGTGACAGAAGGTCAGTAATTATTATAAAGTAATAACCTCAACCAAGAGAAGAGGGCAACTATAGCCCCAGTTTAAGAAGACACTTGAACACATACAATTATGTATCCATATTTTGGAGACCCATTGACTTCAACAGGCCTTCAGCATAGTTGGATGCGGGATGCTTTCTTAACTCAGTTTAATACGAAATAAAAACATTTTCCCACAAGGTTACTTTGTTCAACTGAAATACTCAGGATGAGTAGGAATAACAGTAAATCACCTAAAAGCACGCAGCTCTACCAGGTCTTATTAGAATGAAAACCTTAATTATGACATGTAGGAGAAATCAATCTTTGTGCACTTCTCCCTGTATTTTTTTAGGTTTGTGCAATGAAGTAGAATAATTCCTAATGTCTACGACAAAAAGTGATGTCTTTCTCCATTATCCTCTCTATTCACTAAAGAAAGAAAGGATGTGGGTACTTCCCTAAAGTTTATATATAAAGAATTTTTCTAGACCAATCAGAACAAAACTTTAGGGACAATTATTGCAGACACTGTTCCTTCTCTGCACTGGCTTTTGGACAGACAATTTTAACAGATGCGAGTCCTGACACACCATCACTTCACATGGTATTGAAGATACTAGAGAAGGGAATTTAATTATTACTGCAGTTTTCTTCACCTATTTTCAGATGTTTACTATTCAAATGCATTTCCCACCACTCCACCACTAACATGTTTTGTATGTACTGATAAAGTCTATTCAAGAGAACAGGTATCATAAATGGATCAAATTTTCTTAATGCTACGCTTGATATCAGTACTTCATCAATTTTCAAACTGAATCATAAATTGAGTTAGTCTTAGAAGCTCTCTCTATTCTAGAGTCAGGACTTGGCTTTATTGCCAGGATTTATATTTAATAGTTTAAGAAGAAGAACTGATAATAGAAGTTTTTAAAAAATTGTGCAAATTCAGTTACTTTCATCACAAACTGTAAAATATTATGTAAGAATTATATTTAATTTTGAAAAACGCTAAAGCATGGGTAATCATTAGCATAGGCACTGAATTAAACTACTGCTAAATTATTAGGCTGTAATTCAGTTAGCAATAATAAAGGCTACTGAGTAATTGTTTGTTATTGTTCCCAGCAGAAAAAGGTGCATTATTCTGAGGTTAACTATTGCAATAGAACAGTAACCACAGTTTTCTGAGTGTATTTTTCCCAAAGAACCCTAGTCTTCAAACCATAAGCCATGTGGTATAAACCTTGAAAGCAATTAACCTGGAGGGAGACTTAAGCTGTTTTGGTAAAAAAAGTTGCAAAAAGGTGTAGTTGCCAGTCTGACACTGAACCTCTGAAGCAGGAGGGAAAGAGGGAAGATGGTAAGGAGGACCTGAACTAGCATTATTCTCCAAGATTTCAAATACTCTTGAGGTATATTTTAACATTCTTCACGAAAAGTCTTGCCCGATTTGAGTGAAACTGAGACCTGGGAATACTCGCTATCTTGCTAGCAATGTCTTGACTGAGATACAACACATGGGAGATGATGCTTCTCTGGACAATTACTAATTCTGTGGCTAGAAAGAGACAAAAATAACCATTTTTGACGTAAAACCTTCCGAATGCTATTCCTATAACCGTTTGCTCTTCTAAAATCTGACTCCTTTTGTCTTCATAAGCAGTATTTGCACAGGAGAGCTATTCTAAGTTCTAGGTCTTAAAATAAAGTTCTTCCCGCTTTCCAGGAACCTCCTTTCACCCCATCATTAACCAGGAATACCTAGTATATAGGTATATTTATGTAGCAACCCATCAAAACAAACATAAATTTACTCATTCCCCATGATGGAATATGATACTTGATGCATTTAAAAATATGGACAACATAAGCAATAAGAAATTCTGACTTTAAAAAAACCCCAGCTGTTACACTAAGAGAATGAATCAACAAGTACTCCTTTTATCACACTTCTTTGATTACAATTCAGGAATTCCAGCTAGACAGAAAAAAAAAAATATAGAAACTAGTCAGATTCAAATAGAAATTAATAAATTTAGTCATATTTTAAAACAACTGGAGGAAACATTGTAAAGTCATTGACTTATTACTGATTCTTGTTTTTTCCAGCAATAGCATTTTTTTCTAATGGAAATAAATTCTGCCTGATTGCTAACTATAATGACAAGTTAATTTGCAAATACAACTATCACACCAAAAACATTTCTAACAAGAGAATAGAATACATCTGTAGATAATTATTTAGCACACACTTCATTGTTTCTTAATGCTTTAATGGGTTAGAAATGGTGATGCATTTATTTTTTAGTAGATGGCTATTTTATTATTAGTTATCTATATCAAGCTTAATTAAGAATGCGTACAGCTATCATTTTACCACATGCATATTAATTTGTTTTAATAAACAAACCAACTTTATGCTAAGCAGCACCTTTACATACATGTACAGGTAACCCAAATGCCCTCTCTACAATACTCTGACTCTAATAATAAATTAGAGTTTAAAATCAGATGTTTAAACATTAAACATGTTTAAGATAAAACCAATGTCTAATTAAACAACCTCTTTGACATTTTATTTTTACTAACTCTCCATTCCTGTGATAACTCTCTCGATATAATGCTCCCTTCAGATCGGAATGTAGTTCCTTTGAACTTGGAAAGGCGGTGGAACACAAAGGATATTGTTAATATTACTATTTGCTATGCTTTATTTTGATGCCTTTTTATAGTACCATAAGTTTATTAAAGCATAAGCTTATTAAATAAGTACAGTTTTAAAAGCTGAAAAAAAATCTCATTACACCATATTGTGCTGATTACTAGTAATTGCATTACGACTTTCTTGTGCTGATGAAAGCATGGCTGAGTCTTATCTGTGGACAGTTTTATTTGTAATGGTTAACTCTCACTTCTGTGAACAGAGAAAAGTTCAAATTCCTTCTACGGTAAAGCTTCTGGGAATGAGGCAAAGTATCTTACCTCTCAACTATACTAGTTATATTTGCTTATAGTTAGAAATCAGTCTTCAATAAAATACATATACTGTTGCCTGATCATGACAATGAATCTTGAAATAGAAAGACGACAAAAATTGGCCTGCACTGGTAAGTCATCATTAGCAAGTAAGATCAAGGAACTGCTTCACTGAACGGATCAAACTAGAAAAGTTTAGGGGCTTTAAAGGGGAAAAAAATGGCTATTTAAAAACACTAAGATCCTTCCCTTTTGATGCAGGTAAAGCTAACTTACATGTTTGACCCAACACTGTTAAGTATAAACCAAGGCATTTTGCGCCCCATTCAACACTGCCAAATACTAACAAATTAGTAAGACATATATTAGAAGTGAAAAGATTCTTTGTTGGAAAATGTTTCTTGTAAGTTAACACACAAAATGGCCAAGAAGGTCCTTCACTTAAGCCTCTTTAATGCACGGCCACTAGCAAACCTATATCTGGTAAGAAATCTCAGACAAAAATACGAGTAACACCATGTGTGATGTCCAATATACACTTTACACCACAAAGACTGGGGAAAGTTTGTAGGTTTTTCTCTTTTAAAATGAGATTTTAGACATAGCTTACATAAGTAAAAAAGTTTAACTTATTCTGACATTATCTAATCCAAGCTTTTAAGTCAGTCATCTTTATCTTAATGCAGACAATAAGAAGAAACATACAGTAGTGCTCATCAGACAGACTGAAAATATGCATTTATTTGACTTGTTCTGCTCTGTATTTCAGACTATTGGACGCACTGTATAGACTTGTTTCTTACTGTCAAATGCAGTTCTGCGAGACAGTACACGGTAAAACACTCCTGTGATCCAGATGACTTTTGTGTCACACAGACAAATTTCAGTGATGATCTGTACAAAAAGTGAGTAAAATAACTTGTACTATAGACATCTGCACAAACGCCTTGGAAGAAAAGCTGATTGAACCTGCCTAAAGAGAGCTGTGTCGGGCTCTCCTCTGCTCTCTTGTTCAGCAGTAAACTCAGCTGAGAGGGACCCATCACCGTCCCCAGCTGCTCTGTCTCCTCCTTAGGTGAGGCTTCTGCAGCGGACTGGGAAGGAAATAAAAGAATGAAACTCAAGCATCTTCCTTTTCCAAAAGGAAAATATAAGCGGGGTTGAGGGAGGGGGAAAGGAGAGACAGAGAGAGACAGATCATGGCAAATACCAGACTGAATTCCCTCTGGCTCTGCCTCTTAATTAGGGGAAGACTAAGTGGAATATGAACAGATGGGAAATGAGCCACTCCTCACTTAACGCAGATCTATGAGCCACAAAGCCAGAACAGGGAAAATATCCCTCAGATATGGCAAAAAAAAATGTCCGACTCTTACCCTCCAGAAGATACAGGTCTGATGATCTAACAACATTTTTACCATCACTTACTGCTGCTATATAGAACTTCCATATTGTGGGAGGCACCAGCGGAGTATCTATCTAGCTGTACAACGCTGAGGCAGGAGTCAGAAGTACCTGCTTACACTATAGCGTTAGTGAGCCCAAAACTCCAAGAAAAGAGGGTCACAGTGCCCTGTCCCCTTCAGATTTTCCCAGTCGCCTCCAACTCTGCCACAGTGTGCCCTTGGTTCTCCAGCACAACTCAAACATCCGTCAGCCACCCATACCCTGTGCCACTTAACAGCTTCACTCAGCATCTCACTGCAAGGCTCCTGCTCCGAGTGCCCCTGTTCTGCCAATTCCCCATCCACTTCTCATTTGTGAAGGTTTACTCTTGCGCCTGCTGTTTTTTTTTTTTTTCCGGTCTCAGGAGAAAGAAAAGGTTTTGTACTTTTAAAGTGTGAATAATTTTACAAGGTCATTTAAAGACTACGCTAAATTACTTGTGTAATTACTCATACAAGCGAAGACACGTTTAACATGCCAAGCTCGAAGATACCTCTACTGGATAAATTTCTCTTTCACGGACCTCCCCCTCTCTCCCAAACAGCTCCCCTCTGAGAAATCACTGGCTGGAAGTCTCACTGCCCTTACATAAATCAGTATAAAAAGAATCACCTATATTGCACTGAGTAGCGGGCAACCAGAAATACTCATCTGGTCTTCAGTGCTGAGAGGCTACAAATCACAAAGAATTTGTCCTGTACCACAGAATTAATTTCTGATAAAATAATAAAAATACAGCTTACATAAATGGGTAAAAGCTTCACCACTTCCTAGTATTTCATTTCCCAAAGAGTTCTTGATAGAAAAATCTAATCAGCACCCCTAAATAACATGTCATCATTTCACCCAAGAACAGCATGTTCTTTAGCAGATTAACTGTCAGGTTATTTAGTTTTACTATAGACCCCCTATCTTCCCTCAGCATCTCTTTCCCAAACTCCCAGCAATCTGCGCAGAGTTTTATTTGCTAAAGTAAAAATATATTAGGTAAGGAATAAGGTGCTCTTCGGATCTCATCCACAATTCTGTGAAGGTCACAGGAGCTTTTCTAGACTGTTCAACAGAATTTCATAAACTAGAATCCAACCCAACCTCTACCCATCAGAAGCCATTTTAATTCAGCCACCCATTCCTAAGCTGAACTCCCAATCCCTGCTTTTGGTCAAGGTATAACTTCCAAAAAAGCAGCCTTGATTTTTCCAACTTCAAAAGACCAAGATTCACCACTAGTTTTTCTAGTATTTAATCATTTGTATTGATGAAAAGGTGAATCTAACTTGGAATTTTAATTCTTTCCTTTTCCGGTCATTCTTACTTATTCTTTCCTTAAGTATCTAGGATTTTTTTGCAAGGATACTCACACACTACTTACTTCTCAATTCTAACTTTTGCAAGTGCAGCAGGTCAAACTCTGTCACTCCCACCACAAGGCACCCTCTACGTCCTTAAATTCCTTTGATGCCGTTTTTCTGTATTTTTTCTATATCCAAATTTTCAACATCCTTTTTTAAGATGACTAGCACCAAAACTATATATAGTATTAGCTTCAGGCAGAAAATAAACAGATGTTAAAAAAAGTCAGACTTCTTTCTGGTCTTATTTTATACCTTCCAATTTATCCACCCAAGGGTGCAGTTACTCCTAGTCAGGAGCTCACAGTAGTGCTAAATTCTTGTCCTCTTTGACCTCTTGTTCCTTCTCAGAGCTACTGCCTCCCCAAATGCAGCCTTCCCCACTCTGCAGTTCTACACTCCTTTTTATCCATATAACTATTCATCTGACCATATTAAAAAACATCTCATTGGGACAGCCTCAGAATGCCAGGTGATCAAAGTGGGTTTTGTACAAAATCCTTGTCTTTATCCCACTTTGCCATTTGGATGGATTTTGCATGTTCTGCAAGTTTTCACTACATGAAATGTCAATTGCTCACTGACAATTAGATTTTTATTGTTGTCATTTAATCATCTATTATTTACATAATTTTTATTTTTTATTATAAAGCCCCACAATAATTGGCATTTTAAAAATCAAAGTCACAAAATATCAAGCCGAATACTTTGTAAGGGGCATCCTCAAGAGTCCTTAGAAGCCAGCTAAAACACCACCTAATGCTTTATCCCTTGGAAGTCTATTTTTACCTTGCACATTGGTCAAGAAAAATAGCAGCCTACTGTAATGAAGTTAACACGAATGATGTTATTGATAATGCTAGTTGTGCCAACACCAGATACCAAAAGAAGTAAACCGATTTCCAGAGAGACTCTGGTTGTTTCTAAGAGCAACAAGTTAAGCTGTTGGGAGCTATTTTCTCCAACTGAGACCATTTTTCTGAGAAAACACATGGAGCAGAGCCACTGAAGTACAGGGAAAGCTTGTCATCCCCCACTCCCTCCATAATTGTAAGCTATATTTATAACTGGCAAAGCATTGCCCTCCTCTTCAAAGCCGAACTGCTGGCGAGGCTCTTCCTCCTCTGCCCACTTTGCTTAAAATGTTCACAGCACGGATATTTATCTCCACAGTGGGAGGCCAAGGATTAGCCACAGCCTCCAAGAGGGTGGAGAGATTTAAAGGTCAATTTAATTAGCTCATTCTAATCTCTTACACATCTAATGTAAATGTCATTGTTTTCTAACTGCTACTTTAGCAGACAAGATTATATTTGAGAAACTTTGAACATATGAACTATGTGTTGGATGTAATACAAATACTTCATGTAACTAATCTAAAAAGGGAGCCTAATAAAAATTATCATTGAGTCAGAGCTTTTCCTAAAAAAGAGAAAAAGGGCAATAGGAAAATTCTGGTGATAAAGCACGGAGAGCTTTAGAAGAACAGTAATCTTTCAAACTGACTGGCTTAACAGCTTCTCATTGATTTAAATCTTTCCCATTTTGCGATGTCTGGACAAAGCCAAACAACGGTTTCTGGTACTGTGATCTCATCCGAAAGTCGTGGAAGGCTAAAATGAGCTTCACAAGCCCAATGTACCCTAAAGACAAATCAGATCCCATCCCGGGCTGTTTCAGAGTGCCTCTGGGCAAGCTTTGCATGAACGAACAGGCAAAAACAAGTGCACAGATGATGCTCTGTGATGACTGAAATCATCGGTCAGTGGAAAAGGCTGGCAGTGGTTCATCGCTGTTAGAGAATTACGTACAGACGGTCTGGCCGTTCTTCTGTGACAGCAGCTACAGTGGTGCTGCCTGGCCCGTGCACAGCTTCTCGTGAAGACAAGCCTGCAGCTGCCCCCAAACTTTTTTTCTTGTTACAAGGCTTCAGGAATGATGGATATGGATGAATTAGACCTGGATTATTGATTATGAAGCATATCAGAGAGACACGGTGTCACACAACTGAACATAGATGCTCCAAGGTTTTTTTTTGCTGTAATTTGAAACAAACAGCCCACTTCTGGGATGGTGTTCAGGACAGCGTTTGGCCAGTGATTTCTAGAGAGAAAAAAGGCAAAGCACTAGTATTTTAATGCAACAACAGAAGCACCAAACTCAGAGATGTCTGGTTTCGTCATACAGGGAAGGGCAGGGAAGACTCTGAGGTTTACTTTGTCTGCTAGCACCGTGCATTCTACCACTGCCATTGAGCAGGCTCATCTCTGGAAACAATGATGAGAAAACACGATCAGGAGACTGATCTCTGACACTGACACACGTTCGAGAAGTTTGGCATGTAGCAAAGCATACCTGACCGGTAACATATGCTACAAGTACAGTCAGTGGTATGACCTGCCCTTGTTTTTGGCAGCTGTATGGACAACACTGCACGATGACTTCTTGTCAGCTCAAAAGCAGGGATCTCCAAAGACTTATGGTGAATGTCATGGGGCCTCCAAAAGACGAAAACAGACCACCACTGCTCCTGTGGTGCACCTGTCAGAAATATTGAGTCCCTTCTATGATCTCATCAAGATGTGGATGTACACACTCACAAGATGTGAACACCTACGAACATTTATAAGCAAGTTGTATTCAGGGAGTGACTGCTGTGGTGAAAGATGTTGAAAAAAGAAAGGCAAAACGCCAACTTTTTCTTTTTTACACTGAGCTATCCTTCCAGGAGAAAGGTTATGGGTTCCTTGACTTGGCTGAATGAGAGTTTAATGAATAAAACGTGATTCTTTCCTAAATCAAGCTCTCCTATTGCTGTAGGTCTGGATTTGGAGCTGTCAGCTTAAGGTATTACTTTGGAAAGAGTTAGGGCTCTTTTTCTGGGAGCTTCTCTCCTTCAGCCCTGCAAAGCTTGGCTTGATGCCTCACTTCCAAAGGCTGTCTCCGTAAGAGCTCAGGGAGCGCCTATCAGCTCATTGTTTTGATGCTGCCAGCACATGCTAAATTACTTTTTTCTCGTTTGAATACCCAGTTGTGAATGACACTAAGTTTAGGGAAGGAACTGCTGAAAGCAAGGCAAATTAACTGTTTTCTCTAGGGAAGACTAAGAGAAACTGGAGGTTAAAATTTCTGTTGCCATACATACTAAGGTTAAGTCCCGCAATCACTAAATTCTTATTTGGGTTCACACTTAAGGCACCAAATCCTAGAACATAATATTCAGATCGCAAACTTCATTTTTTACATGCTGTAAAGACCACAAATGCCACAGTTTTTCTTAGTACAGCTGGCTCAAGACCTTACTACCACTACTGCCTATGCCCACATCAAACAAAACGTCAGCAGTTTTGAATGTCTTGGTGCCGGTGTCCATTTGGGATCCACAAACTGTACAGTCTGCTACAGGTACCTCATCTGACACAACTTTTCATGCACTGATAGACTTACCATGCTAAGATGACCAGCACAGGAATTTTATTTTCAAGACAGTTCTTGCTTCCAGGATTTTTTATGCATTTTATTAAACATCCAATGAAAAGATCATGTCTTAGGAAGACGATCCCACTCCTAACATAGTTGTTGCTGAGATATTTATTGCTGACCTTGTTGTCTCTAGTTTGATGCTAGAGGTGGCTCGTTCCTTCACAAACCAAAGGCCAATAAATGGAGGCATGAATTTCAGTGCAGAAGCACCATCCAGGATCTCTGATTAATATTTGTTTTTTTTCTGAAGAAAGATACCATCTTAGACTGCAAAATAGTTTTTAAGATCTTAATATGATGTCTTAGAATTGGGTAAGTCACACAAAATGAGCAAAAATATTCACAGGTTGACAAGAATTTTGGTGAACTGAAGTTTAGATACTTAAAACCAAAATTATATTGAAGGCTAATTTCTGAAAAATGAACCTAGAATTTGCATTATTTACCTGATGCCATATTAGGGTCTCAGCTATAAATCCTTCTATATAGAAAACTACGATAGATATTGAAACATAAGGAGACACCCATATCAGGAGAAGTGAAAGATACTGAGTTAATATGGTTTGTTATTAAAGAAATTGCTTAAAAGCAGGAATTCTCAATTTTCATTTTAGATTTCAATCTTTTCTGTGGAAAAATGCACATAGAGAAACAATAATCATCTCTAAATTAAAAAGAACTTCTGCTAAAAGACCATTAAAAAGACCATCTTCTAAAAGTTATGAATTCTTTGTCCTGTACAGAGAACCTCTACGAACTGCTCCTGCAGACAGGCCAAGTCAGATCCGAGCATGTCTCCTATTACACTGAGTACTAAAAATTTAAGGAAAATCAGTTGCACTCTCCCCCATCCCCAGCAGAAGGCTCATTAGGCACACTGGGACACTGGTGCCCTCTGGTAAGAGCAATTCTATTTTATTGGGCAAGAACCCAGTCTCCCTCTTTTGCCTAGCAAAATCCAGATGTGGGATTCAGCAGTAACTTTAAGCAAGAACAGATGTGCTGGAGTATAGTAAAGTTAAGTTTCCCTTTCCAGAGCAACAGCAGCAGAAGCATTTTTAACTGTAGTAGATCCTATTTTTCTAGAGTTTGTTGTGGGCATTAAGATAGCTGCTTGCCTGTTAATCCCTCATAATTTTGCAGTTTACAGAAGCTATTCCTGTAAGTCTTCTGACAGAATTGTACTTTTGGATTTTGTAATATAAGAAATTATGTGAATCATATTGAAAAGACACTCCATAGTTACCAGAGCTACCCCATGTATTTTGGAAAAAAGAGGCTTTTCCGTAGAATAACATTTGCAAAACCGGTATCTAAAGCTATGGGGGAATGCAGAAACCGAAAATTAGTTTAGCACCGTAGTGAAGGATTTACTTGACTACATTTGTTTTCTAATCCCTTTTTTTTTTCTTTTCTGCTAGGAGCTCTCAAGTATTTTCTTGTCAATGTTAGGAGGATCTTAAAGAGTTAGGGATTCTTTTTCAGTGAAATAGAAGACACTAAAAATACAAGATCAAGATAATTTACCATATCAAGGCAAAACCAGTCATTATTTAATGCTCTGGCTTGTGGAATTACTTTTACACTTTTAAAAATTATCTTCAATCTGAGATCCATATGTACTTACTTGCAACATCCAACAACACAAAACATAATAATAACCTCTTTCCTTTTGATAATTTATAGCCTATATAAGTGGTTTTTCCATTATTCAAATGCAATTTTCATTCATACTGACTAATCATCACCTGTGTTCCCCTTTCTAAGAAAAAACAGGCAGATAATTTTTTAATTTGATGCAATAGATATCTTACTAATATGAGATGACCAAGAAGGAAGATCGGGGTCTAATAAAAGATTTTTTTGACGTAAGAACAAAGTTTCTTAACCTATATTGAAGACTTAATTTGTCATAACAAGTTTCTATCGGGAACCTTTGAATAAAACTCAGGTTTTAACTACCTTCATACTGTATTTTCCACATTGCTGTCCATAGTAAAGAATGAATCACCAAAAAACCCCACTCAGTATTAGCAAACACACATGTATCTTCAGGAAGCTTTAATCCTCGTTCAGTACTAATCAAAATGTCTCTCAGAGGTGCTCAACCAGCTATGAAAGACAGACAGATGTAGGACCAATTACCAAAGAGACCTCAAAAAAGGGAGTTGTTTTTTGTCATGTGAAGGAAGGGAGTCCATTATAGGAATCATAATTGCCATTACTAGAAATGGCTTCCTGTAAGGCACGGACCATATACAGTTTAAGGAATTCCCCGGACTCTGAAGTCGGACGGGTTGTAGGAAAAAACCTGTACTTTATGAGATTTAAATCTCTCTTCAGGGATAAGGGGAGATCTCTGTAAGAGAAGATCCCTATATTAACCATTCCATATGTGAACTAAGCCTACATGTTAAGCAGTCCACAAAGTTACTGTACAAAGTGAATAACACAATGTCAAGAATTAAAATTAGTATAGCCCAGCAATTAGAGCGTACACTACCAAATTCTTCTCATGAGGCAGGGCTTTTTTAGTCTTTTCTTATAAGTAAGCACTATCTGCCCTCTGGAACAACATATCAAGGATATCTGCAGAACATTCTGAAAACAAAAACATTTAAAATGAATGTTCTTCCTGATTTAAACTGATGTGTCTGACTAATGAACAAGATAATTGGGTTTATTTATCTAAACCAATCCTACCTTGATCACTAATGGGAATGACATTGTTCGCAATTGATTAGGACTCCCTTCCTGAAAATCATTATATAAGAAAAACTATCCAGAGAAAGTTATTTGCTATCTCTTCCATAAGCTTTCCCTCAGTTCAATACTGCACAGGCTTTTTCCAATTCATGTTTGCTCTGAGTATAAGACAACGACCTTAACCAATATTCATTGGAATAACTTCCTTAACGACAAAGATTATCTGAAAATATATACAGTGAGTCTCCCTTTGTCAAATTAGATTCTCTTTGTAAATCACAGAGAATGTAACATTAAAATGAAAGCAACTTCTACTATTAATAGGGATATTAATACTATCGTACCCCTATCGTACAGATGGGGTGACCTGAATTTTCATTTATGTGTATGACTGTAAAAATAATTTAGTTTAAAAAGTGAGTTCAAAATACATTACTCTTATGAGCATTTTTAAAAATTTTTTTTCAGAACAGTCCAGTAGAATAATAATTCAGAGTGATAAACTGCTTGGATTGAGCTAAAAAAGAATCATGAATGCAGATACTGCCCTCCCTTAGGTCAAAATTAATATTAACTATCTTCTGTTTTTCATTAAATATACTTGAAATACTAAATAGTATTGAAGAATTTTTTCTAACTACTACATAATTTTGTTGAATCAGAAACCAGGATGTGGTTGCATTTTCTTCTTTTGGATTGTCATCTGGTTACATTTTCAAAAAACCCAAAACACATAGCTACAAACAAGTATTTTTGGTTTTAATCTGAAAATATGGACATTTTATTTAGTGTCAATCCTTTAACTTTGTTTTATCACTGTTATCATCAATAAATCCAAACAGCAGTATAACATAGTTACGACAGGAATTTCTGTTGTAGAACATTTCACGGTGCTGTGGAATGCAGCATTTTTGATTATGCTAAGTTTGCCAGTTTTAACTAATGCCAGCATCTTGCCTTCTCATACATTTACTGAAATGTAACTTTGATTGCCTAGTACCGTCATCACCCTATCTTCTAAAATATATCAAGCATAAGCTGACACCGTAATTTTAAGTTTAGGAGCAATCACATGTCCTTCCTCTTTGACATACTGATCATTTTTCTTTGTCAAGAAAAAGGAAATCTTCATATAAAGGGATCAAATAACTTCCCAAACAATAGGATCCTCTTTGGTCCATCAGGAAAATTGAACCAGGAATGCAATTTGATATAACTGTTTTAAGTGTTGGCCTGAGTCTTGGTGTATTTCCTCTTAAACAGTTCTTCAGTAAACAGGATAATGAAAAATCATGGGATACGATCACAACAGCTCTACCAAAAGAAACCAATCCAACCCAATCCTCTTCTCCACCTACTGGCAAAATGTCTTACCAAAGTTACAGTGATATGTATTGAGACCCATAACCTAATCTCCATCTACACTCCTGCAAGCATATTTTAACCCACCTATGCGTTTTTAACACATTGCTTGCTATTGAAAAGGGGAAAACTGGTAAAGGGGATAGTTCAAGGACTTAGATGTAGATTTTGGCTGCAGTATTCTGTCTGCTCAATGTAGCAAGAATGGGAGTGTTATGGCAAATGCATTTTGTACAATTTGTTTAGCTACTTGAAACCATTTATTAAATACCTTCTCCTAATAGAACTCAGTGACAGACTACAAACACAATCGCAGCCCACATCAAAATAGTTTTAAAAAGCAAAAGAGCACGACAAGAAGTAGCACTGGGTTATACAGCAAGTGCTCTTTAGGACAGGACTTCTCATGTGAATGCAGAAGGACTTGGCCCTGTGACTGAAATAGCATGCATCAGGAGCAGTTAATGGAAAAGGGAATGTCAGTGAGTATTGGCGAATCAGACTGAAGCAGAGTTCAAGAACTTTATTTCGCAAAGACAGAAAGAGGCTTTGACTGCAAGGAACAACCCTGCCAAATTCGAGAGCCATTTCTTGTTTTCCTGTATCTGCTCTACGCAAGCTATTTGTTTCCAGATCCTCTTAACAACGGAAATGGAGACATAATGAAGCAGTATGAAGTTGGCAGCCCACAGGTCACTCATTTCTAAACAAAAAGAGCATGGAGGAAAAAAAAAAAGGCTGTGGTTGTTTCAGAAACAGCATCTCACATAGACACACCACTGAAGCAACTGTTATCTAAGTGACCCAGCCGAATATAGCATCTCTTGTCAGTAGTGACCAGACATTATTTTTTCCTCATTCCTCATTGTAAGAGGTATCACCCCACAGTTTTAGTAATATGGCTTATGACTGGGAGGTACTCTAATGGGAAACAAGGAGGACTAAAGATAGCAGAAGGGTAGGAACCAGAAGGCAGTTAGGGCAGGCAAAGATGTGAAATAGAAATATTCTGCTTGCAGGTGGGGGGAGGAGTAGAAAGAATGTCTTCTTTTTCTCTTAGTTTTCCTCCAAATTACACAAAAAAAACCCCCACTTTATTTCAGCACATTGGCCTCTTTGTTCACAGCTGCAGCATTACTAACCTTTAAAATCTGTATGCATCACCACTTTAGGTGTTCTGAAAACAAACTTACCTGAAAGTCTTGATCATCAATTCCAAACCTCTCTCTTAGATTACGGAAAACCATTGGACAATATTCCTTAAACTTGAAATGACTTGGCATGTTTTCTCTGAAAGAATATAAAAACAAATCAACTTCATTCACTTGCATATATGCGATAAGTAACTCTAGAGCATTCTGTCTCCATTCTGTTCATACAAAGCAGAGGATAGAGATTTACAATCTTTCTTCTAATGCTTTCTTTTTTTCAATGTGATTTGGTCTCACCTTGTTCTTTTCTTTTTTTTTTTTTTTTTTAAAATGTTTAATAAATTTATACATATTTGTCTCCAACAAGCTACAACGTAACTGGATGAAATAAACACAAACTATATTTTGTTAACTTTGGAACCTGGACTCAAAAGCAGAAAAGGATGTTTTCCCATTGCCCTAAAATTGCTTCAAAGGTGAAATCTTAGATTGGACTACACAAGAATTATCATACCATCTGTGACACCAGAAAGTACTGACAGTGCCAGGCTTCAAGAAAAACGGACTCACTCAGTACGGGGATAATTTTAATATCCTAGTGTTAATTTCAGACTTACATGTGAGAAAAGTTATTTTGACCTTTGCCATAGAACAGAAGATTCAAAGTAGCAGAATTCTTCTTTTTTCCAAAAATATTCTTGAATAAAATTCAGGTTATACACAAAACAGCATTAATAGTTTTGTATGTTTGTACATACCGTTCATGGACCACTTTATTTTTAAGAGACACAGATATTACATGAAATGATCTTAATACTTTCGGAGCTTCTACATGATTGGTATGATTTCCTGTTATGGATTATAAAAAGCTGAACATTATTCAGCTTTGATATATGCTTAAAATTCTCGTTCTTGTTCAAGTATTTAATTTAATAAAAAGTACATGCACATGAATTTATGTTTTTAAAAATACCCAAATAAATGCTCATATCAGCCATAACTACCAAGGAAAGGATAACCTTCAACACGTAAGATACTCATAAGGCAGTAATAAACCATATGGAGGAAAAAATACTACCCAGCAGCCCCTGCTGTTGCTCTTCAGAACAGCACAGATGGTTACGCTTATCGCGGTATTAACTTAATCATCAAAACTTCAGTCCCATCAACTGAAAAATAACAGAGTTCATGGTACTTCATAAAAATATCTCTGCCACTACCCACTTCTACAAAGAACTGTTGCTTGTACTTACTTGTTGAAAAGGTGATTGTCCACCTTTATCTTTGAGTATGCTTTGAAATCATCTGGCATCAACATAACAGGGATTTGAACATGGCTCAGTTCATTGATCTAGAGAAAACAGAATATATTTACTTGCTGATGTCTTTGCAAAAATGCTGCATGTGTCTTAATTACGAAAATGTTATTCAGTCTCGTGTTTCCTGTACGTACGTCCCCGGAGCGAATGTAAGTAAAAGAAAAATTCACAAGGAAATTTATTATTTCCAGATTAAATACAATCACAAGATAGACACTTTGGAAAAGAAGAGACAGCATTCCGTATTTATACTAGTTTCAGAAAAAAAAGTGCTTCAAAGTACACCCGGGGTGTACTTTTTACAGAAAGTCAATGAGGATGCCAGCAAAATGGTCTTTAATCCCAACACACTGTTCTTACTTGGTCAACTGAGCTACGCTCTCCAAAGATAACTCAAATTCTGTATATCAAACAACTATTTACCTTTGCAGCTTACGAGCTAGTCTTACACGTCTGTATAGTGAAAATAAAATGAAATTTTGCTTACATGCTCAATAAGCAGAGGCTTGTTTCTTCCTATAGTGCAGACCTCAGCTGAGTTTTTGTAAGTCAGAGCATTCAGGCATTTTTTTGATTGTTCAAGTCGGACAAACTACTTAAATAGCTAAATTTTTGCTTAGAAATAGGTGCAGAAGTAAGTTCTAAGGTTGTCCTTATTTTGTTGTATTTATGGGGATGACCTATTCTTTCTAGTTTTGAATAAGTATTATCAGTCTTCTCAAGATCGGAATTTTTCATATATATTTGAAATCCACTTCTGGCCACATCTTTCTGATAAAATGTAGACAACTTTACTGTTACCTAGTTTGTAGGCATGTTTTAATTACTGCATGTATTAATCTACCCTTACTTTAGTAATTTTTAACTAAAACATGATAAACGTAGAATTGTGAGCTTGCAACGGTGCTTTCAAACCACAAATGAGATATCCATTACAACAACAGTCATCAAATACCCATGACATACATTTTACCTATGTTCTTACGGTGCTCTACACCCTGGTCACGCATCTCGATTTCCCCGGTTCAAATACTTTTGCTCATGCGGAGCACATTTTGCTTCAGCAGTTTTCTACAGGTTTTAGGGGAAAACCCACCCTACACAAATACAAACGCAGACTGGGGGTGAATAGAGCAATGCAGGGGTGCTCCTCTGCTCTCAGCGCTGCTTATCCAAAACTGTTTTCCAACTAGAAAGCTGTTGGTTGCCTATAAAAGCTATCCTGCTTAAGAGTGGCTTTTGGAGAAACCTTCACTGCAGCAGCTATAGGTTATAAATATTGGAGGGAAAAAATGCACTCACTGTAAGTATGACTTTTGCAAAACAACATAAGAAAACAGCTGAGGAGACTTTTTGCTCTTAACAGAGGAAAGCAACCCAGGCAAGCACGCAGGTCCCGCGGCCTCATCGCTTTTCAGTACTTTCAAAGTCCCAGTAATGTTCCCCATCATGTCTCATTTTCATTATTCAGACCCCTGCAGCCCACATGAAAACTGATAAAATCTGTTGAATTTACTTTACAGAATGCTTCTTCGGAAAGCCCTGAAAAGCTCTAGATAGTGGCACAGCAGTTATATAGTAGAGTGGAGGAAGCAAACAGAAAGATGTTTGGGATGGGCTGAATGTGCCTTGGAGTTACAGGGAAAATGCTCTTTCCTCCTTCCAAAGGGAGAGAAAGAAGAAACTCCAGTAAAATTTTGAAAACACAGCTGTACAAACCTAATAAATCACGCTGACACCTCATTAAATACAACATAAAATAACAAAACGTTGATCGAAAATCACTATATCTAACATACATGCTCTTAACTACAGTTGATATTGCTGTACATCAATCTCACCCTGAAACCACAGGGCAGGTTCACGAGTCTGCAGAACTAGTCTAGCTGTTGTACAAATAAAACTAGAGACAAGTAGATATATTCCGCAGAGATATGAAACTTTAGATTTGCTTATATGGAATTACCTACTCTCTTAGGACTGCCAGATTGTACAACAAATTGCACGCTTGAAGGAGGGATAACAGAGACCTGCATGCATTCCCACCCTAGCCAAAAGTGATCCCAAGAGTATCTTCCATTGAATACTCTCAATAATGCTGAATTCACACATCTTCAAATGACCTATCTACAATTACCAAGTTTGCTCGAAAATTTGGATTTTAGATTATCAAAATTGCATTGATGTAGTTTTCACATGCATTCACTTTCTTAATTTAGCGATGCAAATTAAAATCCCTGAAAACACCTATAGAATGTAAAATCCCTGAATACACCTATAGAATTGCTTTCACACTGTGAATATTTAAATTTGTGCTATAATTGCACAGTTTTTAATTGTGCCTGTAGGCCTTACAAATATCATTTGCATAGCGGAATAATATAGCCAAATGGGATTATATTTGCATACTTTAGAGATTCTTTTATTCTAAACAAAAATTCCAAACTAATTCTCCCAGGAACTTCCCTACAAGATGTGAATGTACACACAAACACACACAAACACCCCCCATCAAATCAGGCAAAAAATGCAGGCTAACAGAAGGTTTTGG
>VYZM01008705.1:114166-126548 GCA_013398915.1 Dromas ardeola | reverse complement strand
TGAGAGAGGGGGGGGTTGGCGTTTTTTCCAGGGGGGTGGATGTGGGTTTGAGATTAATTCAAGTCTGGGGTATGTAAAAGCGATCTCTCTAATATTTTAGCGAATTCCTCTTTAGCAGGAGAGGGGGGAAAAAAAAGCAGGTGATGAACACACAGTAGAAATGACCTTTGGTATAGCACACCAGCTGAGTAATGGTACGTCCCAGCGGCACAGGCCATTAATTAATTTAAACCTTTCAAGTATAAGGTCTGGTTCTTTGTGCAATAGTACATTTTTAGGATAGATTTGATGAGGCCAGATTGGAAAGTGCACACAAGACAGAAAGGAATACCCATGTCATTAGATCTTGCTGGAAACTGGAACCACATTGCGGGGGGAAGGGAGAAGAAACAATATCCAAAACTCCCCCACAAACAGCTCTTGAAAAGCTAAAAGAAAAGGGAAAGGTCAGAGGGATCAATTCTCCACTTTGCCATCACCGTGTAAAGAAACAGTCACATCCGAAAGACACTAAATATGAAGCACAAAGAAGACATTTTGAGCCTTCCGACTCATCTCAAATGAAAATTTTGCCTCTTCTTCAGTTTGAAAGTCAAGTGTGACACAAAATTTTAACTAAGATGCATGTGATACCTTTGCCAAGTATTACGTGCATCTCTTAGTGTTGCCAGTTAAATACAGATGGCTCTCTTAGCAATAGCAAATGAAATGGGACTGTGAGGATGAAAGTTCAGTATTCCCAATTACAACTGAAACTGTGTTACAATAGCTGTAATAATTACATAAGAAATAGGAGATACCCATTTTCCTCTAAGGAGTGCTTCTGAATGTAAGAAAATCATAAGCAAGAAATAATTTCCCATCAGAGATAATCACGACGCATAAATGAAGCAGACAGAGCTCACTGGACAGAGGACTGACTTGTTGCTGAGGACTCGGGACCAAACATTTATTTAATTGCAATTACTTCTAAGAGAATCCACGTTTATAGCGTCTCTACAATAAATGCATATGCATCATACTGAGAAAGTTCTTTTAGTCCTGCAACCTGCATCCTTTAACTGCCCTGATTTGTTGTAGCCAATGCAAAATTTTGCTGCAGTTTGTCTTGATGTTTGAAACAGACAATGCTTAGTCTGCCTTTGAGGAATTTAAATCCCATATAAAGATGGGTTAGAGCATAGATTATTTTGAATATGAATGACTAAGATTTTAGTTGCACAGTAACCATGCATATTATGTATAAATACCTCATGTCTATTAATAACATTTGTAAACTCATGCGCACAAGATATGAATAAGTGACCCAGAAACCTCCCTTTAAGTAATTTATTCGAATTATCTTCTGTGATACTGGCATAAAACCAGGGGGTTATGTGAGATGGAGACATCGCCCACGACTTACGAGCCTTACGGAAGAGCAATTTTAAATGCCTTAGACTGGCATCGCCCCTTTTAAAACACCTGGTACAAAAACGTGGGGCTGTCGGGATGTGCTCAGAGCTGTGGCTGGGTCATGGCAGGCAGGAGGGGGGTGAAGCGAAGGAGGCTTTCAGGCAAAAAACCCACTGATTGCAACTCATTTTGCTCCCGCAGGTTTAGGATTGAATTCACACTGTCAGGAAAACAGAGGTTGTAATTAAACTGCAAATAAGGGAATAATAAAAGCCTACTGGACATTGAATAAATAGTAAGACTCAGCTGGTAATGATTCTGAAATTAGCACACAGAGAGGTGTTCCCACAAAGCCATCTTATATTGGTGACATTTCAAATAAGCTTCTCTAATTTATATGATTTGAAATCAAGCAATGAATATATCATAAATTGTTAGGCATTATTAATGGCCCTTATTTAATTCAGATACATTCACCCTAAACACCACATTACTAGGGCAATGCATAATTAAACATTAGTTTTCATTCTGTCAGAACATAAGCAGCAATAAATTGCTTATATGCAAAGCAGACAATGAGATATTTAAGCAGCATATAATAAAGGCAATTTACAGCACATATTGCATGTTCAGCTACAGGAGCCAGAACAATGATCCTATTCTCCAACAGATACAAGCTGATGCCTATCACTACGATCCTGCAGCAAGAAACCCGTGTAACGCATTACAGCTGGTATTATTCATTAAAAAAACCCCAACAACAAAAACCTCGTGCAAAATCAAAGAAGCCATGTACATCAATGTCCAAAATTTCATCCCAAGCACATCACAAATCACATGCAGACTACTTAGCAATGCCTCCTGGTTCCTTTCGAAACTCTCCTCCTATTTAAAGCCTTCATTCTGTATGTGGTTTCTTGCATTTAATATCTCACCTTTAATACACAGCATAGATACTTTTAATTTAGCGTATCAGCCAGCCAGACTCGCTGGCTGAACCTACGGAGGGATTAGGTGTTTTCACACTGAACAGCTTGATAAAACATCTCAGTCGCAGTTACGGCTCTTGGCAGTTTCTCACAAAGGAAAATCCCTGCTCCTGATGCTGGATGAGGCTGAAGTCGTGTAAATGCTACTTTATTTTCCGCTCTGTTTATCTCCCAACTCTCTCTCTGCACTGAAAACCAGGGCACAGCAGCCTGATCTGCCGAGACAAACAAGCTACAACTGGTTTGTTACTCTGAGAGAAAGTCAAGTGCATTCTTCACAAATTTGTGTATTTTTAAACACAGATTTTGGAAGAAGTGGGAGTGGAAGAGACTTTGGAAGAAAGAAATTACTGAGGTTTAAAAATAGAATTGAACTTTTAACACCACCAGCAGTTCTGAGATTTTTACGTCCATTGTTTACTTTCTGCATCTCAGTTTCTTCTTTGGCAAGGAAACTTTGCTCTGCAGAGAAAAAAATACCCGACAGTACTTTTTCGTTCAGACACAGAGCCACCATTTTGACAGGGCCACAAACTTCTTCAAAGACACAATTAATTCATTTACTGGTAGGTTAATGCTTACAAAAGCAAGCCTATTGGTTTCTAATGGATTGCTCTTACAAAACAAGGCTGGAGAATAAGAACGCAACAGAGGAAAACTGTTGAGGGTCTAAAATTTCACATTTAGGAGACTATTATCCATCATTCTTCTGGCACCTTCTTGATAACTGAACACCCTGCAGGTCTTACCAAACAGAGCATTTTCCTGATTACTTGAGCACAGTCATCTAGTAGATAAAGTTTCTTAATCTCATTCATTCTATTATCGAGTAAAAAGCCATTTCCAAAGCTGTTCCTACTTTGCAAGGAGTAGGGGTTCAGGCTAAAGCACAACGGGGCAGGTGGTGACAGGCAAAGCTATAGGCAGGCGTTTACATCCTCTCCTTCCCAGATGTGGAACCCGCTGCAGCATCGCTACCGGGACAGTAAACGCCTTGTGTTGAAGTATAAACTGAAAGTGAAGTGATTATTTTACAACTCTTTGAAATCTACCTTGAAGGGTCTGAAAAGGGTGGATGAGGTCAGCAGCTAATCAATTTTGTGGAAGACATTTGCCTGTTACAGGGCAAAACCATCATTTGATAAATGTCATTTGACAGTTTAAATTACACTCAAAGCCATTCTTGCAAGAGAAATAAAAGGTTAAGCTAAGTTCTGCTGTAGAGAAATAAATCAGTTCAGCAAAATACTCCTTAATTTGTTTTAAATGAGGTTTTCATCATTTCAATCACACAAAAATTCATCTCTTTTTTTTTTCCCCTAAAAGCACAAGGTAAAAAATATCTACCCAGACTTTTTTTTTTTTTTATTAACTACACAATGTGCTAGGAGTTTAAATGGCATAGGAGACTTCTCCTATATAAGTCATTTCTGGTTACCTATTCAGAAACAAGTCCTAAAGCAATTATATGACTAAGAAAAACACAAAGTGAAGTATTTAATTTTCTCTGAGTCTTTAGGATCATTTTAATTTCAGGTATACGGAGAGAAAAAAAACCTAAACCAACATAAAAGCCCACCTAGCTGCCAGAGTAACAGGCGTTCAAGTTTTACATGTCTCAAAACATCTACCAGTAATTACTAGAGCAGCTTCATGTTTTTACAGTTCAGGTGATACCTGTCATTAGATTGCTGGCTTTCAATGAAATTGAATAATCTAATGCTAGAAAAGTAGGGCCAATTGAACCAAATGTTTTTCAAATTGCCTTAATGCAGAAAGACATACTTTCCCCAAAGTACAAAACACAGAATATCTGAAATACTCTGCAAAAATATTAAATACACTTAATGGATTTAGAAATTCTGAGAAATGAACACATCAATTACAGCTTATTTACTTTTTATCAAAAAAAGTAGCAAGACTTTTCTGAAGTCTTATGGTCTGACTTTGAATTAAAAAAAAAAAACAAACAAAACCAAAAAATTTCCCAGCAAACCCCAGATGTTTTCATGAGATTTTTTAGTTGCTGTTTTGAAAAGTACAAGGATATCTTTGAGGAGGGAAGGTCTGTAGTACATGCATCCATGTGGAAAACAGGATATTGTGACATACCCAAGAAAGCTCTGAACAGGATATTGTGACATACCAAATATAGTCCCAAAACAGAGGACAAAAAATGGTTTTGAAAAGCATTAATTTCTTGGCATTTGTCTTTAAATTTGGAGTATCAGGGCCCAAAATCCAAACAAAGGATTTTATAGCTTGGCTATCACTCCTGTTCAGAGAGTTTGGAGTGAAAGTGTTTAAAGAACCTACAACAAACGCACCAAAATCCCGTTCCCGTCACAAATGTTTTGATGCAAGTTTTTAAGTCTTTCAAGTCTCTTGGACATTTGCGCAGCCTAGAAAATCCAGAACATCTGCTATATGCTGTCAGACAAGTGTAAAGCCACTTTTCTACAGATTTGGTTAAACTTCTTGTGAATCTGCTTACACCTTTCAATAAGTGCAAAAATTAACACTTCATAATGTGCCAAATAATCAAAGACCAAATATAAATTAAGCAGCTCAGATATAATGCCTGTCATGATAATCCCCCACGCTCCCAAAAAGCTAGGAGAAATACAGTAGTGTGTAAAAGATACTAGTGCACATTAATGAAATGGAAAATAGAAAAACGACTGATTTGTAGTGGAGATTTTTGACATGCAAACCAGTCTGAGTAGCAAACGGCATACTAAAATAAAGTGCAGTCTCAGTTCAAAAGGAAACTGTAAAGCCATGAAAGTCCTTCAGATTTGGATGAGTTGTGATGCACGCAACACAGAGGGGCTCATCCTCGTTTGCTAATGGAACGGTTAAGAAGAAAACAAGACAAGGCATACAGTTCAGACAACAATTTGCAAGCTATTAGCTAGCGGGCTTGCCACAAAATTGATAAAAGGACATCTTATTTTTTGAGCAGAAAAATCTCAAGTCATCTTTTTTAAACTTCAACTTGTGTGCTGCGAAGTTGATGCACTTTAATACAATCTTTCATAGCAATAGGTATCTTCAGTTATTGTTCGAAATACTGATTTAAAATACACATACTTGCCACAAGGTCTGATAGCAATCTGGTCTATATTTTTCTAAATAAAGAACAAAACCCTTATCTGGCAACAGATAAACTTGAAGTTCACCTGGCTTTGTCCTGAAGCTTCACAAGAGAGTATCTAAAGGGAGAAGGATGCTAGGAGTCACCAAGTATTTATGTACAACATAGAGAAAGTTTTAACAAAAATAAGTTCAATTCTACGTACAATGTAATACACAACACACAGATAAATGTTCAGCTGATTTTCTAAATGATCTATTGTGGATCCTGGAAGAAGAGTTCAACAAGCAGGAACAAAATTAAATAAAATTACACTTATATTCCATGAATCATGTTACTCAGGTTTGGAAAACAACCAAACCAACCAACCAGAAAACAGACTTAAAGGAGTCTATTAAATAAAGCTTATCTCTTATAACAGCTTTTAAGATCATATTTTTCAAGTATAACTTTTCTGATCAGGAAAAATGAGTCCATGAAGTTAAACATAAAATTCTAGTAAGCAGTTGAACGCACACGGAGATGCTGTAGCCTTACCTGAGTGCTATAACCGCAATATGAAATCCAATAGAAAAAAAATCTCTTCAACAAAGAAAGGCAAAATATAATGGGAAAAGAAACCTAAGGAACCATTTCACATACAACACACACAACTCAGATGCTTAGTAAAGGGGAAGGCTTTGAGCATCCTGCCTAAGAGTGATGAACTGGGATGGCGGCAGAAAAAATGCCATAAAGCAATAAATTAAGGCATCAGATGGGCTTCATTATTGTTCAGAAGCAATAAATAAATGTAGAAACCACAATTTATTATTATTATTATTATTAGTAGTAGTAGTAGTAATAATAGTAGTAGTAGTATTGAAGGAGGAAGACCAAATTGTGAATAGGCTTTTTGTTAACACACTTCAATGTGCTGTCATATATTCCAACATCACAAATACGTTATTATTTAGGAAATTGTTGACTTGTCAAAAGATGACATTAAAACATGATTCCTTCTGGCCATTTCTGACTATGGATTAGGTGAAGGCTGAAGCCGTGAGGCAAGTTTTTTTGAAAACAGAAGCAATACCATTTGCATTACATAAATCTAATTTATGAAGTTAATTAACTGAACACTAGTGACACCAGAAGCAAGTACACAGAGGTCACACCACAAGTATTTAACTGTTCTGTAAAGTGGTGCAGCAGTTGTTCTTGGTAACGCGGACCTTACAGAGCAATCGGAGCACGCAACGTACAGAACTTGCTCTGCCAGCACGCGTTAACCTTCAGCTACAACCATTTGTCCGCTCTCAGCCGATATCCTCCAGGAGAAGTAATAATTTTCTGTGCAGCACCACACAAAATATAGTACTCAAAGTTCAAATGGGTAAGGTAAGTATTGCATTTCCTCGGTTTAGAGGAATCCCTTCCTTTATCTCCCTGATGCACCCTGGTTGCACTGTATTCCTCTTGCATTGATCATGGAATGTTTTAACTTCAAAGCAGCGTAACGCCTGAGGTTCAGGCGAACGGGTCTGTAGTCACCCGGGAGGGTTACCAGTCTTACAGATTTTTATCAGGATGCCAGACAGAAATTTTTTTTGCCACACAAAGCCGCTCTAATGGGCTCTGTTTATAAAAATGCTGTCAGAACAAAAGCAGAAGTTGTCGCTATGGGGGACAGCACAACAGCTCCTGGAAGGAGATATGGAAGGCCTCATGGTCCAAGGAATCCAAAAAGAGCCCGAGCTGGGTGGCAACCTCAGAACAGCCATTTGGGATTGCTGAAGTGCTGTTTTAGCCCTTTTCTGGCCCCCTCTTCTATGGTCCACAAGGCAGGAATCTTTGTTCTCTCAAATATGGTTTCCAAACACGCATTACTCTCCCCTTCTGACAGATATATTAAAAATACATATTAATTCATATAAATATATATATTTATCCCTTAAGCAAGAATCTCACATACAGATATAAATATTTTACACACACATATGAATATACATAAAAATTAAAACTAATAAAAAAAGCCCTGAGCTAGCAATTTTCAACCATCAATGCTGATCTAAATATAGAATATATATATGTATATGTATATATATGTATATACTCTGCCGCTTCTTGTCACTGATGCCATGCATTTATGTGCCAGTTGTTCGGTATTTGGAAAATAATAGTATCCTGGTGTGTTTACAATGACCCAGGATATCTGGATATCCTTTTTCCACACCAAATCCCAACTTACTTTGGCAGTAACGCCATATACAAAACTTCATGGATGTGTTATCATTACTTATTGGATATTGACCGCCCAGATATAACAACTGCAATGTTCATTTTGCTGTAGGCTGACTCTTTAAATGACTGCCTGGTATTTCACACCCCCGAAAGCCTTCCCGGCCTGGCAGGAGAAGAGGGATGTGAGGGGAGGGCACAGCGGAGCTGCTGCCGGTGACTCATCGGCTCTCAAGTCCCATCACCCTCCTGGCCCGATTAAACTGGAAGTTGAAATGATTAAACAACTCAAGGTAAACTTTTTTTTTTTAAAATCCCTTGATGTGAAATAAAATACAATTTGTTAAAAGCAACGTAATACAGTCGCGCGACCTTTTTCCTCAGTTTACAGGTCAGACTTTTGTTGCCGGAGGATTTCATGAGCTTAGAGGGACAACAGGACACATTTAATAGGCAAGAGGACATAAATCCGCTTTCTATTTATATTTTTCACGGCCCATAAATAAAAAGCAACTCTGGTAGTTTTAGTGCTGTTAATCTGAACGTGCCCCGGTGTAACGGTGCCTCTGAAGAGAGATCAAACAGGAATTACCAAACTTTGCCATTCAGTAAACACGGCAACAACAAAACATCACTCATACTGGAACGATAAAGACAAAAACAAACGGTAAAGATAAGAAATTTTTGGTAGTAGTTTCTATTACACTATCCATGGCAATGGTGTTTCAAAACCAGTCAAAAAGCATTTTGCCATGATTAGGTGGTTGATGCCAGTATTGGATCAGCTGACGCTTATTTCCTCTCCTGGACTACACAATCACATTTCCAAGACTCAGAGAGCAGAACCAGCCCAAAGGAACTCTCTCTCATCGCCGACATTTGGACTCAGATTATGTATTGCTGATGAATAGTATCAGAAAGGAAAGCTATCTTTTTTGGTTATCTCCACACTTGAAAATCCAAATTAAAAACATTTAACAGATTTAATTTATCCCTTAAGAAAGAATTTCATATACAGATATAAATATTTTACACATACATAGACATATACCTAAACATTAAAAATAATAAAAAAGCCCTGAGCTACCAACATGCATTTTCAACCATCAACGCTAATCTTAATATATAAAATTCTCCAACGCAAAAAAAAAAAAAAAAAAAAAAAAATTAAAGAGTTCTGAATAATGCACCCACAGTGAGCACATGTTTGAAGATCTGAAACCACATAGTATCAAACCAAGTAATATTTTTGGTACCAGAGGCATGCTCAGGCTGCCTGTGCAGTACAAGGGCCAGTTAACTGGAGTCGCAGCTGCTTTGCATCACCGCACCAGCACAGGCCAGCTGGAATGTGCACCCTTCTGCCCTCCGCATTCCTCCGCGCACACAGACTCATTTTTCCATTTTCAGTCTTGCTAAGAAGCATTTTTCGAAAAACAATGTTACAAAGGAAACGCTGCCTTTAGTTTTAATTTGAGTATAAGCCTAAAAAACTGAAAAAAAGATAATTTTTTTTTGAACGAGAAACTCACAGTAAAAGCTATTGCCATTTTTCTCAAGGAGGCGGAGACCAAAAGTTGCCATACCTTGTAAAATGCATCAAAAAAAGGGAAGTAACAGTAACCTGCACGAATGACTGGACTTCCTGCACACAAGACAGCCATTAATTTCTACTGTTAATTAATTTCTACAGTGGCAGAAAGGTGGAGTGGCTGAAGGGTAAGGTGGTGGACATCCAAGCATGAGGAGTCAGAGGGAAGTGCACATGCAGCACATTAAAGAACATGCTTGGTTTTGCGCCATCAGGAAAGATACAAAACCTAGGACAGATTAAAAGTATCTGCTTCAAGCTTGTAAGCTCAGGCTTTTTTTCTTGCATTTGATTTTCCTCCCCAGTTATTCATGGAAACATTTATGATTTTATACAACTTATGACTGAAAATGCACAGTTAATACCAGGGTATTTTTCAGGAAATCTAGAAGAGACACCTCTACCTACTTACCAAAAAGGACTCAAGAGGAAAACAGGTTCAGTGAGCCACAGGTGTTTTCAGAAAAACATGTAAAGTCCCACGCTTCAAACAAGTCAGCATTGCTAACATCACCCCCACAAGCAGCACTTCTCATCTTCCCCATTTTTCCCTGCTTTTGCACCATCATTTTTCCTCATCTGAACTACTTGGGTGTGTGGTCGGTTGTGTGATAAACCAAAGCTAAAACTCAACCCAAACCTGCCAGAAAGGATTTTTGTTTATTTGGATCATTTTACCAATCCCCCTCACTCACCGCGAGGTCGCAGGAGAGCGAAGGCAGCAGAGAAACGCTTCTTTCTGCAGTTCCTTAGCTTAAAAGATTTGGACTACAACAGGTTTTTGAGCTAAAACCCCTCAATTTGGAAGTGCTGCCACCAGTCTTAGATTTGGTTATTACAAGGTAAATAAATTTTTTTTTTTTCGGATGAAAAAATTAATCCAAAAATGTATTTTTGAAATTTAAGCGAAGCTTTAACTTCAATACCTTGTAAAATGTATCATAAAATGAGAAATAACAGTAACTTGCACTAATGACCGGACTTCACGCACGCAAAACAATTTTGACATTTGTTTTTGCTGCCAACATTTAAGTACTTAAAAAAATCATTTTGCTGAACTGCAAAACCAGCTTTGGGTAACTAACTTGTTTTTCAGGTGCAGGCAGAATATTTTCTTCATTTCTGCTCATTCAGCTAACAGAGTTGAACAGATAGTCCATTCACAGTTCAGTAACCAACTGGGAGTCAAAAAAGCAGAAAGACTTGTTTTCCTTTTCTGGTCTCCTAATTAAAAAATGTTATGGAAGATGAGATCTAGTTTTGAAATCTTAAGGCATGTTCATGAGTTGAACTGATTATAGTCTTCAGATAGTACTTCCTTTGTTTTTAGAAAAATATTACGATGTCAAGTATAAAAATCGCTTTGATTAACTTATTTTCCACTTTGTGGATCCAGGATATTTAAGGTTGTTTTATTTAACTTAGGAAAAAGAATGCCCATTTAGTGCGTTGCTTTGCAATTTATCAGATGGAGCTTGACACAAGTGTTTTAAAGAACTGATCTCTTTGTTAAAAAACAAACTTTTGCCTGCCAACCCACTGTCAAGAATCTTCAGAGGAGACGGGCATACGGCATACCTTCCTACTTAGAGAGACAGTGCTCACTTCATTAAATACAAACGTAAACGAGAATTAAAATTGGTTACATATTAACAAAAATAAATTGATTATCAATTTAAGCTTCATTTAAATTTAAACTTCTGCTTTAAAATTCACTATAGTCTTTTGCCTCAGCTCTACAGGTTCACTTAAGGAGAGCCTTGTTTGACATGTTTTTTTGTCTCGTGCTACCTTTTGGAACCTCAATGGATGAGATTTCTCTAATTCCCAAGTAAACAGAATTTTATCTATTCACAGCAAGAATACGTACAACTGCTAAGAAGTACTGAAGAAAACTAAATAATCCCAAATGCTTGGCTAACAACTGCCATGACTAAGCCTCAGCAAGACCGAAAAAGTATATATCTTCGAAAAGAAAAGCAATTAGATTTCTTTTTAAGTCTTAAAATATTGTCATTCACTAATTCAAGTCTGTATGACAAGTTTGCAATATTTACAAATTTTTCCCAGGTAAACTTACTGTCTCAATATAGAAGAAAACTCATGCCAAGTTTTGCATTATTTACCAAATGCAAAACAGAGGTATCCTATCTTGGACGTCCAGATATAAGAAAGAAATACATTTACTCCAGTGACTGTAAGTGTAAAAAGAAAAACTTAAGACTAGGTTTGTAGAACTTCAAAGTTTGAAGCATTTAATAAATTCTGAAGTGCACTCTATCTTTGCCTAGGCTTACAACTGCGGTTAGGTATGACCTTCAGATCATCAATAAGCTCTTTATCAGCCAGCAAACTTTATATCACAAACTCCAAAATTTGAATTCAAACAGCAGTAAAACTAAACGCTCTGCTGAACTTTTGGTTAGGAAGATTATCTTTCCAATGCTCCTCTCTGTTTTTCTTCCTTAGACTGAAGACTTTGTAGGCTTCAAACACAGGAAGGCTGCCAGCAGTGCAATCATGTCTTCTTGTCTTCAGGCTTTCTGTATTGTCTCCCTCCCACTTCTACTGTCTAGTAGTAGATAAGCCCAGAAGGCAAGACAGATCAACTAAAGCCAATTTTCAGGAGGGCTGCACTTGGCACAACATGAGGAATATGTTGTTTTTCTAGGGTCATACTCCAGAGAAAAAGATTAAAAAAAAAAAAAAAAGGAGGTTAAAAAGAAATGTTTTAGACCACAATGTGTAAACTCAGTGGATAAAGATGACTCATATGGGTCTGGTTCAAGTGACCTCAAATACTAACACAGATACCATCAAATAAAAAAGTAAATAAATACACATTCTAAAATAATATACCATCTATCTGCCAGTGCTAAAAAGTCACAGAATGGTTAGAGTTGGAAGGGACCTTAAAGTTCCAACCCCCCTGCCATGGGCAAGGACACCTCCCACTAGACCAGGTTACTCAAAGCCCCGTCCAGCCTGGCCTTGAACACTTCCAGGGATGGGGCATCCACAGCTTCCCTGGGCAGCCTGTTCCAGTGTCTCATCTCACCACCCTTACAGTAAAGAATTTCTTCCGAATAT
>VYZM01008705.1:98669-114058 GCA_013398915.1 Dromas ardeola | reverse complement strand
CCCCAACTCTCTCAGCCTGTGTTCATAGGAGAGGTGCTCCAGCCCTCGGATCATCTTTGTGGACCTCCTCTGGACTCGCTCCAACAGGTCCATGTCCTTCTTCTGCTGGGGGCTCGAGAGCTGGATACAGTACTCCAGGTAGGGTCTCACCAGAGCAGAGGGGCAGAATCACCTCCCTTGACCTGCTGGCCATGCTTCTTTTGGTGCAGCCCAGGATGCAGTTGGCTTTCTGGGTTGTGAGCACACATTGCCAGCTCATGTTGAGCTTCTCATCAATCAACACCCTCAAGTCCTTCTCCTCAGGGCTGCTCTCAATCCATTTGTGCTTGGGATTGCCCTCACTCACATGCAGGACCTTGCACTTGGCCTTGTTAAACCTCATGAGGTTTGCACAGGCCCACCTCTCAAGCCTGTCCAGGTCCCTCTGGATGGCATCCCTTCCCTCCAGTGTGTTGACTGCTCCACATAGCTTGGTGTCGTTGGCAAATTTCCTGAGTGTGAGCTCAATCCCACTGTCCATGTTGTCAATAAAGACATTAAACAGCACCTGTCCCAGTACTGACCCCTGAGGAACGCCACTCATCACTACTCGCCACTTGGACATCGAGCTGTTGACCGCAACTCTTTGAGTGTGACCATCCAGCCAATTCCTTATCCATCAAGTGGTCCAACTGTCAAATCCATGTCTCTCCAATTTAGAGACAAGGATGTCATGCAGGACAGTGTCAAATGTTTTGCACAAGTCCAGGTAGATGATGTCAGTTTCTCTTCCCTTATCCACCAATGCTCTGTAGAAGCAGAGGTTTCGTTTCTCAGTGACTCATTAATGAAATTGAACATGTCAAGGAGAACTGAATATGACTAGCTCAGATGAAACCCACAAGGAAAGGAGCCAAGTTTCCTCAACAGTAAGATGGAATTAAGGACTAGTACCACCCAGAAAGACATTTGAGTTACTTCTTTTGAGGTTTTAGTACCTCATGAAAATTATATATACAGAATGCTGTATTCTCATAATATTTCCCTTTGGTTTACCATCTGGAAATTATTAGTTTTATCCAGGATGTAATGAAGTTAGAGCTAGCTCTGCACTTGAAAAATGTCACCAGTAAACCACAATGTTGGTCTAATTTGTGCCAGCAAAAAATTGCACTTTTGCCGTTGTAGCTTCCTTCGTCTCACATGAGATGGAGACACTGGGTACGAGCTGTTTTGGAAGGAGAATGGTTTCACAAGCAAATTGGAAACGCATAGCAGCTCCTGTCTATTAGCCCTGCTTGTCAGAAACCAGTACCCATAAGAAGCATGGCTGGTGCGCCTGCGTCTTCAGCACCCAACCTGACACGGATTTTTGGGTTCCCACGTTAGAGTATTTCTGGTCTGGTTTTCAGGAGTGCCCCACAGAAACAGCTTCCACTGACTTCTGTCCAATTTGGGGAAATCTATACTCCCAAGAGCTAGCTAGACGATGGTTCTGATTGAGGCTTGAATATGAAGGCAAACCTTACCAGTGGAGATGTATTTAGGTTGAAGTTTTCAAACTGAAGTAGCATTAATTGCTGCTGAGATCTCTTTCCCATGAAAAATTTGCCAGTTACAATCAAAATAAAAATCCATGACATATAGTAGGCAAATACTTGTGTAAATAAGTTAGCATCTAGTGATGAATTTAGTGTTGACTAGTGGCACCCTGCAAGCCAATAATCTTGTTTTTCTATAAAATATAGAGGTCTTACAGCCTAAGGAAAGTACCAAAAAGCCAGTGACATAAAACAGGAACAACTTTAACTTTAGAAAGTATGAATTTTGATATTTAAAAAATCTCCAGATGGAGCAAATGCTAGAAAGAGTGTTAAAATTTTATTAAAACCACTGTTACCCATTTTCCCTTTCAGAACCTCTAAACCACAAACTGTCACCAGCTGTAAGGGGTTTTTTTGTTGCTTTCGAAAAAAGGAACAATTTGCTAAAACTAACATCACTGCAATAATCTCTTTCAGCTCCCGAGCCCATCTCAGCACCCCAGACATTTGAACTCTGGTTTAATGAGTGCTCTGAAGGAAGTGAAAAGTCCAGACCATGAGAAGGACTTAACGCTCCACTCGGAGAGAGACAAGAAATGCATCTGCAGTAAAATTATTGAAATGCTTACGTGGCTCTTTAACAGCATCTATCCCATCTTTATACAATTGGTCATTTTAATTTTCTTTGAAAGGAGAGTGCTTAAAGGAAAAATGTTTCTGAGTTCACAAATTACTGTATTTGTTGTTTTATAGAAGCTAGGGAAAATTACAAGCGTAATTTATCCTTAAAACACCCACTTCGTTGTTAACACTTTAAAAGTATATTGAAAGCATTTGGTGCAATAAAGAGGAAAATAACATCCGAAACATTAAGTAAATTGTTTCAACAAAGAAATTTATGTAACTTGCTTTTTACCTTACTACCAGTTACAGATTGCCTTCCTTCTTTACCCTACTAATGTATCTGAATAGCAGGCCGAATTTGGCAACAAAGTGCTTTTTAACAGCTTACATTAATGTCTCCTGGCATGAAGTAAAACCAAAACCAAACCTGGCATTCACTAGCTGAGGTGGGGGCACTTCCAAAGCAGTTTACTTCTGTGTTTTTACTAAAAAAGACACAGCCCACCCCAAACCAACCAGGAGACACTTCACTAGCAGCTACTTAGCTTTCAGACCGGTTGTTGTTCCAGTCGCTATCAAACAGTACCCATTCAAAAGCATAAAGAAAATCCAAGATCCAAACTGATGGAGTCTGTCACCAGCTCACAAGTTACATCTTGACCAAGAAGCACCTGAAGTGTTCATACTTAACCTCTTAACCTCCTCTCTCCTTACTCCACTCCAACCAAAATCAGCCTTTAGTAACTCCCAATTTACCGGAAATACGGCGGATACCTAAATAATTTCTCACTCGCTTCACTTTCCGTCCTCCTTCAGCAAACTTTGGTCTTCCCCAGACAGGTATTTCATCAATTGAAGGGTTTAGCTTTAGTCTGCCTTAAGATTTAAAGGCAATTGTTGAAGTTGTAAATAGTTTTTGCAACTATTAATAAAGCATCAGAGCAGCAATACTCACACAGAGCAGAATTCAACGGACTATGGGAATACCATGAGCTGAGGCATAAGGCTCAGCTGCACTTACCATGATGGAGATCTAGTCCACAACAAACTGAGTCCAGACCGATCTTGTCATGGTCAAGTGTTTAAAACAGGCCATAAGATACTGCCCTTAAAGCACCTCTTTCTCTGTGTTAATTCCAAGTGGAGCCGAGGGCGACTAGCTCAGCTCCAGGCATCTGCTACTGCAGAGGCAGGCTGGGTTTCACTTATCATTCCTCCGCGACTCTGCTAATCAAATATTTGGAAAGCACCTACTTACTGAGAACTATTATGTAGTATGAACAATTTTTGGAGGCCGAGGATAAAGACTGTTGACTTTTATGCAAAATACATTCTTACCTCGCAGAGAATATAAATATAGAAAGTCACGTGAGCAAATAGCGAAGAGCAGGCGCAAAGGTGCCGGGAGGAAAAACCCAAACCATCAGTGCTGGGAAGATGCACAAGAAGCAGAAGGCCTGTGAGCAGCTGCTCTTTTTGTGACAATTAAACCTGCGCAAGTGCTTTGAACTAGTAGTAATGTTCACTGCAGGCTGAGGAAGGGAAAGAGAAGGAAGGAAGAAGAGAAAAAATACAAAGCCTCAGTTTTGGTTTCTTAAACTTAATTTGATGTGACTTTTATACATAAGCCTGTAACTGCCAACACACTTCAACATGAAATATGCAGTGTTATTGACAGAAGATATTTTCCTGGCCCTAAATTTGCATCTGAATTACCAGTCACTTACACTGCAGCTAGCTTGAGATTTGTTCTTTTTAAATCAGTGGATTATGTTTCCTGAACATTTTTTTGATGATATAAAAGTGTATTTTACAACCAGCCGCATATTGTTATCCAGTTTTTAATAAAAGGACAGGTAGGGAAAAGGAAAAAGAAAAAGTCATTAGCAAAAATAATGCCAGACTGGAAAAAGCAACTAGACAACACATTTATACCACCAAAAGGTATTTCTTCATTTCTGAAGTCTTAACCATCGCAGAAGACTTTCCACCTCATGTGGAGCAAGTCTGATTCTTTGATTAATATATAATTATTACCATATATCATTTCCATGCAAAATCTTTTATATTTCATGCACTAATCCATGCCTACGTTCACTGAAATTTTAGAAAGGCTCCCAAATATTTTAAATAAAAAATCCTGGGTGCACTATTTAACCTATAATGACATCAAGTTTGATTTAGTGAGATTTTTCTGCTCGTTAGTTAAAGAACCTGAGTTACAAAAAATGAGTGCTGCCATTCAAGGAGAAGCCATGCTTTTCTTATCTGTCCCTGTCTGGATGAAGATACTTATTTGTAGCAGGATTATTACCCATGAGAAATGGCTAATGAACCGAAGGAGCTTAACCATACCTTTAGGAAGGATTTGACAGGACTTGGATCAACTCTTACAAAAAGCAACACACGTATATCCTACGAGCACAGAGGCAGAAACCTGCTGCCACATTTGTGAGGAGCCATTTAGCAAAATGGTGATGAACAGCAACCTGGAAAGCAGGCTTGTGCTAAAAATAATCACCGCTTTCTTTTTCTGGAAAAATCAAAACACGCTCAAGCCTCCAGAAGCAGAAATTTGTATTAACAGAAAAGGAAGTATGCAACTATGATAAAGTCCTAAATATAGTTTCTATGTGCAATGTAAACAATTAACTGGTAACAGGCTGGATTTGCTCTTTGAGAAGACTAGAACAATCCCAGGAGGAAGTTCTGCTCACAACGCGCGGTCACTCATCTCACAGCTCCAGTAAAGATCTCTGCCTTTGGACAATGCAGGATTTGTGTCCAAACACTTTGATTTCCTTCTCCCACTCCGTCCCAAACTGCACTCCGCAGGAAGCCTTCAGCTGGGTGTGACATATAAATATGTGGTTGTGGACATAATCAAGATAAGTGAGCAATTACTATGAAAAGTCTGCAAAAGCCTACAGTCAGAAGAAAGATTCCTCGCAAACACTTTTCGGCATTCAAGAACGGGGACTCATCTCGATGGTGTCTTTTTTAAAATGCACGTCAGGGTCTCTTCCAAAATAACCTCTTGGTTTTCTGCTGAACCACCAGTAAGCAAGGAAAGCAGAACAAATTAAACCAGTGTCACAGGAGTTTTTTTTTTGTGGGTAGCCTTCCCCTCTCTCTGAAATGCCACACCAAGACATTGGATTCAAGATAAAACAAGACAAAGCCTTTAAAACAGAAAGAAAAGAACAAAGCAATGGTTATATCCAGTAGGGAAAAAGTGTCAGTTTTTTGCACAATAGAGTTAATGCTGATGTCAATATTCAGTTTCAAGACAAGCTAATACTGTATGAAATGTACAATGTGGGACAGATATTTTAAAGACAAGGCATTTGGAGTAAAGGTGCCTTTGACTGAAGTTCGGTGGTCAGGCACAGCGGTGCTGAAGACGCCCTTAATGATTCCGAGTTTGACGTAACGATATCCATGACTGTCTTGCCCAAAATGCAGCAGACTCTGGTGTCTCCGGATACCAGAGAGGATGCACAGTCATCGTGTTATAAGCTTCTGCTGAGGATCACAGGCCTGATTGTCCTTTCATCCCAAAGGCTGTGGATCAAAAGCATCTACAGATATCTATGCAGCTGAAATAAAACTGAAATAAAGATGGTGAATCAGTCTCTCAGTGTTTGCCTTCCCTGTATCCAAGAGAATAAGGCCTAGGCTGCGGTATTCAAACTACAGTAACTTAATGGAAATTCCCACTGACATTGACAGGTTAACAGGAAGAAAAGCCAAGAACTGTAGAAAGAAACTACATGAAGGAGAGAGAAACTCAGCGATAGGAAGGAAGAAAGCCAAAAAAATGCAGGCAAAACCCAAGCTATCAGCATGACGCTCAATCTAAAACATCTATTTTTGGAGTTACGAGTTGTTCTGGGCACATCACCTGCCTGACTATCTTTGTATTTGTGCATGTTCCTAAATAAATAAACCAACAGAAGAAGCTTACCTGGCCTTTCATACACAGCGATTTGGAAAGGAAACAAAAGGAGACTGACCAATAATACAGGTAAATTGGCAATTTTGCATTGTAAGTAAAGGACTGCAAATTCAACAAAAAAGAGCATTATTCTTGTTCCAATCTTTTCTGACCCAAATCTTGTTATCGCAAGGAAGAGCTGAGTCAGCTGCTTTCTGAATTAAATTTAACCACTTTTCTATAAGCTGAACAACAAAAATCCTAAAGCCTTGGTAGGAAGAAATGGCAAAGGGCCCTCAAAGTGGCCTTTCATTTTTTCCTGAAAACCACTTTCCATACAAGTCGTTTGCTGTACCGAATACCAAGCACTGTGTTGGCCAAGGCGGGGAGCTGCAGACAGCCTAAGCGGGTCTGGTGCGTCCCGGCTCTGTGCCTCGCCCGGTCCTCCCCCCGTTGTCCCCAGTGCTGGTGGCTTTGCTCTTGCTGAGCCACAGGGACAATTACTGTGGTTCTTCCTCCTCCTTTCAGTGAGTTAACAGGCTGAAATGGCTCACCACAGTGCCACATCAACACCCAAGCCAGCATAAGAGCAGGACGGTGGGGGGGATACACAGCATGACGGCAAGCAGTGAATTAGGCAGAATATTACACTGTAGTAGAGTATTTCATCCTGAGCAGTCCATACCATAACCCTGCGGTAAGCCCGTACCAATGCTTTCCATTCATTTATTTCTGGTGCCAAGTCATCGACTGGATATAACCAAGCGGTGTCTTGCCTCAAACTGCAGGGGTCTTTCTCTGCAGACCGATGGGACAGGACTGAGACAGTCTCGTTTGTCAGGCCACAGTTACAGAAAAGAAAATGACAGAGCACACACCACATCATTTTCTGAAGCTCCAGAAGCTTGCTGAGATCTACTTTTAAATTTTCGAACATTGAATTCATAAAACTAATTCTTCCTATACTATCCTAACAGTTTTAGTTGGAAAAGAGTGCTAGCAATAGGTTCTCATAGCTGATTATTCTGGGGTATCTCTGGTTAACCAGGATGCTTTTCCTCTACATGAAAACCAACAGAACAACCAACCCCGAACAAAAATAAGTATTTGCACCAAATCACTCTATAACCTACTTAACAGGGCATTTAGTGCCCTACATGGGGTATATTCAATTTTTTTTGGTTTATCTCTTTAGGTAAGTTATGTTTATTTGAAAAGACATAAAATGAAAATCTTTATGATCCACCAGATTTTCTGGTTGGTATTAAGATCATTAGTAACTCCCATTATAGTACCTACAGTATAACCATAATGCATGATTAGTACTAGGAAAAAAATCACATTTTGTTAAACAGTTATGTCTCAGTGCCTGATACGGAGTTTGGTGTTTTAAGACAGCGTAACACCACACAGTGTGGAACTGCAGACTCTTGATTAGTAAACTACCCCTATTTCCCTGGAAAATACAATGAACTCAGGGAGTCTCATGAAAAATCCTCCATTTAATTACAGCACTAATCTTCCTGAAAGTTTAAAAATGCATTTAAAAGTATCCCCCCCAACTTGAAAATATAAAATGTGTTAAAAGCCCCCCTCCCCCACGTTGTGTCAGACCCTATAAATCAATCCAAAGCAGGTCTTCAACAAGATAGGAAAACACACAGCAAGTTTTTCAGGTTTACTCCAGCAGTACTCGGGAAGCCAGCTGCAGAGCTGAGAACACAGACAGAATCAATTTCGACCTTATCAAACCTGAAATTTTGCTTCGGTCTAGACGGATCCAATAGGAGCTCACACAGGCATATATTTAATTAGCCCACGCATGCACAGCAGTGAAATGCTGCCCACTTAGAGCCTCACCCAGGCTACAAAACCCACCCCAGGAGCTATAAAGCTGACACTTCTAGTAAGCACAGAAGTAGGTGTTGCTCCTGCGGTTACACGATTAGCAGTAGCAACAGACCAGTCCAAGTTACTAACACACCATCACCTCGAATGCAGACGCACCGGTGTCCATAACTGCATTAGAAATCCCAAACCAAGCAAGGACATGTCTTTGGGCTAGATGCGACCTTCCACTGCTGGGGTAATCTCAAAGCAAAAAGAATTAGGACAAAAATAGAGTGGTGGAGTCTGCCTTCAACTATTGCTACTTCATTATTGTAGCACATTAAAAAACCAAAACAACAACAAACCCCACAACTGAAGAACTTGAAACTACCCAACAGTTTTGTTGTCACAATAAATATTTATCACTCCGTACAGATATAAGAAACTTACAGTGGACTTTTCTAATGAGACATTTTATCCTCATTTAATTCAGTCTTTTTCTGTCTTTTCATAGCAATCTGTCTTGTATACAAATGATACACAATTTTTTTGGAGATCAGTGAAAAAACTAGCATAAATTTAAGACCAACATTTAATTTGCTGTTGTGCGAGCCTACGGGAGCATACTGGCACACGCTCTGCCAACTCCTGACTTTTACGCATCCCTACTGTGGGTTTCGAGAACTACAGGGTGCTGCAGCAAAACATCTGCAATGACTGATTCAAAGGTTTAAAGACCTTTTTCTTAAAAAGGAACAAATGCCATTAGCATTACTAATTACTCCAAAGATTTCAAAGCAACAAAGATAAACCTAAAAAACACACCAGAAAATATTCTTCCTGTGTCCTTGCCTGCAGATGGGGACTAGAGCAGACATAATGGAGAACTGTAGAGGTTGACTGTATTTCACTTGATAAACTCTTTCAAACCAGTGCCTAATAAACAGGAAACAGAAGATCAAGAAAACCTGTATTTTACAGCTGTTAATAGATGCATACTGAAGAACAGTTTATGAAATTCAGAGGAAGCAATGTAACAAAATACTGTAGACCTGGGTTTTGTCCTGTCTTACCAAATACCTGTTAAATAAAATCAATATAGCTTTTGAAACGCCTTCATATAATTTCTGTTTGATAAGGAAAACCAGGCACATCAAAAGTAAGATGTTGGCAGTTCATTACAGGAATCATTTCTTCCATGGAGCAAATTCCTTTATTCATTCCTAAAACCGCATCACCGCTGCTGTTGGATATCCCAGGCTTTCCAGAGCTTGCCCCAGTCCCACCATTCTTTGGCCGAGTTACCAGCGAGCACAATACAACAGGGCACCAGTTAGCTCCTTAGAGTTTGATCTGTCTTTTTTTTCCTTTTAGAGGAGAAAGCACCATTTTCCAAATCTCCAAGATTACTACAGACGAGATTGCTATTCCTCCTACTTTTACGTATTGATACTTTTACATATTGATGAAATGGAAAACAGAAACTTGCGCAGCTCGTGCGAGGCTGCTGGATGAGGGCAGTTTGGGGAGATGAACTCCCACGCCATTGACCACTGGAGCTGCTGGAATGTTTCTGGAACAGCCAGGACCACTTGCCTTTCCACTCTCTTGCAGCAAGAAAGTGAAAGGACAATGACAACATTCAGAAATTACCTTAGAAAGGTGCAGTGACTTTGTTTTTTTAAAGCATTGGAGATGAGCACGGGCTAGAAGAAGCAGACTTTCAGCTGCTGCACGATGCCAGAATGACAAGGGGCATTTTCCTTCTCCTTGGAACGATCCAGAGCTGGAGAGACCACACTGTACTGCAGGAATCCCTGTCCTGTTTCACACCGACTACCATCAGCTGACAGCACCGTGGAAATCAAAGGATCCATCTAATTGCTAACCACTTGTTGTCAGATCAGCTGTAGATGCTTCTCTGACAAGAATGCGCATAATTTACAAGAGAAAGATAACGCAACAGGAATGACTTGATATTTCTTAGGAAGATGACTGTGCCTGTGTAGGATTTTTTCATTGACACTACTGAATTTGCTATTTTTGTTACATAAAAACAGGTGTATTTTGTGTGCTCTGGTGCTTGATCAAACCGTCATATTTTCCAAACAATTCCATGGAAAAAATGCAGAACATTACCATTTTAAGGAGCCTTGCCTATTTTTAAAACTTTACAGCTCACCAACAGCTACCAGCAGCATTCACATGGTCCAGTGTTCCACCTTTTGTCCTTGGTGGCTCCGCTTATGCTCTGCAACCAGATGACTGAAGAAATCTCTTTACTGGTTATTTGTATCATAGAAAGAATCCAACTTTTACAGACTGTGATACAAATATGTGGAAGAACAGCAAGAGGTGACAAGAAGCAGAGAGGCTTGAAACTCCTGAGGTCTACCTGCAGTGAATTTTAACTCCATGTTACCTCAAAAGTTTCATAGAATATAAAGAAGAGAAGACCTTATGGAGGATTAATCAGGTGATAAATTCAATTAATTCATCTCAATCAATCAAGATTCAACTCTCAAGCAATGGAACACCTCCTGATACAACAGAAATGACCACTACTGAGCGAGGTCCTTCTCAGGAAAGCAAATTCACACCTAAACCATCTACTGCCAGTAATGGGAACATTATCCTTTTTCATTTACACCCTCTTTCTCAACACACATCATTTTCTGGCAGAATGTGGACTAAATGGATCTTTGGGAGGCAGCAGTTTTCATCTTGAAGCTCCAAACTGCCTTTACTCATTCCACACAGTTACTGCATTGCTGATAAATCCAACTCATTTGGGCTTGCAGAACTCTTAAGGTTAAAAAGTAACTTTTCAGTATTTAAAGACAATATAAAATAACATCTGTTCTATACATATGGAAGCAAACCAGCCAAAAGTGTTAAGAAAATGAAAGGGGGGATTGAGGCCACATGAGTGGATAAATAATTCAAGGAAGGAGAAAAAGGAGGGGAAGCACAATCAACAAACTTCTCTCTCCCTCACTGCATCCCGTATTTTATTACCTAGCAGGAGACATACGGTGAGTAAGGAGGAGAAGGAAGGAAGAAAGGAAAGGTATTTACAGAAGGAACACGACCCACCAGTTGTGCTTTTTCTGGTACAAACTGTTACATTAATATAGCAGCAAACTTCAGGCAAACAGATTAACAGAATGAATTTTCTTCTGACTTCACGCAAAGAAAAACTTTTAAACCCTTCACTGATAAAGCTTCATAAGGAAGGAGAAAGCAGCGCAGATAACATCATTACTGTGATATACCAGTTGGTTAATTAGCATTTTTAACCCCTAAGGAAACAGTAAAAATGGGAAATGCACGCTGTTTCAAGAACAAAGAGAGAGCTACGCAGTAAGTTTTTCTCAGGTGTTGGTTGCTAAGCAATCTCTACCTCTGAGATGCTTAAAAAAGGATGAGAAAACCTTTTCATACACGTAATTCAGAAGTAGCGACAACCAGGTATCAGAACAATTATTAACATACTTTTTTGATTATAATAGATATTTAGGATAGAGAGCATAAATTCAATCCATTACCAGGCGTGTAGACTATTTGATTAAGGAAGGTCTGGGCAGCAAGTTTCTCATCCGGCAACAGCTCGTTCTTTTCTTTCTGGAGGTGTCTGAAGGGGCAGACTGGGAGGGGGGGACGTGACGGGATGGGATGGGATGTGGTGGGATGGGATGGGATGGCCTGTTGCACACATCTGGAATCTTGGACTGCATCCACACGCGTGCTGTGAGAGCAGCATCAATTCCTGCTGCAGGAACCTGCGCCATTTACTACAGGAGCAGATTCTCCTGAAGGAAAGCATCCATTCCGGAAGCAAGCAGTAACTGATGTTCCATTCCACTTCCATTAGACTTCAAGTCTCTCCAAGCTATTTAACTCTAGATTTTGTATTCCCCATGTTTTTAAGTTTCCACAGAAACTTGTGAACAAACCACTATATTCTAAAAAACAATTAACCTATTGAGTAAAGCTTATGTTACAGCTGGCTCACTATTGTTTCCTCTATGGCCTCAATATTTAGAGTTTAAAATGAGATTTCAATGGAAATTATTGTTAGTTTGAACTCTTTCATGAAAAGCTTCAATTAGCTCCTTACACAAGGATGTTTTTCCATTGAGGCTGGATCTGTACTAGCCATTCCCGTCTCGGTTGGAACATGGTGTCACTAACTGTCACACACAGCGCTCTGAGGCCGCATAAACAGAGTCAGGCTTGTCCAGCTTCTGCTCTTTCTCCCTCACTACAGAAGCAACTGTAGGATCTAGACTAATTTACATGTTAAAATAATTAATTGCTGCTCTGTAAACTAGATTTCTTCCAATTCCCCTGTCACAGAACGATGTTTTTCTAAACATTCATCACTCACAAAAAGCATTTAAAAAGTAGGCATGATAAAGTTGTTGCAGATGTTATTTATGAACTGTTTAAAACTCTTGCATTATTATTTTAATCCAAATTGTCCACTATAAGAAGAACGTGAAGATCAACTTCCTTTTAATGGATCAAGAACATGCACTATCAACAGTCAGTACCAAAATTAGATTAAAATGCTTTAAGGGCAACCATACAGAACTGTAATCCTCCACTCCAAGATGGCAAATTCCAGTGTAAAGTGATTATAATCCTAAATAGAACCACGGTACAGTCTGACCCTTTTCTACTTACAGGAAAAAACCCCACCACAATCCAAACTTTGAGTCAGATGCTGTCACAAGAACTACCCTGCATGGACAAGAATTTTGCAGTAAAACTCAGCTAGGAAAATAAAACAGAATACGACGCTGGTGTTACGATGTAAAAATCTCTATTCAGAAACACCTGGTCAATGAGCACTGCCAAAATGACTGCTTTTTAGGTAATGCATGTGGATTAAAATGTACATCTTACGGGAATTTAAGATATTAAACCTCACCACCACTAACCAGTCCGCACCAATTCCTTCCCCCGAGATAAAGTGGCTAAACTTGGGCTGGTGCAGCAGCACGCTGACCTGCCCTGACCCGCGGTGGTTAGCAGAAGTCCAGCTTCATCTGTAGACCAAACATCTGCACTGAGTAACCGTTGCGTGACCATGAATTCTCTTTTCAACAGGGGCAGCAAGTCTTGAGCCTGCTGCAGGTAGTTTGATAAACCAGCTCTCAGATTTTTTAATAAAAATCCTTTATTGATATGAGGAAACAGAAAACAAAACTTTTCTAATCAACTTCCCCAGGGCTGTACAGAACAATGTCCAAAGGTTTTGTTAGAGAATTTTGGAATTTTTTTTCTTCTCCTTTCTCAGTAATAATGATGACAAACAAATAAGAATAAGCTATGTTCATCAATATTTTTGAGTACTGCAAAAGCATAACACTTGGAGAAGATTCAAGAGCCCTCAAATGCTTTGCTGCAAATTGTTCTTACAGTCCATAAACAATCTTTAAATAATTATCATCCTGCTATAGTAATATAAGCATTTTTAATTCCACAGAAGTTTTAAATATTGTTCACTGCTTTAGTAGATTTGACTGAAGTCTTTGCTTTTAGCAAGAAAAAAAAGGTGATTTCCTAGGAAGAGATACAGCCTTCCCTTCTCCCTGTCCTTACATTCAGCCACGTAGTGTCTTGGGAATGAAGGTCCACAGTTAGTGTTTGCTCACTGGTCCGCCAAGAACCACCCCTCCTCTTCTCACCCGCAAATTAGAGCATATCTTTGTTTTTGGAGGTTGAAGGTTTTGGAAGTTCCTGTAACCGCTTTCGTTATTTCGCAGTCTAATGTGGCAGCTTCACATGCCAGTACATCTGGCATGTCTTTATCATGCCACTTGGCGTTCATCATTGCTTTCAGGGTAACGCTGCAACCACAAGGGCAGAAGCATATACCACTTAGAGAAGACGCAAGAGCCCTCAAATGCTTTACTGCAAATTGCTCTCCAGAGATCTTTCAGAACTAACATACTCAGGCAACAACTTAGATGCTCTTAACCTCAGTCTTATCCTCAGCTCATTATCATAAGTGCTGCTAAGACAAATTTTGAAAGTTCAACAAGATTCACCAGCAGCATTAGAATAGCCCACCCCTAGATGAGGACGGCACACTAGATGAGGACGGCACAGAAGATGCAACATGAAGGATGAGGGTCACAAATACTTACAATGTGTTATCACTAAGAGTATCTTAACAAGTCCCAGAGGAAATCTTAGCCTCTCCCACAGGACACATACTTCCCTGCAGTAAGTACTATCAGCATGACAAAGAATCCAAAATGCAAGATAATTTCCTTTTTTGTGCAATAAAGCCCACCGAGTTCTTAGCTATCCTCCTGTGTACCTACCTCCCTGCTTGCAGAAAACTGGATTTCACAAGTAAAGCTACTTGATACTTTTTTTCCTTTCACATGGGTGGGGGTCTCTTAACCCATTTTTAACAAACTTAAATTTCCCTGACAACTTCAGTTGTCAACAATAATAAAACTGAAGCAAGTTATAAATTCACCATCTTCCAGAAAGCTTCTGTAGGGAAAACAGCACCATATATCCCAGTACAAGGATTTACAGGAAGGGTAAAATTAAAAGGAAAAAAAAAAAGGCAAGTTGATTTTACACCTTCACGCTCTCAGATTTCACTCGCTCGCTCCCACGTAATCCCAAGTACCAAGATGCTGTGTCCACCACATGGTTTTGCCACAGAGGGAAACCCCCTCGTCTTGTCCTCCTGAAATTTTGGGGGTTCCCAGCTGGTGATAAAAACTGAATTTCAGATTGCTTTTTCGGAGTCACTAATTGATAAAGGGTGGTCCTTTGTCTCAAAATCACTTTAACGTCATTTTCCGTAAGCGCTAGGTCAGGCTGCATCCCCATTTTTCTGGTTTTCCTCCCAAGCTAAGAGGAACAGAGAGAGCACATGCGATGTGCTGCAGCTTCATTACTCTTCTCCTGGTGCTACGATGCAGCGTCTTCTGGCAGCCAGTCGCTTTGGCCTTTTGGTCTTGACATAAACAACACATTCCTCAGATTTTACAGCTAGGGATGGTGTCCTTGGTTATCAACACAGGCGATTTTTTTTAACCATTTATTCTGCAGTTTTCTACGACCCTTACCATGCACATTTCTATTCGTACTGCATTTGTATCGATCTTAACGTTTCTGTTACAAAACTCTACAATTTTCAATTGACCACAGAGTTTATGATGAGTTTAAAGGATTAAGCCTCTAAGATGTCTTTCAGCTTTTCTGTGGTCTAGTTTTGCTACATGAAGGAGACAGAAAACACAAAGCACCTTGTTTTTTCTACTCTTGCCTCTGCCTCTAAATCCCCCATAGTATATAGATGCTGTTTCAATCTGAAAACAGTATTTGGGATGTCACAACTAACCATCTGAAGCTTTAAAGCTGGTTAACTGGTAGTGAAACAGTAACAGATCAAAGGAAAAGCCTGTTTCAGAACAGAAGACTTCTGTTGAGCAAAACAA
>VYZM01008705.1:79198-98630 GCA_013398915.1 Dromas ardeola | reverse complement strand
GGGACCACGTCACAGGTGATACATGAAGGGATGCATCACCTACGTCAAAATCCCTTGATTTATATAATACATATTAATCTTAATGCTTGAGCTTTAACTATTATTTTCATTTACCAACGACTAAATATACTCTCCACTAAATTAAAGAATTTTATTTTTTATTTTTTGCTGTGTAACAGAGTGCATGTAGGCACACACAAAAATCTGTGGATGACAGGGAAATTAGATTTCCTTGTTTTTTTAGAATATTAGAAAATGACAATTGACAATTATTTACAAAAAAGCAGCGTTTTAATTCAGAATTTGTACAATGTACTGAAAAAGAAAATAGTTTAAAAGTGGATACCAGCTAAAGATAACTGCTTGAACAGTCTTGACTATACTTTAATGACTTCAGCAAAGCTGTTCTTCTTAAGTTATCCATGCCTTACTATCCAAGCTGATTTCTTTTAATCAAGATTTAATCAAGATTTTTGAGGTAGCATATTTGACTCTCTCATACCTCAGTTTTATTCATGTATGGAGCAAGAAGGAAAAACTCTTGCAACTTTAAATTACCTAGCTGAATAAGCTTAAATTTAAAACAAAACGAAAGTCTTCTTGACACCTACAGAACAGGCCTCTGCTAGGCAAAGGTAATTTTAACAGTCTAAAATTTGCATCGAAGTTCTTATTGTAAATGATCTCTTATTCAAGTTTAGTACTCTGATCTTTAAAATCTGAAGAAACAAGCATACAATACTCTCAAATTGCTGCTGGCACTGTGCCTGCGTTCCCTATTAAGACAATTAATCAGTAAAAAACCTCATTTTAAAATGCGTTTTCAACTATATTGTATGAGAGATGACTGCTTGCTTGAGTAACTGATTGGGGCAAAGGCATTAGGTGATACCTGCATTGGCATCTCCTTCTTAAGAGGAATCTCCAAAATTTATTATTTTTAAAACTCTAGGCAAAATCTGTTCTTTTTTTTTTTCTTATTCTTCAACCGTACTCTTCACCTCCTGAAGTAACACAAGAAATGTTCAAGTGGGGAGATCTGGTGAGCACTTTGTCTGAAGAGCCCATCTTCTAAAGGCAGGTGGCGGCCAAGGGGGATGCACCAGAGGGACGTGCCTTCACTTTTCTGCTTTAAATAAAGCAAACGCGCATCCAAGCCACGCTTTGCTTTTGCAATCCAAACTGTGGGTCCGGATAAAGCTGCTAATTGTCCGTTTGGCAGCAGAGTCAGATCTGGGACAAGAAGGTAGCGCCGGAAATCATTGTTATATTGAGATAGGAAGAAAAGTCCCTTGTGGTCCCATACCCGTCAGCAAATGGGCAGAGAAAGAATCAAAACTCCATTAGGATCAGTTAGTCTTATTGATTTAACTGGAAACTAGATAAAGGCTTAGATATCTGATTCTAGTGCTTTCTACCCTGCTTCAGTCAAACCATGGCTTGTTTTACATCGAAGCCGTGGTACATCTTCTCATAAGAATCACTATTTTGCTGTCATTTCCATTCTCATTGTATTTACATCCAGTAATGGTGAACACATGTCAAATGGGAATATAAGTTTATTACAGAAAACAAGACATATTTATGCTCTTACCACCTTCTTCATTTTCCTACTCCAAAATGAAGTTACGCGGCCATTTATGTGTTCAAGAATGCTTCATTAATATTAAAAGCTCGGATTCTACACCTACACTTTTAAGCTGATGGCGACTGTTGCTAGGAAGACACAGGCAGTACTGGCAATCAGGCAAACGTGCACCTTCTGCCAAAACAATTCCGAGGCAAATCCATGACAAACTGACAACTATTGCTTCCCTGTTGTTTTACCATGAGCACTTGCCTCCACCATGTTTTGTGTTATCGTCTCTTGGTAGATATCTAAAATGGTATAGTTGCAAGAGGTCAAAAGAGTTACTATCTTCAGAAAGTAAAAGCATGTCTTTTTTTTTTTCCAAGACAACAAAATTGTTTCCACTATTACAGAGGTCTAAAGAAAGAACACACAACAGATATATCTGCTACATAAAATCCTAATTTGCTCCAACAATGTATGAAAATCCATTACTATTGAATTTTAAAGCACAGCAACATTGGCTTGAAATTACCAACTCCTGCTAATTTATAAAAAGTCTTATTGCATAGGAAAGTTCCAGTTTATGGGATCACTGTTGGCATCTGTTTTTATCTAAATGCAAAGTTAAAATGTCTAGCTCACATATTTATAGAAAGATGCCCAAGTATATACCCATAGAGGCTTGAAGCTAAAAACAACCTCTGAATGCATTTTATTTTTTTCCCCAGGTCCTATTTTCATGTACCTGGGAACTGACAGCGTTCCTCTTACTGATGTTTAGTCTTCGCCAGTTGATGCTGCTTTGTAGGTAGTAGGAACCTGAAGGGAATTTAAACAGGATGATGGTTTTTCTTCCAGGTTTTAAAGAAGCACTTATTTAAAAAATGGTCCATTTTATTTTTCAGTCTCTCTTATCCTTTGCAACCCAGTCTTTCCAACTAGGAAAAGGCCAGAGCTGCTGGCCACGTTTGCCTTGTGCATTCAGTAACTGGATACAGCAGGATTAATTCAGATCCTCAAAACAACAGAAGTACATACTAATGTTGACTGTTTTTTACTTTTAGAGAAAAGGATGTCTGCAAGAGCAAAAATGTCCCATCCCATCTCCCCTCCAAGCTTGATGTGAAATCATTCAGATTTCTTTAACTCAGCCTTTAATAATACGGATATGGGGGGGGCTGTTTTTTGTAAGAGAGCGGGGAGAAGCAAGTGAAGGACAGGAGAAAGAAGGCAGTGGATAGTTTGTTGCTCCTCTGTTTTTAAATCAGCAGCCAAACAGTTCTGCTGGGCAGCTGCTGGTGGGGGCACGAGCACGATGGAACAGATGAGACTTAAATGTATTTTCTCATTCCATATGCTTAAAACCTCTATCCTATGAGCAGTACTGCTGCAGAGATGTTTCGTAAATATATTTCACATGACTTGTAAAATCATACAATCTCCAAAAACTGAAACAAGCCATCTGAATACTTCATCCGTCTGGAAAACTGGATGGGCACGTTCTGTTAAGGCAGGAGGCACAGTGGGCAGAGGAAAGGCTCAACTTTACATCAACTCCTCAGGGTACCCCTGGTTCTTGCACCTGCCTCTCCGGTGCAGAAGTAGCATTTTAAGAAGTAAAGTTCGTAGGCATTAAAAAGGTCTCAATTTTTTTTTTTATTTTTTTTTTTATGTTTTCTTGTTTGTTTTTCTCTCTAAGCAAGGCTTAGGTGTTCTTTGTTTTGGGGGACACTTAAGAGCTGTTACTGCTGTATTTGGGCTGCAAAACATTAAAGGTAAAATTCCTGACTCAACAAAATCTCAAAGTGAAAATATATGTAGGTATAACATCAGACTTACTTTTAATTGCACATGTGTTTGTACATGTGTCAAGGGCAAACAGAAGACCGTAACTTAAGTTGATTTATTATCAGGAAATTAATTTCAAAGTTTTTTCTAAGGATTTGTTGGTACCATTAATTTAGGACTAACTTGACCTTCTCATTCACTTCAACACACAGCATTTTGAATCTGAGGAATATTTTTCCACACACCCTCCCACCCCAGCATGTAGTAATCAATAACTAAAATGTGAGGTAATCAATAACTAAAATGTGAGGACATACTCCAATTAATTTTGCACAAGAAGTCTTGAAGAATGCAAGCAGAGCCTTCTCTTGGACTCAAACACATTTATACTTCTTTTAAGCCTCTCAAAATGTTTCTGAAGTCCAAAAATACTTGTTCCTTATTGAGGTTAGTTCTGCTGGGGAATCAGTCTTGCAGAATCTCCTCCCTCACTCACCCTTTAGCCACCACCAAGTGAGTGTGTCCTACCCAATCCAGTACAGTTAAATGAAATTAAGTTTGTGTTCCTTCCAGAGAGAAGCCACTAGATAAGTCTGTACGTACAAGTTAGTTCCTTTTGCCTTTTCTTGGTTATGATAAAATAAATCTGCACTAGAATGTTTTTCCTTCAAATTATCAGAATTAAGTCGAACACAGGAGTTCAGCGCCAGGCTTTCGGGGCTGACAGTTACTGAATGACTGGATCAACTTTGCCTGGATAGGATTCTCTAACCAGAGAAAGTACAGGATTCTCAACTTCTAAAACAGAGCTGCTATTCCTCTATCACACTGTCTCACAACAAGGCTTTATTTTATTCCCCATTTGCCTCTTCCAATCTCTCGCATGTACACATGGAAAGAGAACAAGAAAGTAATGCCTTCTCCATTTTAAAGATAGTTGTCTGGCTTCAAATTTTAGCAACAGTTTAAGTTCAGACTTCAGAAGGTGCTAAATTCTTGAAAATCCATGAGAATTTTGCGAGTATGGCTCATTGCTTTTTATGGAGCCTATATAACAGCTCAAGCGGTGCCAGAGAGGGAAGTTCCTGCTGCCTCCTCCCACCCGCTCCTGCGCCCTGGCCGCCTGCCTGCTCCTCAAACTTCCAAGTAGGGAGGAGAATTGGCACACTTTTCTGGTATTCTAAAGAGTAAAAAAAGCTTATAGGAGCCTATCTCCCTCTAAGCATGATCAGGGTGGTTGGCAATGCAGCCTGACGTCACTTGCGAGCTCCCATGCAGCAAATAGTACAGATGTGTTCTGCCCAACTAGTGTGCAGATTACTTCCATGACACACGCATCAAATTTGAAATCAAAAATACATTTGTCTGTCTGGAAAGCTCTGACAGATCCCTCTCAGCTCCATGAAAGATGGATTTTAAGAGAAGCCTAAGAAAAACCCTAAGACATTTTATTAAGATTCCCTTCTGTCTGAGGTGTCCTACCTCAGGAATTCAGGAGAGGAAAAAAAAAAAGCTATATGCATTTGCATGTACTGGGATCACTAGAGGAGTGCACAAGGAATGAACAGACACAAACAGTTAAAGCGATGAAAAGGACAATAGGTAACACGTACTCCATCACAGCTGGATGGGGCTTTGAGCAGCCTGGTCTAGTGGGAGGTGTCCCTGCCCGTAGCAGGGGGGTTGGAACTACGTGATCTTTAAGGTCCCTTCCAACTTAAACCATCCTATGATTCTATGATACTTGACTAAAAGACTTATAAATATGGGTAGGTAGGAGGGAAGGTGGAGGTATTAGGGCATAGCAGTTTCAGTCTCCCCTCCCACACGTGCTGGCACTTGGGGCTGAAGAAAATCGAGCTTCATTTCCTGCTGCTGCCATGCAGCTACCGCCAAACAGCCATTTGTTTCACAGTGCATACTCAAAAGACAACAAGATTAGCTATCCCATCTCCTGGGAAAGATTTTCCTCCTACAGACTTCGCGATACAGAGATATCAATAATTTTTTTTTTTAAACTGACAGTTACAGTCTTAATTCAGGAATAACGGAATTAATTTGTGCAACAAAAGCTATCAAAGGGCCTCTTCAAAAATGTTACAGATCTTTAACAATCTCTCCAAATGGAACAAGATCACTTAGCATTCATTTCCCTGACTGCCAGTTAATACCCCTGTCTTCTGACCTTCCTCCAATAAGCCTGGTCAACAAATATTGCACTTATTTATCCCCCTAAAACATTTCTTTTTTAAACGTAGTGTAGAAACCTATACCTAAATGATTATAAACACTGATGTTGCTGGACCTAACAAGATACTTCAGCATATGAGAGAGTAAACTACAGGTGTTAGAACTGTAGCCCAGGTTCTTTTATACACTTTGAAGCCTTAAATCAATTTACAACAAACAGCAGAAAGATGACTATGTTCTGACAAGAGAACACTGCAGCCCTCTGTGAGTCCAAGGTGATGTACAACCATAAAATAACTGCTTTAGAGTTAGGAAGTATGCATTAAGGGGCAAGAGAAAAGGGATGAGCCCATTATAACCCTAAACCACACCTTAAATACCCTCAAATAAAACGATGGATTAAAAGTCTGCTGATGCAGGCTATTTTTTTCAGGACCACTAAATGGAACGGTTTTTCCACATTTCAGTAATATGCTGTGATACCACTTCATCAAGGAACAGAACCAACGATGTCCACGACTGTGAAGCCTGATGCTGAGGAGCTTGCAGAAGCCACTGATGCCTTTGGCCACCCTGATGCGACAGGAACAACTCCCTTCACTTACACGTAGTCAAGGAAGATACAAAGTCAAGTTTCCCTTTTGTAGGTTTAGATGATTCAAGTTGACTAAAGAAAAATAAAAGCACCGTGTCTCAATTTCAATTTGTAGACCCATCAGTACAGCTTTTGACACAGAATGCTTGCTCAGAGGAACAGACCCTAAAAAGCAAAATTACAGGCAAACCAAAGATGACAGTATATGACAAGATTATAGTGCCTCAGTGATTAGGCAACATCAGGCAAATAAAATAATAACCAAGAAACACATAAAAAGGGAGAAGTTATCACACAAAGGAACACGAAGGAAAATGAAGTACGTTTTCGTCCTCTCTCAGGCGCAGCAACTAGTGAGAGACTGCAGAGAATACATAGAAATTGACTTTTAACTGAGACCACACATGGTAACACCAGTGAGGGTTAAGAGGTTTTATACTGAGAAGTGCGTGCTTAACTTCCAGCAATAGCAATTACTAATTTTTCAAGTAATCTTTTCCTGTAAGCTCAGTCTAACAGACCAACCTTAATGACAGTCTTCCACAGCACGTAAGATGTGCTTTATGACAGGAGGGCAAAAGGATTTGATCACAAATTATCCAGAGACTTCAAGTCTACCACGAACATAATGAATGCAAGACATGTAAATTTCATGCTGTCATATGAAAACCTCTTATTTATTAAAATATTCATATCAATAATAAAAAACTTCCGCATAAATAATGAGTACACTGAACAGAAAGCCTTTAACTCTACACATCACAGAAAAGTATGTAAGTAAACATTCATTACTTTCTGTTAATACTTTGATGCTTTATATCATAAAAGTCAGATTAGTGATTCTGCTCAGATCCTGTTAAGGCCTAAGTAAAAGCATCGAAGCAGTTTTATTGGGTTCGTTAGACAGTGCAAAGAGACTACATAGTGTCCACCTCTGACCACTCATTGCAATTCCTTTATTACACTTCAGCCTTACATTTTTTCATTTAGACTCAAATGGAACAAGCTGCAGCTTCGGACTTTGATAAAAGGTCACTTCTCATAATTTTGTACTTTATTCATCTCCTCAGCTAAAAGCTGTAGGGAAAAAAAAATTAAATTTGCAGCTCATTCCTACACATCTCTTAACACAGAAAGTAAATGACAATGGTATCACTCCGTGCAAGGCCAGATTTTTAGTTAAATATTCAGAAAGGAGGATGAGATGAAGCTAACATAGCAGCATGCTGAAGGAAGCCAGTGGTCCACGTAAGCAAGCACCCACTCACTGCTGGATCTGCAGCACTTGAGGTAAAGGTTTGAAACTTGGCGACCGTAAAAATCCTGTGTTTGAAAAAAAGCTATTAACCTAGCTGCTGATTACATTACTTGAATCAAGGAAACAATCTTTAATCTTAGCTGAGGTGGTGTGTCAAGGACAAGGGCAAGATTTACTACTTACAAACTCCTCAGCAGAGCTTTCCCTCCATCTGCCCTTTTAACAATGGAAAGTATGGTTCATCATTTCGATTATCCAGGTGGACAACTGAAAGCACCAAGATTAGATGGTAAAGCAAAGACTAAACACAGGTCTTGCTTATCAGCTGCCTCCCTTACTCACAGTGATGAACCTTTTGTATGGTGTCTAACAAAATTGACTGAAGTCTCAGAGGTTGAACTGATGAAGGGGACATTACGTTATATCAGCGTAGCACCCCGAATGCAAATTCATGCGAGTAACTACACATTGCAACTTTTCTTGATCAGTAATATTTTTGTTTAGACTATTTTAATAACAAATATAGAATACCTAACCAAACTGCAAAGAATTAGCCAGGAAAGCCTGTAAGGCAAGCAAGAGAAAAAACAATAAAAACAATGGTAGAACTGTATTTGGATTGGTTTCAAATTCACTACAGCAAGATCATTAGAATTAAATTTTCTACTGTGCTGAAGAAATTTAAGAAATAATACATAAAACATACATTAATTTTGAACTGGAATAGCGGAACTCGTCATTGACAGAGCAGATGTCTGTCACTTTGATAGTTTAAAATGGAGTGCTCTTCCTGCAATGTAGACACCAAGTCTGTAGTATGCCACAATGATTTGTGATCAAAGATTAAATAAAGATTGTTAGCTTATATCCTCTAAAAACTTAAATTTGCATCTCTCCTGAAACCACATTAAGAGTCCTATATTAATAAATGTTAGATAAACTTGAATTATGTTTGGTCCAAAGGCACAAAATTCTATAAAAATTCTTCTGTATCCACCTTTTAAAGTGAAGTGAAAACATCAAAGTAACAACCTCAGTTACCGCAGTCTCAAAGACATAATCTCCCAGTTCTCCTTAGCAGTCCCTGCTGGAGATACAACTCAAGGTCACACTGCAACAGGAACACAGCACAGGAACAGATACTGTGGTTCAACAGAAAGTCCATCTAGCCCAGACTATGACTGCAAATAAATACCCCAGGCAGCAGTATAAGAACCGAACACATATGAAGCTTTTGTCAGCTTCCACATAGCACAGAACGTAGTTTCTATGCATTTAGTAAGACTGTCCTATTGAGTGGTACTAACTTATAACTAACGTTATAACCTATAACTAACTTATAACTAATGTTATAACCTTGAGCTAACGTAGACGTTCAGCATCCACAGTACACATCAGCAATGACTTCAGCTACTTGCTGCAAGAACCACCACTTGGTTGTTTTGAACCTGGTTTCTAAATCTTTCATGAAAAAAGGCAAAAATCGTTTCCTACCCAGGCCTCCGTTTAACTCATGAATTTTCAGACTTCTGACATCTCTTTCAGTCATCATTTTCCAGCCTGAGAAGTCTTGACTCTTAGTCAGTTCTTTACATCAGAGCTGTTCCATATCTTTGATCATCCTTGTTGCCCTCAAACTGAGCTTTAAGCTCTACTGTACCTCTTGCATATAGCATTCAAAACGTGGCTGCAAGATGGATTTACGCAGTATCATGACAACCTTTTCTAGCTTACTCTTTATTCCTCTTCTACTAACTCACAACAACTGCTTGCTTGGTTCCTATTGAATGCTGACATATTACTAAAGCCTCACTTCTGAATGGTTATGGCCGGTTTAGCATCCATCACTTCATATGCAGAACTGGGGCTGTCCTCCTCAAGGCATGACTTTCAGGAAGCTACCCTGACAAATGACAGCATTGCAAATTCAGTCACCTGAGTTCTTCTGTGGCTCTTTGCCATTGTACCTCACCCTTACTATGCCAAATAATTTATTATCATCAGCAAGCTTTCTTCCCCACCGCTCGCCAGGGCTCTTCCAGGTAATTTAGGAAAATCTTAGATTCCCACAGTAATTTGTGCTGCCTGGAAGTTACTTTCTCTACTGATACAGGGAAGCATTTACTTCTGCCCTATGTTCTTTATCTTTCAGGGAATTATTTCTGCACATAAAGGCCTTCCCTTTTTATGCTATGGCTAACTAGCTTCCTTTAAAGCCTTGGGTGAGGGATCATCTCAAAATGGCTTTTTTTTGTTTTCGAGGCAGTTGTCTTCCTTCCAAGTTGTCTTCTCCATCCTCTCCAGCTTTCTTCTGCCCTTTTGTAATTCTCTTGCTAGGTGGCACACACTGACACTCTGCTTCAGATACGATCTCCATGTCCTGTATCTGTCTCCTTCACTATGCTCCATGTCACCTTGAAAGATTTAAGAGCTATCTCATTACTTTCTTTTTAAGCAGCTTGTATTTTTCTCTCTCTTTTTTTATAGCATCTCTTTGAATGAGGCAGACTTTGATACAAGTATGTGGTGATGTACAAAAGGTTAGAAAGGCTTAAATCTTTCTTTAAAGAATACAAAAGTCTACTCACACCTACCATTTCTTCTAGCGATGCTGTGTGATGAACAAGTGTGTAATAAGCACAGCTGGTGCACACCACTGTACTCGTTTTACACAGGCAGACACTTCCACTGACTCCTAAATTACAGGCCTCAACCCCTTAAAAAAAGGGAGGACAAAAAATCCAAAGACAGAAACACGGATTTGATAAAGTTAGATTTATGGCCCTCTTAAATCACTGCCAGATTGATTTATTTAGCTGGATTTTGTTTGTTTGTTTGTGTTTAATATATAAAATGGTGGCTGAACTGTATTTGTTCACCAGCTCCTTCTCTCACTGCAAGATGCCAGCACTGGAATAAATTCTGTTTCCACGTAAGTAATTTATACGTGAATTTAAAAAAACCCAAACAAACAAATCAACACACGCCTACGCCCTTCCCCCAACCCTACAACTTTATAATCCAGACTGTGGAGTAGTTCAATGAAAGTCAATAAATTCAAACCAACTGACATACCCTTATAGACAGGGTCCATGTGGATTATTGACAAACTACACAAAACCATTCACAGACAAGAACACTTTATTTTGTTTACAAACCCAGACTATTGCATGAAACAAGCGCACGGCAGTAGTTTGTTACTTGTGAACCACTCTGAATGGAGAGACAGCGCCTTTACATCGATCATACATGGCACACATACTAAATCGAGGTTAGGTTTAAAAGGCTTCAAAAAGGTTTATCCAGAAAGAAGATTGATCTGGGAAACACATCTTCAAAGAAGAGATGACAGGACGGAACAGTGCATTTGTGCTCAAAGATACAATTAGTTACAAGCACTAGTTCAATGCTATCACATTTATTTTAAAAAGTTTTTGCAGATAGGCTAAATACACGTCTGCTTTCAAATACTGATGAATTTACAGTTGTGGGATGAGATACAGAAGTACCAGCATATATTTTCATATCACGTATGTGATGATTCTGAAATCTGGAGCAGTACAGGAGTTTAGGGAGGAAGGGAAGAAGAAATCCCTTTGTAGAGGAATGGAAAGGATTCCTCTGGAAGAGAACATGGCGAAGTCAGCGGTTCATAAACATACTGCTGCACTAACTGAAAATCTGACCTGTTCCTCTTTTAATCCCCTAGGTTACTTCCTAAGCTAGCGATGAAGCTACCTATTTTCTTCTCTGATAAAGATGGAGCTTTGGAGGAAGCCAAAGTAGAGGCAAAGCAAGAGCAGAGCTTAGAGAGGGACAAATGTATTGAGGAATGACCCTTGCGCACAAAGTTTCATGTGTGGAAAGCATGTAAAGAAGGGCAGGGGGGCAGCTGGGCTCTTGCTTTCTGCCTGTTGGAGAAGTTCCTCCATAATCAGAAAAAGGTTAAAATACAGAGTTAAAGATTTCTGAGTATACCAGTCAAAAGCAGATGAACAGAACCATTCTTTTCAACCTTCTGAAATGAAGGCACAAGAAATACCTCCATCATCCTTTTTGGTAACTGGTATGTCTGAGCACTAATGTAAAAAAAAAAAACAAACACACAAAAAACCCCCAAAAACCCCAAAACAAACCACACACAAAAGCAAAACCCCACACCACAGAAAACAAACAAAAAAGCCCCAGAGGCTGCAACACAGCAGGAAGATACCAGAGCTGGTGCTAAACTAATAGCTTGCACTAGAAGCAGTCAGTGCACAGCGACTCAAGCTGAGGTGAACTGCTTACATTAATTACTGGCTGATAATCAAGTACTGCTGTCAAACCACTTGTGCCCAACACTCTGCAGCTCCTGAGACCCAGATCATCTCTCTGCCAGCATGAGAATCTCATTTTCTTTCCAACATAAGTCTACCTTTTAATGGGATTCCTACTATCGACCAGGGTGCCACAGACTCTAGAAGGGCAGCGCTCCTCCTCGTTTTGCAGCCGTGCATTCATTAGCCAAGCCTCAAGCTGAGAAGATTCAGTCTCAGCATTGTACAACAGCAGGCAACTGGTTTAAACCAAAAAAAGTAAATCAAGTCAGTCAGGGTCTTGGTTTAAATAGATGAGAAGTCCAGGAGGGCACAGACTTAAGACCATTTTCAGCAGACATTTGCCATAATTAAGTCTGCAGATCAGATTTATACAGATTGTGAGCTGAAGCGTTTCCTAAAGGAATTAGTAACTGCTTGTCTTAAACCTGATCCTTTCATATGTATTTTTATACACAATTTTGCAATGGAAGCTCCCATGCCCCTCAGGAATTTTTGCTAACTCCACGTAAAACGGATTACTCTAACTGCTTCAAATTTATCTGTGGATATATTGCATAAATCAGTGTTTTAGGTAAAAAATATAAAGATGTTTTATGACTAAAACTGATGATATTACCAGTTAATGTTTTTGTTTTGGTCAGGTACATGCACTGAGTAACCGGCTGTGAGGGACAGGCAGTAAGCGTCATGGATGTAAGTGGCACTGCTGTATACCAGCTGGGACAATTCATACAATGCAAAGAGCTTTACAGCTATACCAGGGAGAAGAATATAGGTCAATATTTCATTTTCCAGTGCAGTCCTTGTAAAAAGTTCTTTTTTTATAAAAAGTCTTATTTAAGATGCCTTACTAAGCAACTACTACTTTTGACTGCAAGTTCCACACACATCACAGCAAGAAGAAATGTATTTTCAGTATGTCTTTTGGGGTCATAGTAGCTATTTCAACTCATCAAGCAGAAGCCTGACATGCATAATAGAGTGTTTATTTCAATGCAGCTATATACACCAGCATTCTCACAAGTCAAATGACTGCAAAGACCTACAGATCCCAGCACAGAGGAAAAACTCCAACCCTTACAGAACATTCATAAGGGCAAGAATTACTTGGTGCATGAGGAAACTAACATCAACAACTACGAGAAAGCTGCACTTTATGGCTAAAGTTTTAATTTATTTGCCTTTTTTTTTTACAGGTTTGTGCTCTAATGAGGAGAGGTGGGAAGACTCCCCAAGTTACTTTTGCAAAACAGGAGTTAAATCCAGGACTTAAAAAGAAAGAAGAAAAAAAATCTTAAACAATTATGAGATTTACATTAAGAAACTGTACTTAGTTAGGAAGCACTAAATGATCTTAAATACACATTTGTTGCTCCTTCACCACACTAGCTTCACAGAGGAGTGCTTTGCGTTGTCTGCTCAGGGACCTGTTAGATTTACCTGGCATGATGTGTCAGCTTTAAAACAGTTCTGATTTGACAGGGAAGTGAAACTCTTCTCAAAAAAATTAATGCAGCTACATACAAGAACAACTGTTCTTTCCCCGTTTCAGGTGTTAGTTCATGTATACCGTGCACACACGTTGTAGTGACAAGTAACTATCATCCCATGTATAGAAGATCTTTACATAGAAAAACTATAAAGTTACATTCAAATTATAAAACAAAACTTGTGCTGAACAACAACAGTTAAAGTCTACAAGAACTAGAATGACCTGAACAGTGCCATGCAGTCTTGACTTTTTTCATTTTCCCACCCACAGGCTGCAGACTGTACATCACTTCTTATACAATAGAGATATGAATATCTATAATTTACACCACAACATTAAATTTGCATTAGCTATAGAATTAGTTTTCTCATCTGTTTCTAGAATAGTGGTGCTTAGAATGAGGCTAATGCATTTCAAAACGGTTTACCTTGTAGTTCCAGAGTGTGAAGGCAGGACCTTGATTTACCCACAAGACACAATGGAAGTTCAGAAATACTAAAAATAAACCTGATTTTTATTTCTTTAGTCTTCCCCCAAAACCTCAGCATTTAAAATGGGATTTTAGTACTTGGCATATTTAACATCCAACTGACATTCACACTTGACTTCTAGTCTGAAGAAATACTGAATGCTTGAAAGTTGAACGTTGGCTTTAAAACACACTGAAATAAACGCATCCATAATGATCACCACATCATAAGGTTAAGTGACATAAGTCACTTAACCTTATGCTTTTTTCAGTAATGGTCAGGACACAGCTCCCTAGTTTCACCTCCCATAGCTTTAGGATTAGTTTTATAATTGCCTTAGCCTTAATATGATTTAATTTTTTGACCTCCTCTGCACAATACACATTCCCTTTTCCGTAAGAGTCAAGGTACCATTCTGCACACAATAGCCTATACAGTCTCAGTTCATCTCTTCAACATAAAAAAATGCATAGCAAAGACACAGGAGTCTTGCATAAAGATACGATGTGGTAAGTATTGCTGGGGTCTCATCAGAAGCACCGTGCAGTTTAGCAGGAACTTACAAGCCTCGCTCCACATAAATAGACTTCTGCCTGTTCACCTCCAACTGTTTGCAAACTAACTAGAAACCAAGCAGTGCAAGGGCCGAGAGCAAGACTGAAGAGGGAAATGCGGCAATGAATCAGACCCATCATTTTTTCAGAGTTAAAAAGTTCATCATTTAAAATTTACAGACCTCTACAATAACATAGCATATGTAATAGCACACTAAACCATTACAAATTTTATTGCAGAATTTAACAACACTGAAGGAATGACAAGGGCAGTTCAGAGACACTAAAACCTATCTATATGACATCACTGCAATTACATCACTGTATTGTAAAACGATATATTAATAACTTGGAACAAAAAACATCTAAGCAGGAGCCAAGAACCTAAGGAGTTTCTCAAATCATTCAGATGGATGACTTTATTCCTCTTACAGATACAGCCTTATTTGAAGCCTTCTCATCAACAATTCTTCACAAGTTTACTGAGGCATAGCCATTCATTTTTGTAGACGCTTATGCAGTTATGTTTTGGCATCAGTTGTCTAAGATGTTTTCCAGAGAAAGTATTACCTCACCTTTCATTGCTCCTGAATTCAATTAGATTGACTCCTTGACCTGACAAACCCGCAATGCAAAAAAATATAATCCTAATGTACTACCACGTAGAGTGCTGAACTAATCCAATATATACAGCCATCTACTCCGTAGGACCATACCAGCAACTCATACAAATGCTACAGAAACCTACTTTCCCCTTCTCCCAAACTAGTCGTGGCATCAAAGTAAAAAGCATTTGTAAGTATTTTAACAGGAATGCACTTGCAGAACTGCACTGGTCTTTGACATTAGCCTACCAATTCTTACGTATTTACTCTTTGGGGTCTGAAGTTTGAGAAATTCCCCATTTCTTCCAAATGAAAAGAATAACCTCATCCTACCACCTTGTTTTAACATGTTCTTCCCTACACCGACGTATCTTGAAGTACGAGAGACTGCCCTACCATCCTACCATTCCTTTTCTTTGCAACCATTTCAGCTGCAGCAAAACGGACGAGCAGGCAACTGATCCAGGCTTGTGTCCAAACTACAAGCCTGAGGTCTTGTCAAGGTCCCCATCCACCACACCACAGCTCGGCCATATTAGTTTTATCTTTTTTAACCAGTTAATTATGTCAACAATAGAACAGACTTCATATAGCTAATGCAGCAGTGTTTCTTGGAAGGATTTGAGGCTGCCAACACAAAAATACTTTAAAGCTTTTAGAACAGCTAAAAGCTAGAAAACGTGATGTAGTGGACTGCACCCTCTCACTCACATAATGCTGGTGTTTCAATCTTTACTGTGCTTAACATATACGAGAGATCCATGTCGTGAGGATACGGTACAGCTGTGTTTGAGTATTGAAATAGATTTTTAAATGAAATATTAGTAGTTAGAAATGCATACATTTTAACACATACAGAAACATGCAGACCAAGATTCAGCGGTCACAGTTAAATTTAATCAGAATCCACACTCCATTAGCAGCTGGAAGAGTTCCAGAAGCCGCCTGTGCCCTTGGCCATCTGCCAAGACCACTGATTGTGTTTTAAGTCCCCTGAAATTACAAGGATGTAGTCGAATATGCCCATTCTCCAATTTTGGAACAGTATTTACGATTTTCTTTTGTTGCACATGTAAAAAGTAGCTGTCTACCTCACCACCAATACATTTGCATTTTACAGACATACACAGTCAGACATACTTAACATCACCTAAATTTCAAGTATGTTCGGTACCTTTTGCAAAGCTGCTACTAACCTTTATACTTCCAGGCTTCTTCGACCATAGGAAAGCGAGCCACTAGTGACACCTAACATGAACAAACTACAGCCAGCATCCAAGATTTGAATTCAAGTACGAAATTTAACCTATGGAGAGAAAATGAAAGTTCTCAAGCACTTACCAGCACTATCTACAAATATGCTAGAGCCAACCATCAAAATTCCTGTCCAAAAACCTCATCCAAGTCTACTGCTCACCGGAGTCATGACATACACTGATGCATAGCTCTTACAATAGCATTGTGCAGAAAATGCCAAAAGGAGGAGGAAGCGTTAAAAGCAATCACAACAACTGAAAGTATTTATGATACAACATCAAAATGAGATAAGCTAGTTCAGACACATACCAAGAAAGCTGGAGAGTGTTACATCTCCCATGAACAATTGCACATGCATGAAGTCACTATTCTCTCTGGAGACCTTCAGACAATAGTATTTTATCGATCTAAGGTATCAGAAAACATCCAGGTTATGAAAAAGAAGATCAAGGTAGATAGCCACGAGTAAAACTATTCTTGCAGAAACAATAGTAGAAAAAAACAAACCCAGAACACAACACTCTGGTTCAGTAGCAGTTCCAGAATACTCTGGAAGTATTTGATGAGCGTGTCCTATGCAGAGTCAACTCAACTCTGAAGAGTCGTCAAGCCCACACTGAGACCTGCGGTCATTAAAGAAAAGGAAGAGCTAGAATATTTGCACAAAGTGGGTGCATAACTCATGCATCGCCTAGAGTCTGGTCTTGAAAGCACATTAATACGTAAGTACTGACAGCTATCAGGTTTGATGTATGCAAGCCCAACAGTGTAAGAAAATGAAAATACTGATTGTCAAAATAACTGCTTCAAACTCAGAAGGCTACTGTACAACACAGTGCCACACTACAGAGTTAATTTTGCTCATCATCTTCTCTGACTGTAGCTCCATGGCCGCTTAAGCCATCTTGACAGCCAGATCCAGCCTCCCACCCCGCTGGCATTTGAGAGACCTTTTGTGGAGCTCAGCTGGTGGAGGGTGCCCCAAGCAGCACCCAGCAGTCAGATCAGCTCAGGCGGCAGGTTCCCAGCCTCTTGCTTCACCGCTGAGCCAAATGACATGGTTTGCCACTTGGCAAGCGGGAAGTGTCTCACCTCCTCTTCCGCTCTCTACCAACCCCTTCGATCAGAAAGCAAGTCGATTCAGCTTATGAACCCAGCAAAAACGAGATCAAAACAAAAGCCCAAAACACAGACTTCTTGCCAGATTCGTCTCTGGTCTTTTAGCAAGCTGAACTGATTTACTGGATGATCAGACAAATACCAGAGACAGCATAAACTAAGCAGTAGGAACTGGGCCTCCTTTTATTTAAACCACAAACACAGTTGAGAAGGGCTTCATCAGAGTTATTTACCCCTTTATCTTATACCACAGGTAGTGCTGCTGATCTGCCGCAATTTGTACTGATGTGACACAGTTTAGTAGAAAGACCACATAAGAAAACACAAATAGGTCACTAAGGGGCGAAACCACCTTAATTTGAAGCACGTTTTTTATTGGAGTGGCAGAGAGAAGAGACTTACGCCAGTCTCTGAACACAAACACAAACTAAAACGGTGTGTTGGACAGCAGAAGATGCAGAAGAGAAGGGTTGGGTTTAAGTAAACCAGTTAACTACTAGATGTACCATATAAAACACACGGCAGCGCGCTGCAGCTGCACAGAAAAAATGTGTGTCATTTCAAGTACAGTCCTTTCACATTTTTTGCCCATGTAAATATTATGCCTGCTTGCTCAAGACAGCTATAGAGTAGCACCGCTGCGAGAGTCTGCAGGTGTACCCAGTATGACTGAAGTTAAAACTGAAAAGAATGAGACAGAAGGGATGCGAGACACCAAACCCAACATCTCGCTCCCACGGTGAGGAGGACAGACATTGCCCAGCTGCTCCCTGCCGGGCAGTCCTGCCTAACCCTTTTGCACTGCCTCCTAATTTCCTAAAAATATCTCCTCCTCCCCAGAAGGATACTTTTCCTGCTGAATTGGTAAGTTAAACAGCTTGGCCAAGGGTCCAACACTGAGGACAGTGAAAAAGGGAAGGAAAGAATAGGACAAGACCAACAACTCCTGCTGCCGAAAGGAGGTAAAAGTGAAGTAACGTTTAAAACTGAACCACAAGTTAAAGTTATCCCTTCCAAGAATCCTACCAGGAACATACAGTCAGCTTCCCTAAAGACATGTAGATGCAAACAAGCTAACGTAGCATTACCTATCCGGCAAATTGTTTTTCAGAGTAAGCACAAATTGCCCCTCAGGGGAAAGATTTACTAAGACACAACACTAGACTTGAAAGGGACGTAGCCACACAAGTGTAAGAGACACACATTCAAAAATAGAAGGGAAGAGATTCTAAGCACAGAAAAAAGGACAAATTTTTTTTTTCTATAAAGAAGATTTTCCATAGTCTCACATAAAGCCAGGAAGGAGTCTCACCAGAGAACTAATTGAAAAAAGAGTACAGTAATTTTCCCATTTCTTGACAAAGATGCAGGAGAACAGTTTGCTGAGCTTTCTTTACCACTTACTGCAAAAACCACAGCATTAAAACCAGAATACCAAGATGGATTAAGTCCAATACATTCATTTTTAGGCTCAGCAACAGACTTAGAGTTGATGTCAGTCTCCCCCACTGGGACAAACAGAAGCACTTCCAAGAGCCCCAAAAGCTACCATGGATAAGGACTATCTGTATTCCGAAATGTGGGGGGTTTTTTGTTTGTTTGTTTTTAACAAATTCCCATACAGAGACTACACCTTATTTGCCTTTATACTTTAGCTGAGTAGCATTTGCTGCAAATACGCCTGAAAAGCCTTTCTGCTAAGAAACTGGTATTTAAACTGGCAATATCAGAGTCATCAGATTTTACTGCTTCTTTTCATGATAGAGAAAGTGCAATATTGATTAAGTGTTAAGAGGAGTGAAGCTAATTAGAAGAGACCTGATCAGACAGAATCTGGTGTCTGTTGCTAGAGGACAACAAGCTCAAGAATAAACTGGCTTATTAGGATAAGTCTGTTGGTAAAGTCTTAACCAGCAGAAACTTCACGCAGCAGCTGACTTAGAGATTTCACTTTTTCTTCTATTGCTCCTCCTCTTGAGCATCACCAGAAGTAACACTTTCCAAGTTTCAAAGTCACCGGCCTCTGTGGAGGGAGAGAAACCAGTACAGCCAAGAAGAGGATCTGGTTCACAGCTGGCTTAGACCGAGACTCAGCTTCTCCTCTGCAGCGAGGAATCACACAGCCCAACTCCCAACATGCTCTCGTGCCCACTAACTGCTCCTACTAGTGCTTAAAAATGATATGAGGAGTCATTTTGCACCTTTTTTA
>VYZM01008705.1:64334-79176 GCA_013398915.1 Dromas ardeola | reverse complement strand
AAAAAAAAAAAAAAAAGAGCGCGCAACTCGCATCCCATCCCTGTCCTCTCCACTCTTCCCACCTCCAGAGAGGATTCCACAGGACCCGGGGCAGACCTGGTGACCACACGGCCATGCTTGGCCTGCTGGCCAAGGGGCTGTCCCCTGCCCACGGGACGGAGAGGTTTTAGGCAGGACCCCCCTTTGCCCTGCTGTTCCATCCCATTTGCTCACTCTGACGATGAAGCCATGCCTTTATTGAAAAAAACTTGGCCAGAAATAAGAGAAACAAAACTCTGCCGAAAAAACATGTAAACCCTCAAACAAAATTCCCCTCTGTCCTAGAAAACACTCTCCCCCTTCCAGATGGAGAGAGGGAAGGTGCAATGCCAGCTTTAGATCTCTGGAAATCTTTAGGAGCAAAGTCATTACACTGCAGCATTACTGGCTTCAGGTTAGTTATTTCATGCTTCCTGACCTTAAGTACCCCTTGGAAAGGAAAAAAAAAAAGAAAAAAGAGCTAATAAATAATTGAAATAGTTCATTAGTAAATCACTGCGGAAAGTTAACAAGATTAATTAAATGCCCTCAGTTTCATAGTGTCGCAACTAAGTGACAAGGAAAATGTCACTTGTGTAAAGATGCTTATATTCACACAGGAAATATTTTATATTTCCAATAAAGCAGTGCAAGTATTCTGCAGTCACAGCCTGGATAGTTAAAGATGATTAACGATGTCTTGGAGAGTTTCCATTGCTTGTTAGCTTAACTCAGCTTTGAAGCAATCTTGCACTATTTTTTGTTTCATTCAAATTTTTGGTGGCAATTGTCATTCCAAAGCTTTAGACATCCACCCGATAAGCACAGATTCCACTGCCCATAACCGGACAAGGGTGACTGGCCTAGAAGCAGAGCTCTAGGCTGGATTTGTTTGCCTGCATTTCTACAACTGATCCATTCAATATGCCTTTCCAAAGTAGCTGCAAAGCTGCCTGCTCACAGAGGGAGCCATGAAACAGGCAGTTACTGCAACAGTGAATCCTGCCAACTCCACCAGAAGCCCCAGTCAGATTCTCCAGGGCGCCTTCCTCCTTGCATTACTTAAGCAAATATATGTAAATGCACAGGATTCTCAAGGCTTTAGAAAACACTTCACAAAGCAATAGGTTAATTAGGCAGGAAATAGCTGTTCTGTCCTGGAAGATACAGTTAGAGTCAATAACAGCAATCTTCTGACTAGTCTATTTCTAAAAAAAATTGAAATATTAAGAAATTGCAAGCTCCCCTCAGCTATGCAGTGGTAGTGCTGTGACTCACTGCACAAACTATTTTATGTTCACAGAGCCTAAGAGCCAAGCATTTTCATTCCTGGTTTGTCAGGCTTGTTGAAAAAATGGGTCTTATGAATCCTCAGTTTGGAAGAACCATTATGGCAAAACAATCCCAAACAACATAAAATGTAGAAGGTGGGACTGGACCCTTTTGTCCACCCTACCTCAAGCACTAAGATATAGCTGAAAACTTGGCTAAAACTTACTGGAAGTTAGTTTTGTCAGACACATGCCTGCTTTTCAAAGAGCAGTTAAGAAGTTTGGCACAAATTGTAGAGAGATTACTGTATGGCACAACTGCATCAACAACAATACTATAACAAGGTTCAGCATTCCTGGACTAAATATGTTTCAACAATAAAGAGATCATTTTCATAAACTAAGTACGCTATACAGTTACAGCCCGCAGAATTATATTTAAAATATTTGGCACATCAAGCACACGAGGAGAAGGAAAAACATGAGTACACAGACAACTACTATTATTCCATATTGCAATCTGGTATGGAAAAAGTGGGGTGCATCAGAACCAGGGAACAAAGCTTCAGATACATTCCGTAGTACCTGGAAAGCTGAGTTTTTGCAACCCTCAGCAGAGCTGGGTTGCAAGGAAGGTAACACACAACAATAACTTCTGTGAAGAACTTATTTTAGGGTTCAATTCCTTAGCCTATCAAATAAGGGGGAAACTGGCACAAAACATAGCCAGCATGAATCTGACAAACCAATTCTGAGCTCAAACTTGCCAGCTAGGGAAGCAATGGTAAGTAGCCGAGAACATGGAGCTTAAGGATCATGCTTTACTATCTCAGCCCTCTCTGTTGCGTCTTGGAGATGTAGTATTAAGTTTCATCCTCCAAGTGATCCACGTCAGCTCACACCACTATTTGAGTCAGTTTTCAGTTGCAGGTGAAGAAAAGCAGGGAAGCCTTTGCAGTGAAAATACTTGTCTTGATGAGCAGCTATACAACTTCTATCGTGAGAACTCTACACAACCAAATCTATGTTCTTCCTTTAACAAAGGACTTCGTTTTTTTATTTTTTAACAGTTCTTGCCATGTCAGAAATGAGTTAGTCTCCCAAGTTAACTCTATTCAAAGTCTTTGACCAGTAAGTCCAACCTTCACAGCACATTTCAAACACCTTCCCTTTTTTTCCTTTTTTCTTTGAGGAACAGGCTATACACGTGTCACAAGACACATATCAGCGAGACACAGATGATTCAGGTTCCTTTCGGTTTTGCTTATCAAGCAGCTAATATCGGTCAGAATGAAAGTTTGACTGAAGAACAAGCAACCCTGAAATACTAGTTATGTGTTTATATGCGACACAAATCTCCTGGTTGATGTCTTCGGTTCAGAAAGGGGTCCCAAATAAAAGCAAGCAGGTTACTTCAGCTTCAGGTGTTACTTCCCAGCTGAGTGCAAGGATGTCTATGCCCTTGTCCAACTCAACTACAGAAAGTTAACACACATTGATTTAAAACATCACATTTTAATTCCACTTTGTAAACAGAGTAGCATGGGCTCCCTTAAACTATGAATGCAGTTTTAAAATGACCTTCAGCCTTGGTATTGAGGTAAACACGCAGACATAGCAACAGCTACTGAAGTGACTGAGTTACTGTCTGCCAGCTAGCCATACTTCTATAACCCTCAACTCCCTCTGTTCTTAATTAAACTTAATTTCTGAACTTTTGTTCAGCATTGTGCCACAAAAATAGCATGGTGTCCTGTGACAAAGCCAAACAAGAGGAATGTTTTCCCGCCCGTAATAACTCTTAAGACATGTAGATAAACAAGCATTTTTGCATGCCAAGTAACATAAGGATGGCTTAGCCACTTCAGCAACACAAAGACACGCTCCAAATTACCCGTCATTACATACATTTTACTGTAAAATGGTTAGGAGCATGGCTTTTCAGGAAAGAATAGTCTTTGCATTTTGAAGGGCATTTATAACGGTGTGAACATGACCTCAGGCACATCACTCCAGGTTAGTTAGCAAGAACAAGCCCATTGTAAAAGAGTTACCACCGTTCACATCCCAATGGACCTTCTTCATCTTTCAGGTGATCAACACATCATGCAGGAGGAACCACTTCTTCCAGGCTTTTCCAGTAAATTCTTAGGTGCTCAGCCTTTTTTGTGAAGCAAGTCATGTTCAATCAGAAAACCTTAGGAAGTCATTCACCGGAAAATGAAAAAGTTGATGACTTAAATATGAAAGCCTGAGAGATCTCCTCAACATGACAAGAATATTAAAAAATATCCTACCATATGACACCTTCCAAGGAGAAAGCTGCCATATACCTTATCTGAAAGATTCAGCAAGTACAAAATAATGTCTGTGGAGTAATTGGCTTGAAAAGTGAACTAAAAACACCGCTACCAACCTCAGATAATTGCTGGGGGAGGGGGGGGAAATCCTGGCAGGTGATAATTGGGGCATGTGGTACAAAAGGGAAAAACCTTCAACCAAGAAATAGGTGTACAGCACCAGCAAGATTCAAGATGCTTATGACTTCAGTACTATTTTGCTTTGATGTACTGCAAAAGAACACGCTGTGGAGGGACAAGGAGTGCAGGATTCTGTGAGCCCGGAGACATCCGAACCCTATTAACATCCCTGAGCCAACATTGCCCAAAGGACATTGCTCACTCAAATGAAATAACCAGCTACAACCGCCTGCAGCTGTAGGTAGGAAAGAGACAGCAGCATTGTTGAATCAGCTGAAGCCCAAAATAACAGCTGGAGAAACTGCTATATCAGGAACTCCCTGCATCCATAGAAATGAGAAAAAAGGTTCTGAAAACAGTGGTTGCAGTGCTTTTTGCCTGCTACCAGGTACGCGTGTTTGTTAACAAGCACTAAGATTTTGTTTCTGTAAATTAGTCTTACCACTTGTCTTCTGTGGGCTGGGGGAACGTCCAGAAAAGCTTTTCTTGTTTGTTCGGTCCTGTCCCTTGTGCACGCACAAGAGAAGGCTGGTTTACACGCCACAGATTGCAAGCGCGGCATGAGTCAGACTGAAAACTCACTAGGTCTGACAATTCTGCTTTTAACCCAAAAGGATAATTATGCCAGAAAATTTCTCTTCAGTCCTTCTCTGCTACCCATATTATCGCCAGAGGGGGGAAAAAACGTTGAGAGCAGCAGGGAAACCCTAGTTTGCAACAGCCCCAAGCTGCTGCCGAGCTGCAGCACCTCACTGAGCATCTGATGCTGCACCTCAGTTCCTGTGAGTCATTTCTGAGACCTCCAACTGCAAGTTTGCAGTGACTGAGGAGGAGGGGGAAGATGGGTAAGGGCTTTCCAGTGAAGTCAGCTTGTTTGAGACTGCTATCTTTCCCAGAAAGACAACCAGCTCTTTTGAATAGCCAGCTGAGACAGAATGTGTTGATAAGCACTTCCTCCTCAAGGACTTACTGTAAAAATAATTTTAATTCAAGTATAAGTCTTCAAATATTATCACTACTTGGACCAAGCAGTCTCAGATATGTACTTTATGAATCAAGAACAGATTTGCATATCAGCTTTAAAACTGGAGTTGTTTATCTTTATATAGGCTGTTTGAGTACAGAAGAGATCACACTCCTTTTCTTTCAGGATGGGAAAGGGTACAGAAAACCCCTAGAAAAAGAATAGTACTTAAGTACAAACTCCAGAGAAGAGAGATCTATCCAAACAGCATCTTAGTGATTGTTTTCATTATTTGCAAAAGAAAATTAAGCAATAGTTCAATTAAAGAGGTGCAAATTTTAGAACCGCTACCCTGAATGCAAGTGTTCCTGCCACTGTTCTCAGAATTACATAGAAGCAAGAATAACCTTGTCTATCATTAGGCCTTCATTAAAAAAAAAAAGAAAAAACCAAAAAGCTGTATTAGGATCATAACTTCAAAATATAAAATAAAAATAGATATCCCATTCCTCACTCAACTGTTTTCTCAATTTTTGGTATTTTGCAATTTGGCTCCCAAAGCTGTCTCCAGATTCAGATCAAAATACAAAAAGTCAGAAAGACTGAAGCAGGAAGCTCGGAGATTAGGAATCTTGCTTTTGTTATGTCAGTCTTCTCATTTTTGCTCACCTCCAGGCAACCATAATACATCAGGTCTGCACACTGTAAAGGCCCTGACAACTACGTACTTAAGAGTATTTCTCTGTGAGCTCCTCTGGAAAGTTTTCTGTTATAATCATCCAGAACCCAACCTGCAATGGGGTCACAACACACCGTAACACCAATAAATGCTCTAATTACAGGCAACTTACATGGCTGAGAGAGAAAACAAGCACACTGAACAAACAGAAACACGGCCAGCAGCACAACAATGTCAGAACCAGCTGTACCAGCTGTTTTCAGTGGCTCCCAGTGACAGGACGAGGGGCAATGGGCACAAGTTAGAACATAGGAAGTTCCGTTCAAATACACGGAAAAACTTCTTTATGGTGAGGGTGACAGAGCACTGGAACAGGCTGCCCAGGGAGGGTGAGGAGTCCCCTTCTCTGGAGATTTTCAAGATCCGCCTGGATGCAGTCCTGAGTGATGTGCTCTAGGCAGTCCTGCTTTAGCAGGGGAGTTGGACTAGATGATCTCTAGAGGTCCCTTCCAACTCTGAAGATTCCGTGATTCTGTGATACCAAAAGTGGTTTTGGTACCCAAACGATCTAGCAAGGATCTACAAAAAACAGGGCAACACGACCAAAGCAGAACTAAACTCTGCAAAACAGCTTCAAGTCTACTTTGCAAAAGGACATGCCACAGATGGAGGGCATTATATCAGAATTATTAGTTTAATAACAGAATTATTGAGGCTTGGCACCACAAGCTAATCAGATATTGCTCAGTTTCTGTTCAGTGTAATAAAATTGTTACTAAGCTGCTTTATTTTGACTGGTCTTGGGCTAACCAAGTTGGGTATTTTCCTCCCTCCTCCAAAAGAAAAAAACCAAAAAGTCAGGGACTGCTACAGCCACAGGTTTGGCATCCTACAAGAGAACATTTAAGATAGCATTTTCAAGAATTACTATTATTTAGAAGGTCTTCCAAATGTTGGTGTTTACCTCTAAAAGCAATTTCAAAAACCTCAGCCCCTAGGAAGCCATTATAACTTTTCTAAAGACATTTACTCTCTACCTGTATAGAGAAATTATGAGGTTAGATGGTTCAGCATGTTCCAAAGACCAAGACTGAAGAGGTGACCAGACACGAACAGGTACAATATAGACAGTTCTGTCTCTTACAAAACACTATTGACTATGACAAAACACAATGACTATTTCAAAAGGTTAAAAGAGTTGAGAAATATCTCTGTGCTGAAAGCGCAGAATCCCACAGTGAGAGTTCTCTACTTGAGTCTTTTTTACTATGGGCAACAGTATAACGCCAGGCTACCAAATATGAAATTCAGGTGTGGACAGGAGACCACTGGTAGGTCAAAGAGTACACACCAGAGCCCTCTGAGTCCCTCCAACTGTCCTCAGCAACTATAAAAACTCACCCTAAAGTACACATACATCAGCCTCTTCCCTCCACACCCCCCGCAGCATCTTCGCAGCTCCTCTTTAGAGCAGGGACTGACACTTGTGGATACGGTCTGTTGTGGTATAAAATCCCTACTTATTCACTCTTCTGCATTATTTTTTCGCCTAGTGCATCTCCCTGAAGGAACTTACGACAGGATCAGACTAAAGCCAGAGAGAAAGTGGAAACAATTCCAGCAGCCCCAGCTTCAGCATTGCGGAGGCTGCGGTTTGACTAACCTTACGCCAGCACGAACGGGCACTTCCTCGCACAGAAGTTGTTTTGCCCCACCTTATCTGCTTTCCCACCAACTCCACGCTCTTTGTGCCGGCACAACTGTTTGCACGGCTGGACGATGAACTTCAGCGAATTACAGTCCATCTAAAAACGCCTCAAAATGTATTATTTTTGCTGGATTATAACTTCGGAACGGGTAATGACTGATAAGGAAAACAGATACGGCTGAACTTGTTAACCAGGAAGACTGGAGTGGCAGAGACTTGATTGATAAAATGCAAACACAGGAATAGCAGAGTCGTGAGAGGTGAGGCAGCATACGTCCGAGGCATCAAGAGGGAGACTGGAAAAAGTGACAGGTTAAACCCATTAGCTCAAGCAGCTGCAAGGTGGTTCTGTAAGTCCCAGCCTCGCCAAGGAGCTCCACAGGCTTTCTAATGATGCCACATAAGGGAATGTGATTTTTTTTCAGTTTTGCCTTACAATCTAAAAGGATCATGCATATACTCACAGCTGTGTTAAGAATATTAAGGTTGCCTTGGTAACTTGCAATGCTCACAAAAGAGCTGGATTAGACTAATTACCTTGCCTCAGTACACAAGGTAGTTGTTCACCAAGTCTGATGAAAAATAAGTACTCTAAAAGGTGTATGGCCATTAAGTATTTCTACTGCAAACTATTCAACCCCGCTCTTTGAAGATAAAGCTAATGTTTTCTTTTCAGTTTGTGACATCCATCACTACAGCATTCAGCTACTTCAAACAATTTTCACAACACCCTTATTAAACAATCTCTCAACACAAAACTAATTAACTTATTATAGAGCAGCCCAGGCTCTATAGGAAGATCGTAAGACAGATGTTCACATAGCAAACCACATGCAAGAAGTTACCATCTCAACAATTCAAAGCTAGCCCATTTCAGCACATACCAGGATGCAGACCATGAGAACTAACGAGGTTTGTCATTACCATCCCATAGCAGAGGCAGCAATTTCTTAGACTGCTTCAGCTATTTTGTCAAGTGCAAACTTGTGCTTTACCAACAGTGGAAATGAGGAAGAGAAATCAAGACTTGTTAGACAACTAAATAGTAAGCATCAAGTATAAGAAGTAGAAAAACATGGAAATAGGCCTTGGGAGTAAACATTAAATAATGAATTCATACTGGAGTCCATAACCCACAACAGCAGTCATCATCACTTAAAAGTCAGGAGAAAATGAAGATGAGCGTGTACTTCTTTCAAGCCTTTAAAACCTCATAGTTCAACAACAAAGATGACTAACCTTGCAACAAGTCAAGATATCTGTAAGCCAACACGACTACAACTCTAACTGAGCACTTAGCATTGGCGAGATCACACTGAAGATCTGTAAATAGGTAGTTGACATCTAAAGACGTCATGAAGCAGCATAACCTACAGCTAACCTATGGAACCCTACAGCACAAGATGTTTTCCAGGAAGCACAGAAAACAGGACTGTACAGCAGGAACTGCATAATGGGGTGAGTCAGTTATATTAAACAAGGTTTGTCACCCTGAAACTACAGGAGGAAAATAAACAACTACCCGGCTCTGGCCAATGGGCATAATGCAAGTGTCTGCTTTAACGAGCAAGGAATTTAAAAAATAATCCCCTAGGGACTCTTTCTTAAGGGAACTGGTACAGGACACTCAAATAAGATGACAAAGTTGAGTCAGCAAAACAATTTTGTGCCGCCTGTTTGCTTCGCTGAACATTGTCCAGCCCTCCCCGCTGTGGTTAATGAAATTCAGTTTCAAAAACCTATAGGCAAAAAAGCACCAACCCCATCCTTTGCAGCACCTTATCTTGTAGAGCGTAGGAAACTACAGAAAGCAGCTTTGAAACTGCTGTCAGAGGTCTTTCTGTAGCTTTTCCCACCTCATCCCTAATAGGAGCTATAGCACGTGTCCTTTTCAATAGTTCAGAGAAGTACATGAAGTATCACTCCCATCTGTATTTTATGCAGGAATGTTTACTACCTTTAACTGAACCACAATAAATATTTACAATTTGTATTTTTACTAGTCCATCCACTCAGTTGCAAAAGCAGCATCAAATTAATTTCTGCAGTACACAGAGCCTGACACCCAAAAAACAACTAAGTTTTCAATAAATAGCTCTTCCTGTTCTACTTCCTTCTATATACAAACATCTGGGCTACGTGCCCGGCTGACTTTATTTTAAAATAGTTTTAATTGCTTTATTATCTGCTCTGCTGTAATCAATGCTTTTTAATATGTTGTTTCTTCCTGCTTCTTCGAAAGAGCCTTTTCCCACATAGTCTACCACCACTGCCATTAAACAATTAATAAGGTTTGGGGGTTTTATTCCAAGCTCACTGTTACAAATCTCGAGTTAACTCTAAGATCAGGAACTTTAGTTTTATTTTGTTTCGGTCATTTTGAAAAGCCACTGAAAGCACGTAGTGATGTTCTGCATTAAATACAAATACTAGGAGCACAGCTGGCAACACAACGGCCGAGCAGCCCTCTCCATCTCAAGACTGCTCCCAACCAACCTGTTGTGCTGACAGCTGATTGTTGACGTGAGTCAACATTATAGTTCCATGTCCTCGGGGTTTCACCAGTCCCATCATCGCTTACGAGTATATTAAAAATATGAACCCAGAAGTTATCAACTCCCATAACTTACGAAGATATATTGCTAGTAGTAAGTGCTGTGTGTTTGATTTTGTGGATTCCCCGCCTCTTTAAAGAAAACTGATCATAAACGTAAGTCAGCACATCATATTCCAGAGGGTACAACCTAGCTTTTAATTATTTTAAGCTTAATCTTTCTAAGGATATACTCAATAAACTCTTTTCAGTGTCATTTTCCTAAACGTACAATGCTTCAGGATAGGAAGCTCTCAGGAGAGAGGCTAGGTAAGTCAATACTAAGAAACTTGATTTATGCCACGAACTGAGAGGGTACACATTTACCTAACATGCTCTCCAGAGCCATGTTAAAACATAAGGACAGGCTTGAATAAGTGAGCTAGTTGTGTATTTGTCCAGATAAAGGTTTGTAACAGGAAAGACAAGTACGCTAGCTGAAAACTGACAAGAGCACTGACATTTTCTAGCTTTCTGTAGAGATACAGAAGCTTTCCTAACGTGAACAAGTAGACCCTACTACGTATGAGGGGAGGAAAGATGCATTTACATGTCATGCTTTTCACCCCCCTCCCCACTTCTGTGTCGGTGAAATGAGTCCGGGAGTTGCGCTGGTGGACAGAGGAGTCCCACCGCTTTCGCTCTGATGATTCTCGATCTGATGATTCAGCAAGTTTGCCGACGACACTAAGCTGAGTGGTGCCGTCGATGTGCCAGAGGGACAGGATGTCATCCCGAGGGACCTGGATGAGCTAGAGAGGTGGGCTTGAGCAAACCTTATGAAGTTCAACAAGGCCAAGTGCAGGGTCCTACACTTGGGTCGGGACAATCCTCGTTATCAATACAGGCTGGGCGACGATGTGATAGAGAGCAGCCCTGTGGAAAAGGACTTGGGGGTACTGGTGGATGAAAAGCTGGGCATGAGCCAACAATGCGTGCTTGCAGCCCAGGCCAATCGCATCCTGGGCTGCATCAAAAGAACCGTGGCCAGCAGATCCAGAGAGATGATCCTCCCCCTCTACTCTGCTCTCGTGAGACCCCACCTGCAGTACTGTGTCCAGCTCTGGAGCCCTCAGCACAAGAAGGACATGGACCTGTTGGAGCACGTCCAGAGGAGGCCACAAAGACGATCAGAGGGCTGGAGCACCTCTCCTGTGAAGACAGGCTGAGAGAGTTGGGGTTGTTCAGCCTGGAGAAGAGAGGGCTCCAGGGAGACCTTATAGCAGCCTTCCAGTACCTGAAGGGAGCCTACAGGAAAGCTGGGGAGAGGCTGTTTGCAAGGGCATGTAGCGATAGGACGAGGGGCAATGGTTTTAAACTAGAGCAGGGTAGGTTTAGATTGGACATTAGGAAGAAGTTCTTTACAATGAGGGTGGTGAGACACTGGAACAGGTTGCCCAGAGAGGTGGTGGAGGCCCCATCCCTGGAGACATTCAAGGCCAGGCTTGATGAGGCTCTGAACAACCTGATTAGTTGAAGATGTCCCTGCGGACTGCAGGGGGGTTGGACTAGATGACCTTTAAAGGTCCCTTCCAACCCAACACATTCTATGATTCTGTCCTTGTCTTGTTCCACTTTTGTTAAAAAGATCAAGCCAGAGCCGAGAGCGCAACAGCAGCACTGGCTCACGCTGCCTCACGTGAGCAGCTGCCAGCAGTCGTGGTGGAGTTTATTATCTGTTGAAATCTTCAACCACAGAAAGCGCGCTCTTTCTGATGTACCCTGCAATATGCTGAGGGGGGCAGGGGGGAGTAATTTGATCCATGTATTCTTATTGTTCCACTTGCTTATTAGGCAGCAAGTGCCATTGAGAAGTCAGGCGCTGCTAAATTTTTAGATCAGCTTGTAATCATCCAAGAAACAGATGGCGATTACAGATTCTGGGGGTGGGGGGGTTTGTTTGGTTTTGGTTGCCTTTATTTATTTTTTTTTTCAAACTTGTACAGTATGGTCCATAACTGCATTCATTCTCTTCTCCTATATATATTTAATTTAATGGTTGACACAGTAGGTGAGGTCTGCAGCAGTCCACTCTTTACCTCAAAATTAGTTACAAAAAAACCCAAACCCACTTCCGTTAATTTTCTTCCATCTTTGGGGGTGATATGTTTCAAAGGACCTAAGCCTGATAGTTCCCTACAAATTCCAAGCTTTCCTCACAAGCTTCTAACAGAAGCAGGCAACCGGCACGAGTGAGAGCAGACTCACCACCACTGCGCCCGGGACAATCATTGTAGGCTGCAGAAAACATAGAATACCTCTGGCTTTCATTTTTGGCACAGAAAGCAAGGAGGGAAGAATTACTTTCAAAAGCATTAGGCAAAAAGTTACATGCCACTTCCCTTCCCTCTCCTGGAAATTCAGCAGCGGTGACAACACGGAAGTAAGAATAAGGATGTTATTTACCATATCAGTTGTAAATGAAATATTATTACAATTACGTTAACTAGCTAAAAATATGGCTTTAAGTCATACTAACCGCTGAGTTTAAGTACTTGTTTCAGTAGCACAGCCAGATTATCTTTGACACAGGATAAAAGACAAAGATAAGATCAACTCTTAATGATGCCGATGCCTGCAAGATCCAAGCGCACTGACAACTAGTCTCTGCTGCTACAAGTCATCAGTATTATAATCTCATCTGCAAAATGGGACACAGTTGCTTTCACTTAGCAGAAAGTTTCATTCAGCAGTATATTTCAGTGTACCATGAAATGAATTTACAGCTCACATTCGTGAGCACATATTTTCTTGTTAAAGATATTTGGGTAGTGCTTACGTGCTTTCCCCTCGCATGCCCTTCTAAGTTATTACTGAATTTGACTGCATTACCAAGGAAGATTTTGCATTAGGTATCTCTCTACTTCTACCTAAACAACTTCTGAAGACACCAAAGCAATGTGCTTACAGCTTCTTGGATGGGTGGGGGACTGTAATTTATAAGAACGTTGGGTAACAGACACCTCCCTGCATCAACAATTCACACCTTTGCTGTAAGCCCTCTGCTTGGTGACACCAACGCTCGAGATCTCCCTCTCTAGGGTCATGTTTCCTCCTAGGACAGGAGAATTAAGAGAACGGTTCTTCTAACTTTTTCTTTAGATGGAGCTTCTTCACACACTCAATTTAAAATCTGAAAACACTCCACAACTCAATTATCAATTATTTTGGCCCTAAAAAAGTTAAAAATCCTGCAGAAAAATCTGCTTTTCCCTTTTTGTCTTCACCAAGTGCTTCCTCCCAGTATATGCCGCATCCTGTCAGAAACACGGAAACGGCATCTCAGCTTCTCCATTTCAATACGTACTTATCCCCCAAGACAGCAGGACTCAGAGACTGCTGTTGTCTCGTTAACTGATATGCACCGCACTGGAAACAGCCTTACATAAGATTTTTTCAAATGACTACTATGTTCTAAGTTTATTTAATTACTGACATCATGAACCACGATCTCTGCTCATTTCCTAGTCTAACCTTTCCTTACAGATTTCTCTTTATTCTGCTCAGAAACTTAACGATCCTTAATTCCTGCTCTTAATGAATCCACGCGCATAATTCATATTTCTCCCGTGATAAATTCTTAATTGTGATAACAGAGTCTGCTCCAGCCACACCAAACGCTTATTTTCATTTGCCGGGGAGTGTCACATCAAACATTACAAACTGACAACGGCAAGCATTTAACAGAGGAGCCTGCAACAGTTCAACGCTGTGTTCTTGGCTAAGGAGAGATGTTTAGATTTGGACACATCAAATTAACATTTTTTTTCTTTTATGCTCTCTCATTCAGAATGATTGTGCTCCCGAGGGGCCCAATTCATGATTACACCTTGCAGCAGGGTAAAAGAAATGGAAGAATACCTGCAGAACACGCAGTGGACGCTCACACCTACAGCCATCATCTTTCTACGACGAGGAAGCCGCATTTCTCCGAGCCTGCTGTATTGCTGAGCTTCCTCTATGAGCTCCCCCCCCCAACTAAAGTATTTTAGTTTGCGATTTTTAGTTGTATATCCATGAACCAGTATGCTTATTTATGACATTTTCTAATGGGGACAGCTGTGTACACCACAGTACATGATCGCAGGAGTCCTGTACAGTGTTGTGCTTGTCACTATTTACGTTGCTATCATTTGCAGGCTACTGGAGAGGTCTTTCCTCTGAAAGACGTGGTATTTCCAGTGCGAGCACATGTAGCAACAAGCTGCTGCAACAGGAAGATCTCTGCTCTCGTCAGAGATCTTCTCCCTCTCTCCCCGGGGAGACGGCTGACAGCTACCGCGCTGCCATTCAGTGGAAGTCTCTCGCCCCGTAATTATCAGCTTGCTTCCTTTCACTAAAGAGGCCTGTTTGGGAATTTTTCTATGAATAACGCTAGCCACTAAAGAAGGCGGAGAAGAAACTCGTGTATTTAAGCCCAATTCTGGCAAACAGCATATTGTGCATTTCCACCATTAGACACCTTTTTGCTTGGCAGATCAGTATCTCGTTTCTTATCAGTTTGTGACATATGATGTCACTGCTTACAACTGACCTACAGAAAGATGGAGATCCTTTGTCACCATTTCCTACGGACTCAGGGCTATCTCACGCCAACTATTTAACCTCAGCAGAGCTTCCCCTCCACCATCCATCCATCCATACCATATCGGTATGTACAGCCAAAGCACTTTCCCCCCAGACCATCACATCAGGCACCATGCTGTTTAACACAGACGTAACAGGGCTTAGCCTTGATGCTCAGCCTCCAGGCTTTGGGGCAAAAAATACCAAAATGTACACAAGGCGGGGGGGAACCACACGGGATTTGGATGTGTAGGAAACAAAAAGAATACTGCGTTAATAGAACCGACTGCTTTGCCTGTTTCACGAAGCTGTTACAACATTCGTAGTCTAACCTCAAATTGCACGTTGACAGTTATTCTTATGTCTCTAGGAGCAACCAGAAGTGACAATATAAACGTGCAGGCTCCGCACCGCCGAAAGGAGGTAAGTTTTGGGCTCAACTGCCCCGATACCCGATCTGAGGTGATCTTCGGGGCCCCGCACTTTTAACCTGCCACCGCAGCTATTTAAAGATGTAAATCTGCCGCTTGAGCCTCATAATGCCCCAACCATGTGACGTCTCT
>VYZM01008705.1:40898-62991 GCA_013398915.1 Dromas ardeola | reverse complement strand
ATCCAACCTGGCCTGGAACACCTCCAGGGATGGGGCATCCACAGCTTCTCTGGGCAACCTGTGCCAGTGTCATCCCCTGCCCACCTTCATCTCCAAGTCCTCTGGGAAACAAAACCCACCATCCTCCTAATCTTTACCTAACTCATCATACGCATCGTTACCTTTCTGCAGGCTTTCTTCATATTTACTCAAGTTTCCAGCTCCTGTGAAGAGACCTCCAGGAGTGAAGCCCCATCCCTGGAGGTGTTCCAGGCCAGGCTGGATGGGGCTTTGAGCAACCTGGTCTATGGGAGGTGTCCCTGCCCATGGCAGGGGGGTTGGAACTAGATGATCTTTAAGGTCCCTTCCAACCCAAACCATTCTACAATTCTTCAAGTGCTGGAGAAGGACACTCCGAGGCAGGACTTTGCCACCTGCTCTGACCTGGCTCCAGTCTGAGCAGAGTGACTTGTTTCAGCCGGGATACAGCAAATACTGAAAACGCAGCCACCTGCACAGGTTTCATGCTTTAAAGGCGACACCTTCAAAGGTTTTGCACCCCTATGGACTGCACTCCTCTATTCATACCCACAGCAAAATATTTTAAAATGTTTCTTAACTGCCTCTATGGCCACAGAGGATGTGGTCAGTGATGGATGACATTCTGCAGAGGCATATCTGCCCAGCTTGGGGACACTGTACGCAACACACACGTTCCTCCACTGCATAACGAGGAACCTTAATGACAACTGCAGTCCCTGCTCAGCGTCAATACACACGGATAACGCAGAGCATACATCTTCTGTGCATTTACAGCAAGTCATCCATCAGCTCCTGAAGCACACACACTGACCTGCCCACTGTAGATCTTGCTTTGTTCATCTGCTGATCATTCAGCAGGGTGACCAGATCCTTAGGGAGAAGTGAGGGCAGGGCCGGTCCATGAGGGTGGACAAACCAGCATCCAGGGGTCATCCCAGTCCAGGCAGCGCCCTCAGCAATGGGGTCCAGTCCCACAGGGTCCACGCACTGTGGGCAGAGCCAGGTGCAGGCAAAAGCAACACCTCAGCAGTCCCAGAGAAGCTGAGGTGCTGGACCAGGTCCATCCAGTAAGGCAAAGCATAAACACAGGGTCCATCCAGGAGACAGGGCCAGAAACAGGACTGCAGGCAAGTGACCTACAGAATAGGCCCAGGGTGTAGCCAGACGACAATGCCGGAGTCAGGTATCCCTACAACATAGCTCAGGCAAAGACCTAAAGTGAACCCTTCCTGGGCTTAAATGGAGGTCCTGGGCGGAGGGTGCTCCCAGGTGAGGCTGCTCAGAGCAATTAATGCCAGTAGGTGCTCTCAGGGCCCTGACACAGATCTACACAGCTGCAAAAATTTGTTGCACCAAACACAGTTATTTCTCTTTTGCCCTTGTGATCTCAATAGTGAAGTTATCTGTCACGCTGGAGTCCAAACCAGTAGCGTTTAATTTTCCTCCTGCATAGCAGCAGTTACTGGGATTTATTATATCGTCCCTTTTCTGCATCTTATGGAGAGCAGGAGAGAACAGAGATGCTATATTTCATTTTCTGTCATTCTTTTTTTTTTTTTAGAGGAAGGAGTTACTTAGGAGTTACAGAGAGACTCTAAACTGTAATTTTTGTCTTGAGAACAGATTCAACAACAAAAAAATCCCTTACATTTCTACTGCAGTCAATGGAAGTTGAATAGTCAGCACCTTTGAATAAAAGCAGGTCACTTAGATGCCTAAATATAGATTTGAAGTCAGACTTTCAGAAGAGTTCGGTACCCATTTTACTCCTTACATTATGCTTAGAACATGACACCTGAGCAGCGTACGATGCTGCACGCATCGACGTGACTAATATCTGTCACATGTGTGTCTTTCGTCTTCTTCCCAGAGTAAATCCATATACTGAAGCATTTTGGTTTATAAATGTGTAATAAACAGCAAATATTTGGTAGGTTTATTATAGGGAAGGCAAGGCTGAGGAAGAAAATTGCTCTTTTTTTCCAGGAGACTTTCTTGTCGTCTTGGCCTAGATTCTAAGGAGTTCTCTCCTGCAAATATGAATCCTTACCAAGGAAGGTTGTTTCATCAGAGGAACAAAAGATGCTGACCGTAGCCTTTAGAGTAGAATTAAAATAAATCAAGGGCCTGGGCTATCTTCCTGCAAAGGTCTGGGGCAAAGATTTGTCCTCTCCAATTTTAAGCACCAAGAACACGCTGGTTGCCTGTAACTGTCTACCCTGTAGCAAGCACTGTAGGCACAGGTTTTCCACCGAATCCGTGATATGCCTGCAGGTGGACACAGGGAGAGACTCAACCTGATTACACTTGCAGCCTACGCTCCTCTTGGGAAGTCTCTTTCTGGTTGTGGTTCAACTAGAGCTCCATGCTCTTCCTTTCCCTCAACCGTAAGCCTAACTCAGCCCCTTAAAATAAAACTAACCAGAAGCTGAGTCTGGGACCAGGCTGCTCAATCAGTGCCCACAGCAAAAATTTCCCCAGCCAAGTTCTTGCAGCCTAGACTTCCCTCTTGAACCTCTTTCTTGGTCCCCTCCAGTGTGAGCTCTAGGGCGCTCTCTCTCCCCCAGCTCTAACACCAACCCTGAGGGCAAACCTTACCTTACGCTAAACCTCAGCCCAGGGTCCCCCGCCAGTGCCCAAAACATTCTCACAGCTGTGTTCTCTTCGCAGTCCACCCTTTCCTTTGGCACGTTCCCTTTTAAGCTCCCCTCCAGCTGCAGCAATAGGCTGTCTCTGTCTGAATGCCCACCTGAACGCTAACACAGACCCTTAGATCAGGACCCCCAGACAGTGTCCTCAATAAAAAGTTCTCTCTGTCACATTTTCTCTACCCCACATGCTTTCTTTCCAAAGCTCCTTTCTAGCTCCACGCCAGCTGCAGCCCCAGGCCCCCTCTTTCTCTCAGCCCTAACCTTAATCCTCACACAGACTATATGCTGGGCTTTAGACATGGCCTCCAGCCAGTGCCCACACCAGGAAGTTCTTGCAGCCAAGTTCTCCTTGCAGCCTACGCTTCCCTGGGACAGTCACTTTCTAGCTGCGAGCCAGCTGCAGCTCTTGGCTCTTTCTTTCTGTCAAGAAAAACCTCAAACCTCACCCTAAACCTGACAGTTACGTTGAGCCTTAGACCAACCCCCTCAGCCAGTGCCTCCACCTTGAAGTTTTTGCAGCGAAGTTCTCTCAGTGGCTCAGCCTTTTCACTACCAGCTGCCTTCAAGCCTCCCTCCAACTGGAGCTCTAGGCTCTCCCTTTCTCCCAACACTAACCCTAACCCTCACACTAGCTGTATGCTGAGCCTCAGACCAGGACTGCCAAGCAACAACAAGTTCTTGGGACCAAGTTCTTCCTGCACCCTGCGCTTTCTAGGCCCATTGTATTTGCAGCACTAGGCTCTCTCTTGTCAAATTTAACCCCGGCTGTAACTCCAACTCTAACAGGAGGCTGAGCCTCAGACCAGGCAGCCCTGCCAAGTTCTCCTTGCAGCCTAGATTTCCCCTTCAAAGCCCCTTTCTGTCTCCCTCCAGATGGAATGCTCTCTCTTTCTCCCAGCCCTAACTCTAACCATATGCTGAGACTTGCTCCAGCCCCCCCCCCTTTCAGTGGCCACACCAAAAAATTCTCCCAGCCAAGTTCTCCTGCAGCCCACCTCCTTTCTAACCCCACTCCCACTGCAGCTCTGGGCTCTGTCTCTCAACCCTAACCCTAACCCTAGCCATATCAATAAACCCAAACAAAGGTTTGAGCCTTGGAGTAGAACTCATTAGGCCAAACCAAAAAGTTCTGGCAACTAAATTCTCCTTGCAGCCTCCACTTCCAGTTATCCATTCCTTCCCAGTCCCACTGCAGCTGGAGCTCTTGGCTCTCTCTTTTTCTCAAACCTAATCCTAACTTTAAACTCCACCAGAGGCCGAGCCTCAGACATGGCCATCTGCGAGCTCCCACAGCAAAAAGTTCTTGCAGCCCGTTTCTCTTTGCAGCCCACACTTCACTTTGACGGCCTTCTTCTATCCCCCTCTAAATGTGGCTTCGCCCCTCTCTTCTGAATGCTAGCTCTTACTCTAATCCTAAAAACAAACGCAATAGAAGACTGAGCCTTCTTCCACTGCCCACAGCAAAAGGGAGACAAGTTCCCCTTTCAGCCTTCAATTCTGATTAGCAGATCCTTCCCAGTGCCACTGCAGATGGAGCGCCTGGCGCTCTCTGTCTCTGAAGCCTAAACCTAACTGTACACAGAGCTACAGACAGAACCCCCAAGGAGATGCCACAACAAAAAGTTCTCTCAGACAAGTCCCTTTTTCCTCCAAAGCACCTTTCTAGCCCCTCTCCAACTGCACCAGTAGTCTTTCTCTCAACCCAAACTGGTTGCTGAGCCCTATCCCAGCCCCCCTCAGTGCATTCACCAAGTTCTTACAGCCAAATTCTCCTTGCTGCCTACACTTCCCCTTTCTATCCCCTCTACAGCTGCATCTCTAGGATCCTTCTTCCAACACAAACATTAACAATAAAACTAACTGAAGGCCAAGCCCTCTCAAACCCCACTCCAGCTGCAGCTCTAGGCTCTCCCTTTCTCCCAACCCTAACTCTCATGTGAAACCATATGCTGAGACCAAGCCCCCCAGCGAGTGCCCACAGCAAGGACTCCTCCCAGACATGTTGTCTATGCAACCCACCCTTTCCTTTTGCAGTCCCTTTCATGTCTCCCTCCAACTGGAGCTCTTGGCTTTCTCTTTTTCTCAGTCCTAACCATGACCACATGGTGAACCTTAGACCAGGACACCCCACCAGTGCCCACACAAAAAAATGTCCCCTTACAAGTTCTCCCTGAAGCTCCTTTGTAACCCCATTCCAGCTGCTGCAGCAGGTTCTCCTTCCCTCAACCGTAATCCTAACTGTAGCCCTAATCCTTACTGGAGGCTGCACCTTGGATACAGGCCTCTTCCAATGCTGACACCAAAACCTTCTCTTTGTAGCTATGTCGTCTTGGCAGCCTACCCTTTCCTTTGGTGGCCTCTTTAGAGCTTTCCCCACTCCAATGCAGGCCAGAGAGAGAGTGTTCGGAGAGAGCTCACAGCCCAGGTCTTCTCTTTGTTCCTTTATGCCTTACGGACATCTTTGTGCATGTGTGAGGGAGGTTTTTATTCATACAGCCTGGCATAACATGAAGATTATATTTCAGTCCCTTAACAGTTTTTTAACAGCATGACACTGTGAGTATATGTTGCAGTCAGTGGTCACGATGCATGTACAGTATTGGGAGATGAAAGACCTTCTGGGACAGTACTGAAAAACTTCAGAGCCAAGACCAAACCTGGTACAGTGTTGACTGTAATGCCCACAGAGAGACGTCTGCAACTGCATTCATGCTGCATTGCAGGCAAAACTGCTTGTTTCACTTCACAGATAACCTGTAAGCAACCTAATTTAGAGGCTGCGATGATGGTCCAGGCACCGACAGGATACTGATGGGCCAAATTATGACAGTACAACCTCTTCTGAGGTTGCAGTAGGTCGTTAGCTGGCTTTTGGAAGTCTACTCAGGATCTGTAGGTTTCAGTGTTGGTAAGAACACTTATGAGAATAGGAGATTCATTCTCTGACTTACTGCACATTTCAAATCTTGACTGGCACTTCCTACTCGACTTTAAAGAAATCCACCCCCCACAGATATACACGTGTTTGAGACTCCTTCAGCGTGTCCAGAAACAACTTCAGCATGTCCAGAATTTTTTTGATGACTGAATGTAAAGCTTTTACCCTCCACAAGGGCCGAATAGGGGAGCACATTCAGGGTCAATTCATAGTGCTTGGAAACTTCAACACTGGTGTGATATCACTAGTGGACTAAGCTGATCTTTTTGCAAGCACAGAATGTGCTCTGGTGAAGTAGTTTACTACCCTTCATGGAACTGCGTGTATTTGGAAGCTCCAGCGGAGACTGAAAGGAAGATCTTCCAAGCTTGTAAGAAGTTGCAAGACAGGATTAGCAAAAACTATTTATTTTGTTTTGTCCTCTCAGCTTCAGTTTTTTTTTCTGCCATTAGTACTAAAATTGTCCCGCTTCTGGTGCAAGATGCTTTCAGTTGGAAGCTGGTGGACACAGGAGAAGGAAGAAGAAGAAAGAATGATCTAGAAAGACCGTGCTAAAGAATGGCTGTCCTTGCTTGACTTCATCAATAGTTAGAATAAATTAAAACAAGGGTGTGAGCTCCCTTGAATTTCCTGGGATTAGCCACAACTAGCAAGCTCATTTTTAAAATCTGTTTGCTCTTTTTGATGCTGGCAGCAAAGCTTTGTTTAGCTTTATGGTTTAAATATAACACTTTCTAATTCGTTACTTTATTCCAGTATGTACGTGAGTGACTTGCGCTTTTTTTTCCCCACTGGTCATCAAGAGCAATTCTACTGGTGTATTAAGGTCTCTAATGTTAAGGAAAGGGATATCATGTAGTTTCTAAGTGAGGCTTTGCCTAGCTACTGGAAGGTAATATTTCCCTTTACAATTATTTTCTGCAGCTGCAAAGAACAGAAGGCCCACAGAGTTTCCCTGGGCCAAGTGCCATAGAAACTAATTTCAGCTAAGGCAGACTCATAAATTGTTCCATTACTCCATAAATTGGTCTGGGCACATGTCACTTCAAGCCAAGCTGGGTTACTTTAAATCTAGCCTGTAGTTCTAAAATACTGCCGCGTTTTAAAGAACACATCTTAAAGCCATGATGAAAATAAGTAATATCGGAAGTGAGTTAATCTTCTACAAAAGCATGAAACCTACAAGGATGTCAAATTTTTAACCATTTTGTTGGAAATACATAATGACCACACCAAATAGTTTGAAGACAAAGCATTTCCTTCATTTGTAAAACAGAAAAGGAGAAATAGAAAACCAGTATCTAGAAACTATTTAAAATGCAGACTCCTTAATTGCTCTACATTCAGAAGAACAAATACAATCTGTATGTGGGAATGATTACTGGCTACATATGTTTACAGGCAGAAAGCATCGCCTGCCAGTTTTCAGAGGTGCCATCAAGAGCTACAGGCATCACAGAATTTCACACCATTACAGAAGATTTCAAACAGTCTATGGAACAAAATTTAAAATACAAAATCAAAATTATTAATTTACAAAGATCGACATAAAATTTCTTAAGCAGAAAAGATTCTGACATTTCGTTTTAAACACTACCAATTTCCTTTTGCTCCTCAACAGGAAGCACAGTACATAACCAAAGGCCTGCAAAGAGACTGTCAGCCCCAGTTAGAGATCAAGCATCTAACCTAGGTGATGCTTTCTTTTTTTTGTTTGTTTTTTTTTTAAAGGTGAAAAAATAGACAACCCACTCCAGTCTAGGCTTGGGAAATTAGTACAGCCAGGCGCAGTTCCTTTAGTCACAGTCCTAAACGCCATAGAAGCCAGGGCAGCTTCTTTTCACCTTGTTCAACTCTCCATAAGCAAGCCCCCTAAAAGTCTCCCTGCGATCAGCATCCAGCGGTAGCAGTGTCCCTTTTAGTTCAAACAAAGTCAATTCTCCCTCAGCAGAGAAACGCTAAAGCCCAACTATCCCACTCCCTCTGGGGCCCTCCGCTTCCCTTTTATGACTTCCCCCACTTAGGCAGCACAGCTGTCAGTTCCACCTCCCAGCAGTTTAACAAGCCACAACTGCCAGGTTTTGCAGCTTATATAGTCTTTAAGGGCTAACCTCTTCCTTTTTCTTTAGCGAAGGCGTTTAACCCTTTCTAGGTTTGTAGCTCAAACTTGTGAGTTGTTTGTGTGCAGCTTTCTAGAGTAACTGGGATTTTCCAACGTCTCTCCGTTGATCCAAACTCCTGTTGTATCAGGTGTAGTCAGCTAGGGAATTGCAGAACTGTTCCTGTACACTGTTGCTCCAGCTGGGGGGTTAGAGGGCAGTACATCAAACAATATATCAGCCTTTTTCCCCCCAGCAAATAGATAAAAATTAATAGATTTCAGTATTAAAATGGTGGTATTTTATGAATGGTATCAAATACATGTAAGCTTAGTAAGGACATTCTGTAGATACATCTTGTTTATTCTTCAACTTGAAAGGTATTTTGCTTAACATGTCTCTCTGAATAATCTATTAATTGCGCTTGTGCCTGTCTTTTTTCAAAAGATGCTCTTTTTCTTATTGAAAAGATTTTAAGCTTCCTGTACCTGGGTTTAATAACCTTTAAAACATAAAAGGACAAGCATTTTAATAATAGATTAAGAAATAAAATGTAGTATTTAATTTCTTAAATTGCACATACTTTAATAAAAAATGCTTGGCGCAGAGCTTATCTTATTTGGTAAAAAACACTGTAAGTTCCATTTTCCTCTCGCGGTTATTTTTATTATTTGTAAAAATTCAGAAGAATTTTACTTCCTGCTACAGGAGCCTTTTCGATGTGTACCCCAGCAATACAGCTTCCTTAGCATGTGCCATTTTAGCATTTCTAGCCTAGTGTGGTTAATCACAGGAACTACAATAGCTGAAGAACTGTTAGAGAACTACAGTCGTTCCCACAGACAGTTGCCACTGTTACTGAGGGGTTTGTTTTAAGAGAAGGTTATGTTCGTGCACTCTTTCAGTGTTGCTGTAGGACTTTTTAGCATTTTTCTTCTGGAGACACTGAAAAGCTACGCTGATGCCAATTAGGTTAGCCCTGGAAAAGTCTCATGAAAGTCATGGAAAAGTAAGAGACAGAGTTTTCAAAGCTCCATTTACAAAAACATCCTTTTATTTTTGGATGCTTCCATTTTGGACAGAAAACCAAGAACCTGACCACTGACAACAATAACTGAATCTTGAAGCTCTAGCAGCACAATCCTTGTGAAAACCAGGTCTCACATGTATCCATATGGCATGTAAACGAAGTAATGTTTAAAACATCTGGCCCTCCATACATTTAAAGAATTCACAGGGTCAGGATTTCATCACACATCAGTTTGCTCCAGACTTCATCCATTTCAGTTCTGAAATCTCCAAAGAAGGAAATCCTGCAACCTTCCCTTTTTTGGGGTTGTTCAGCCTGGAGAAGAGAAGGCTCCGGGGAGACCTTATTGCAGCCTTTCAGTACTTAAAAGGGGCTTATAAGAAAGATGGGGACAGACTTTTTAGCAGGGCCTGTTGCAATAGGACAAGGGGTAATGGCTTTAAACTATAAGAGGGTAGATTCAGACTAGATATAAGGAAGAAATTTTTAACTATGAGTGTGGTGAAACACTGGCCCAGGTTGCCTTGGGGGATGGTAGATGCCCCATCCCTGGACACATTTAAGGTCAGGTTTGATGGGGCTCTGAGAAACCTGATCTAGTTGAAGATGTCCCTGCTCATTGCAGGGGGGTTGGACTGATGACCTTTAAACCCAAACTGTTCTATGATTCCAGTATTTGGCCACGCACACAGGGGAATGATTTTTCCATGTATCTAATAAGAATTCCCCATGCTCCGTCTTGTGTCTTTTGCTGCTTGTCCTGTCACTGGGCACCTCTGAGAAGAGCCTGGTTCTGTCTCCAATCCCATTAGGTATTTGAGGGCAGTAGTAAGACCTTCCCTTTGCCTTCATTTCTCACTGCTGAACAAGCCCAGATCTCTCAGCCTGTTCTCACATAGCATGTCATGCAGCCCCATAACCATCCTGGTGGCCCTCCACTGGGCTCGCTCCAGTATGTCAATGCCTTTCTTGTCCCAGGTACCCTCAAACTGGACACAGCACTCCAGAAACAGCCTCACAAGTGATGAATGAGGGGAATAAACACTTCCCCCAAACAGGTGGCTACACTTTGGCTAATACAATCCATTTACTCTGTCCCAGATGCAAGACCCCAGATCCCCTTTGCCCTTGTTGAACTTCATGAGTTTCTGTCAGATCATTCCCCAGTCTATCCAGATCCCTTAATCAGCAGCCCTGTCCTCCCAGCATAACAGCTGCTCCCTCCAATGCCATATTGCCTACAAACTTGCTGAGACTGCACTCCATCCCACCACCCAGGTCATGAATAAAGATATTAAACACTATTATCCCCACTATGAATCCTTGAGGGATGCCACTTGTACAACCAGTCACCGGTTCTGCTTCATGTTGTTGATTACAACTCTTCGAGCAGAGTGGTCCAGCTGATTTTCTCCCCATGTTATCATCCACTTACAGAGTCCATACCTCACTAATTCGGCTGTAAGGAGATAATGGGAGACCGTATCAAAGGCCTTGCTAGAATCAAAGTAAACAACATTCAGCGCTCCTCCCTTCACCTCAGAGCAAGTCATCTCATCACAGAAGGCAATCAGGTTGTTCAGGCATAATTTGCCCTTGATAATTCTGTGCTGGCTGTTCCCAATCACTTTCTTATCTTTCCTGCGCTTGGAAACGGCTTGTAGGAGAATTTAGTCTGCAACATTCCCAGGGAGTGCAGTTCAGCTGTACTTCCTCAGATTCTCCTTCTTGCCCTTCTCCAAAATGGATGTGAATTTGCATTCTTTCTTCTTAATGACTTGTTTGTAATATATTATTCTTTCAATCACTAAAAAAAAAAAAAGACAATGGGACCCTAATATGCTATTAGGGGGTTAGAATCTATCAGGTCTTTCCTTTTAAGGAAATTTTATATTCTAACATAAAAAAATTGCAATATTTAGGTTTCAGTAAATTGTGACATGTATCTGCTAGAGAAATTTTTACCCTAGGTAACAATCTTGTCTCAAATTCTTGTGATTTGCATAGCAAATACACATTTTCCAAGAAATATTCTGTAAGAAAATGGAAATTAGACAAAGTCACTTCCTTAAACGTATTTTAATTACTCAAAAACTTTCCTGATGCCAATAGACATTTAAAATACTATTTTATATAAAATAAATGGGAATAATCAGCTTGATAAACACCAGAATAAGAAAGGTGAAAGAACAAATGATATGAAGAAAAACTTTTCCATCTTAACTACTTTGTAATTACTACCTAAATCTCAAAGGACTTCAGAGAAAATGAAACTCATTTCTCCTGAGAGCAGCAGGAAGAATGGTGTAAGAGCTGCTTAGGCACAAGACTGAAAGAGACTCTCGTCACATCTCCAAGAAACTGCATAAAATGTTGTAGACCTGAATAAAGAGAAAGGTTTCTGAGTGTCTGTATGGTAATGTGTTGCAAACCTGTGATTGGACTCATCTTTGATATGATTAAGCAGCTCCAAGCCACAAGACCAACGCTGTTTTATGTGAGGCAGTGGTAAGGGCTGAGTTCAGTTTACTAAAACTCCCCCTTTTTATACGTGTTTGAAAATACATGTGTATGAGGCCTGATCTACATAATTCTTTTTTGTTAATGTTTTGTAATTAAATGAGCAGTGTAACTTCTAATGTAAATAGTTATACAAGTGCAGAGGTAACAGGAGCTGCTTATACTAAATAATTTTACTAGCAAAGGTGAGTTATTTCCTGTTCTTAGAAGAAGCTGCTACACCGTAAGAGTACCTTTTTACACGTATGACATTCTCTACCCTAAGAAATTGTAGCGCTTTGCCTGTTCTGGTTTTAAAGAGTAGGTTAAACAAAAATAATTGCAGCTGTTCTAGAGCTGAGGAGGTGCCTCTTTGCCCAAGGTTTCTTCCTTGGTAAGGTTTAGCAGTGGAGGTGGCACTTTCTGGCGATCACGGGCATGATAAGATACTGCTCAGCCTACATATATGGCTTGGTGTCAGTAACCAGAGTCCTGGTATGAGGTTAATTAGTAGGGATTATTAGGGTTGTTCAAACAATGTGACCTGCATGCAGACAAAGCTTTGATAATTACACGATGTCATAGAAAACTTCATAGCAGTCTTCAGCAGCACATCGCCCAGCTTTGTTATCAGAGCTGACAGGCTTTAAGTTCTCTCAGTTTCACTAGGGAAGCATAGTAATTCCTAGGAATTCAGTTTTGGAGAAAGCCAGTGGTCCCATAGTGAAAAAAGAGCCATTCTAGGCAGGAGCCTGATCAGTTTCTTTGCTCCAAATTGATTGTGTTACATCGCTACCAAAAATTATTCAATATGTAGTAGAGGATTGGGAAGGCAGATATGGCAAGGGCTAGGGCCAGCACCATTTCCATTGCAGATATTGTTTTGACAAATAAATGAGGATAGACTTCCCCCACTTTTCGTTGGTGGTAAAAATATGGTCAAATAATATAAGCCATGCTTTATTTTAAACTTGAAGTGACACAATATAGGTAAGTGATTTATAATGGCTTAAAATTGGTTATTAGTTATTATGTCAAATGTTCAAGAATCCAGTTTGTATTTATTTTGCATGAGAGCAAAATCCAGCAGAGAGTGGATGTACAATTGACGTAACACAGAGGAAGGCGGGGCATGGAATTATCCATGTGAGTTACTATAGCCAAAAAGGAATGCTTCTTCTAAGCATTGAACACATCTCAACCCCCGCTAGTTCCTTTTCTTGCATAAAAAGGCATAGTTCTTTTAAAATCGAAGAAGTTACAACGATTAATACCAGGAGAGCATCTTGTCTGTGATTAAAGTAGGCTAGGTGATTAATTCATCAGTGGGGGGAAAAAAGGACTGAAATCACAGGTGAACAACTGATACATGCCCAAAGCTCTCTCTAAAGTATACGATTTTACATGTGCGAGGTGCGAGAGGGGCAGAACATGGAAATAAAAGAATACATAACACAAACCGCAGCTAATATGGCCCTCAACTTTCTTACTGTTTCTATAGTTGCAGATGAAGTTGCAGCCACGTTTCCTCTGCAAGGCAGGCAGAAAGGGCAGCTGAGAAGCTTGCGAGCTGCAGAGTAAGTGCAGCCTGCAGGAGTTTTCATATCAGTATAAATGGCAGGTCTTTGATGTCAGGTACTGCACAGTCCTGCAGAAATTAAGGCAGAGTTCCCATCCTATGTTGAAGAACACAACGAGGAAGCCAAAGGGCTTTGTTTTGCTTTGAAGCAAGGATGAATAAAGACTGTCTACGAATGAAATATTCATGCGTTCCAGTGTGGGGTTTTTTCAGTTCCTTGAACAACGGTATTTTGATTTGACCTCAAGCTTAAGAAATGTCTTACACCACTCCAAGGCCTAAAGGCTGTGCTGAATACAGAGTCAGAGTATTGGTGATACTGGACCAACACGACGCTTACTGCTGCAGACCCTACTTTTCAGTTTAGAACCAATATTTACTGATAGAAAATTGTCAAAACAAAATTAAAAATCAGACATGCTTAAATATTTGTGATGGGGAAGGAAACCATTTCCATCCAGCTCACAGTTTGCAGACCACATGGTTTCTGTTCAGGTTCCTGCAGGGAAAGCAGGGGAGGAAAGAAAACCTGTGGCAGATTGTGGGGTCTCTTCTATTTCCAAAGCGGAGAAAACTCCAGTAAACATAACCATGTAATCTGATATTTGCGTGTCCTTTTTCCCTGTTATTTTAGGGGCTGAATATTGCAAAGCAGAGGCTTTAGCCATTCTTATACATGTCAAACAGGTCATCTCTTTTCACTAATTGGCAGGCAGAATCTATTTTTCCAGATTGTTATCTGACTACCAAAGAATAGTGTGAAGGCACCGTTTAAAAAATTACAAGAAAAGATTATTCTGTGTCATTTCTTGCTTGCACATCTATGCAGACACACACACAAATACGCCAACCAGAAAGAAGAAGGACTGTTGCAGGAAGAGCTGACAAAAACAGAATTGAAGGAGAGAAAAGTAAATAATATAATGAAGAGGGAGGGATGAGTAAGCAGTGGGTGTTTTCTTTCCTCTTCTGCATGGTCTTTGCGACAAGAAAATTACTTTGGAGGTTTAGGCGTTAGATTAGATACTTAAAAAGGAATAGCAGAGAAAGCATGAATGAGACGTATCTTTTGAAACTAGCATTACCTATTAAATGAAATCAAATAGCTTCTGCTGGGACAGCAGGTCTCACGAAGTATGCCATCAAAGTGACCTACTCTGTCAGATAGCAAGTCATGTTTCCCCTTTCGCTCAGAGCAAAGAAACAATTTGTATGACTTATCACATCAGTATTTTATTAATTTGCTTTCTCATCCATTACTGGGATATTTTCTATCAGTTACTGGGTTCCTCTTGGCTCTGTCCTTCATCATGTTCACTGGCAGAAAGTAGTATTAGCTTGAAACAAATCTCTCAAGGAGAAAGATGTATTTCTCTAGGCATTTCAGTAAGTCTGAAATATTGGTGCTTCTAACAGTCTCTAAGGAAAAGTAGGAAAAAAGCCCAGTCTGAGTATCTTTTGCATGAGGAACTATTTAAAAATACATGTAATCTTTTGTATATTAATTTGATTTCTGTGAAGAAAATAGTATTTGAACGTCAGAGAGCATAGGGTATGGTAAAAGAATGGTCCATGCTGTGGTTAGCCCTAACAAGCTGCAGAAGGAAATGCAATCCCCTCTCTTCCATGCACAGAAAGCTACACTGGTCAGCTCTTCATTACATTTTAGAAATATCACTGACACCATCCCCAAGGCACCATTCCCTGACAGTAACTGCTGTCTGGCTTTAAAGTATCCCAGCTAGTAACAAGGAAATTATATACTAAATTCTTCATGTTTTTCCAACTACCACACCACTTGTTAGGTAATAATAGCAGTAATACTGAAATAGTAATTATGAATATAGTAATATTAAAAATCGAAAAGAGAAAAAAATCGTTACAAAAGCAGTTAGCAATTTATAGGAGAAAGTAAGTAATTTCTCTGTACTGCAGCCCTGAGATTATTCCCACATTTAAGTGTTTTAAGAACTATGCTTTAACAATTTTAGGCAACAGCCTAAAAAAGTGGATAGATACATTAAATATAAGATGAATACAGGATATACAGGATGAATACACGCTGAAAATTTACAGCCATGTAAATAACACGAACATAAGGGATTAAGGATGATGGCTGAACCAGTTAGAAGCTTCAGTTTCCAAAAGCTCCACCATTGTCCTGGAGAGTTTCATAACTGATTCCCACAGGAGTGGAAAATTTTGTTTTTTAAAATACGATCCTGAAAGTTGTGCATAAATATGCAGATATATTTTCCATGATTTCCAGGTGAAATTTGTAAAGATTAAAAGTAATCATCAGTCTCAGAACTCAGCCTCCAATTTGAGGATTTGTTTTCTTTTTTTTTTCCCCGCTCATCTCTGTTACTGAAAGTTCAGCAGCATCAATGATACCCTCACTGACTGAGGGTAAACTGACCGGGTTGGACCTCAGTAAAGCATTCTGGTCACACACAAAGCCCTTTCAGAAAGATTAGCTCTGCGCTGCGTGTAGTAGTGAAGTGCTGTAACAATATTTTAACCACTTCAGTAAAGAGTCATCGCACCAAATATACACAAAGGAGGGAATTGAGGAGTTGGAAAGTGTCATTGATGATATATTTATCACCAGAGCAGAAGTGCACTTGAAAAACATTCGGATAAAAAGAACTACCTGAAAAATAGCTATCCTACGGTAAAACAACTTCAAGCTGTTACCTAGAGAGAAGAAAATGTGAGTAACGACATCTGAGGACCATTTCTTTTGATTTTCACTCAGGAGAACAACTCTAATTGAGGAGAATTTTGCCCAAAGAAGCACGAGACCCTTTGGGTGACTTGGGATCTACTTACACTGTCCTTGGTGAAAACATTTTTGCCTTGGAAATGAAAATGAATGGTTTAAAGGAAAGGCCATAGCCCAAAAGGAAGGGAACACAGGAACCAGTATGGAGTCAGGTGAAGGCAGACTCAGTGTACAGCAGATGACCACACCACGGGAAACTGCTGCAATGGGAAGAGGGAAAAGAGGGTGCAAGCCGCAGGTAGCCTTCATGTCTGAAATGAAATTAACTGAAACCATGCACCTCCTACCTCTAAGGCTAGAAACAACTGGTTTGGGCATTCTTAACTTCCTGATAGGGAGAAATTTCCAGTATTTTGGCCCTTTCCAAAATGGACATTTTGCCTCCCAGGCTTTGTTCTGCTGAGAGAAACCTGAAGTTTTAGCTGACAGGACATATTTGTCCTTTCCACGCAGAACCTGTTGTTGTTTTAGGAAAAGTTTTTATAAAGCATCCCAAAGGAAGTTACTAGTATTATTTGACATTTATATATCATATTAGCTTTTTAAAGCATGGAAAAAACTATAGTTGACTTGTTAATTAACTGATTTTCAGCAGATGGGGAAAACAGACATTGAGAGGTTAGAATCAATTGGCCGTACAAGTTAATGGCAGTCAGGAACATGAATCAGTATCTTCTGGCAAACAGGGCTCAAGCCTTTGCCAACTGTGCCACTGTGACAATATGGGCTTATCTGATATCATGTGCTCACTCGCTCCATGTTTGCCTCCTGCCAAGAGGCACTGCATTATGCCTGCCAGGGGGTCCTCACCCTGGCACATGGCCATGGTCTGTCCTACCCCAGCCCTCTTTACTCGGTGAAGGACTCCTTTTTTCACATACAAAAAAGCCTTAACTGTTGACTTTTCAAGGCTTAAGTTCAAGCTTCTTTCTTCACATCATTGTCAAAAGCCTTGCAGACCTGATCCACAGCAATTAGGTTTACTAATGCATTTTAATCCTCAACCCTTTTAGTCACTTTTTAGAAAGTCATCTAGTTCCTGAGATGATTTATGTGATTCAAATTATTCGTTTTTTGAGATCTCTGCATTTCATCGAAGTCATCTCATGTACGATGGACAACTGTTCAATGCAACCATCTTAAACGGTTCATAATCTATGTCTTGGTCTGCCATCACTTTGTTAAAAACTGTCAAGGCTGGGGGATGAAGGGATTGAGAGCAGCCCTGCTGAGATGGACTTGGAGGTACTGGTGTATGAAAAGCTGGCCATGAGCTGACAATGTGCGCTTGCAGCCCAGAAAGTCAGCCACATCCTGGGCTGCATCAAAAGCAGCGTGGCCAGCAGGTTGAGGGAGGTGATTCTGCCCCTTTACTCTGCTCTGGTGACACCCCACCTGGAGTACTGCACCCAGCTCTGGAGCCCTCAGCACAGGAAAGACATGGACGTGTTGGAGCACGTCCAGAGGAGGGCCACGAAGATGACCAGAGGGCTGGAGCACCTCTCCTATGAGGACAGGGTGAAATCTGGAGTTGTTCAGCCTGGAGAAGACAAGACTCAAGGGAGACCTTATTGGGGCCTTTCAGTACTTAAAGGGGGCCTACAGGAAAGAGGGGACAAACTTCTTAGCAGGGCCTGTTGCAATAGGGCAAGGGGTAATGGCTTTAAACTAAAAGAGGGTAGATTCAGACTAGGTATGAGGAAGAAATTTTTAACAATGAGGGTAGTGAAACAGTGGAACAGGTTGCCCAGAGAGGTTGAAGATGTGCCATCCCTGGAAACACAATAAGGTCAGGTTGGACGGGGCTCTGAGAAACCTGATCTAGTTGAAGATGTCCCTGCTCATTGCAGGGGAGGTTGGACTAGATGATGTTTAAGGTCCCTTCCAAACCATTTTATTCTATGATTCTATAAGTCTTCCCCTTTCAGGCTGGAATCAGCCTATCCATTTTGCATGTCTCTCGGGATGATACACAACCTTTAAAGACAGTTTAAAAAAAACCTCTCTGGTGGACTCACTTCATTGACATCTGCAGATGACAACACCAACGCTTGTCCTACCTAACTAGGAGGGATGTAGTTTTGCAAGGTCAGCCCTTTGGGCTCAATTTCTGCTCAATCAGCAGCAGGGCTAATTGTACCTACAGGAACAATTGCTGGTGGTAGAGAAGGACTTGATTTAAGGTTCCCGAGCATCGATGTCTGACTTAAAATCTAGATCCTTGGAAACAGTTTTCCTGGACTGAAATTGGAGTACTCAGTTGTCAATACTTTTCCATGTGACGGGAAACCCAACTTCTGCGAGTCCCAGATCTGTACTGTTTTTGCAGACATTCAAAGCCTTTCTCTTAAGACCACTTGGCCATACTCATTCCTTTCAGGGAAGCAACATAACACCTATCTGTCAGCTTCACATGAGTTCACTTTATCCCTAGAAAGCTTAATATGAAAATAACAATTTTATTATTTACATAATTACAGAAGAAAAACCTCCTTGGAAATATTCAGAAGCCTTCTGGACATGTTTCTGGGCAACTGGCTCTAGGTGGCCCTGCTTGAGCAGAGGGGTTGGACCAGATGACCTCCAGAGGCCCCTTCCAACCTCAACCATTCTGTGATTCTGTAATTGCAAGTATAAACCCTGTCACTACCAATCTTTTGTCTTAACTTTCTCTTACACTGCAGTTACATCACAATTTAGCAACTCTTCACCCTTCACCCCTACCCACCTGTCCCCTTTCCCTCTCTTGTGCTATACTGCTGCATGTCTCAACCTGGGGTCGTCCAGTTCAAGAAGACATTTTTTCTGCTCATTTAAATCCATAAACTGGTACGCTGTGGATCAGTTGAACACCAACACCAGTAGAAGAGAGAGGAGAGGAGGCAGGCAGGGTTAATTTATTTGGGAATCACAGCCTTACGCATGCTCTGAGGTGTCTTTTGGCCACAGTAGCCAGGAGCCAACTCATCAGCACTATGCCTCTGAAATGCCATCTTTAGGGGTGCGTTCCCTTTCAGTAAACCTATATTCAACTTGTAAGTTTTCCAGTTGCTACTGGATACACAGAGAGCATCAATGAATGTTTTAAGAACTCTCTGTTCCTCTAGAACCACAGTATTTCTCTATCTCCTGATCTCTCTCATTATACTATGATTAAAGGTATGGATTAATTCCTCAGCATCTGTGAGAATGAAATGGAATAACCTGAAATCTGCTTGAGACTGCCCCTCCTGTGAAGTGGAGAGTTCTGTTTTTTCTCCTATTTTGTCTTAGGAATTGAGATTTAGACATGTTTCACTGTAATTTCATTGATTTTGAGAATCACATATCATAAAAATGGTAACTGTGTGGGAATTTCATCTGCCTTTTGGGATTACAGGCATTTTACATATATCACGCACGCCATGATAATACCGCAGTTTTAGTTTCAGAGGCCAGTGTGTCACGTTGCCTCCATTTCCAATTTGTACTCTTTGAAAAATTACTGCTTTTTTTCACTTTTAGATGCTTGAATGCATCCTCCCTTGCAAAGCACCAAGCTGGGACACCTCATTCTCCAAATATTGCTATTAAATTAAAAAAGTGCTAATGGCTAAATAAAGTACAACTCAATATTACTAAATGAATGAGAGTTTTTCCTCCACCTCTTGCAATACAGGAACCTGCTACAGTGCTGGCTACGAAGATTTCAAAAGAAAAGAAACTCAAAAAACCTGAGAACCGTACTGGTACATAACTAAACAAAATCCTCCTTATCCACAACAAAACAAAGTAGCTTTTTCATGTCTTATTTTAAAGAAACGGTAAAGAGAACTGCAAAGACCCCCTCCCCCAGCACGCACACAATAATGTTATGCTTTACCCTTTCTGAAGGCTTTGCAAAAAAACAGGGAATGATTCAATATTACCTGCCATACCTGCAATGTATATATTGCTATTGAAACGGCAGCTTACAGAGCAGATATTCACGCAATAGCGCTGAGGAGTTACTCATATGCTAACTGTATTTTTGACTTCATATTATCCTGTATGCCGCTGTCTAGCACTTAAATCGTACTTCGTCCTTTTGCTCTGTTCAAGTCTGACCCCAGTTTTTAAATGGAAAAATATATTAAGAGAGTCATAATCATAATGCTCCCCCTGGTTCCATTAGCTTTGGAAGAACTGCATTTCATACATTATATGTGACCAAATTAAAAGGCCTGAGTTTTTTGTGTGTGATTCCTGGCTTGCAGAGGCTGGGTATAATTATTTCTTCTAGAGTATTGCATTATGCTATAATTTGCACAATGGCCCAAAAACCTTCCAATGTGCCAGCAGAATCAAAAACTCCACCACTTTACAGTCAAGTGCAGTGCTGCTGCTCTGCTTGTTTCAGTGTGGGTAGACAATTAGGTAATTAGGGTGGAATTAATCCCCACATCCCCAAATTAGAGGTTGTATTAATATATAAAAAGAAACACAGATTGGAACATAAACATAGTGATCTAATTTCATCAAAAGTCATGAACGTAATATTGTTGCATATGAAGTAATTATTTTTAAGTGTGCAACTTGAAATGTTGAAGAGGTTCTACATAAGACCTTCACACTGAGATTCATCAAACTGTTTCCTCTGCAGCCTTTGAAAGCAGAAGCCTGTACATGTAAAATTAGGTACCATTGAGTCACAGCCATCTCAGTGGACAGAAACAATTTTTATTGCGACAAAAAGTACCTTCATATGAAGCATGTTAGTATTGTCACCATTTTAGCTGTCAGCTGACATTCAGCTTGACATTTATAAGATGATTTCAGTGACATTTCTGTAAATTGACTAACTAATGAACCTGAATAATCAACTGATAGCTGAGATCAAACCCAAACATCTGAAGCACATCTTCAGCTTACATTTATTTTACAAATTGCTATGAAATCTTGAAGATTCTATAATTTTGTGTTCTGTTTAAATCTTGACTGGATAATTGATATTGCAAAAGCAAAAATTATAAAGGAAAATTTGTATTAAATCATTGTAGAATTTGTGCACCTGGGCTCACCATTCACTTCTTGCAGAATGGGCGTATCTTGTTCTTCACGCCATGGGTGTTTTTTAATAGCTTATAATAAAGCTGAATGATTTCTCTGCTCCCAGATTAAATTGTGCTTTCTTGAGACTGGATGAATTCAGTGAATTGCCATTTTCAAGAAATTGGTTGAAATGGAAAAGATAGCTATTATGAAGTAATACCAAAGAAAAATACCAAAAAAAACCCTCTAACTTATTTCTTTGAGTTGTCAAACCAATTACTTAAGTTCTCATTTCAGGAACTTTTGATGCAATTTCAGAATTTCCTATTATATTCAGAATATTATGCCAATTGTTCTGCATTATTACCTTTTGCTGGATATAGAAAATAAATGCTCAGGGAATAATTTCATATTTCATATTTCATATGCAGAAATATGTAATTTCAATTATATTTTATATTAATGTTATGAGTTCATATATTACTTACTCTGCAAGTATCATTTTAAGGATGTCCTGATCTGCAAAATTAAAACATGTCACTGCAATGATTTGCTGTCACTCCTTCTTGCTCTTGTTATAGCATGGCTAACATTAGCATTACAAGTCATTACATCTATGGTCTTGAATATGTTTATTCAGATATACCTATTTTCTTTTTTCCTTTGGAAGTGTTGGAAGCTAAATATATCACTTACTATTATAATCTTTTAAAGAAATGCAGTCACTTTGAATAATTTAAAGAAACTTGATATCTCTTCAGCACTTGGCTCAAGCTCTATTCCTTCCTTCCTTCCTTCCTTCCTTCCTTCCTTCCTTCCTTCCTTCCTTCCTTCCTTCCTTCCTTCCTTCCTCCCTCCCTTCCTTCCTTCCTCCCTCCCTCCTTTCCTTTCTTTCTTTGATTTGGGAGATTGTAATTCTCTAAAAGTATCCCTTTTGTGCTTAGAAGCACATTGTTTCTAAAATCTATAGAACGGCAAAGAACAGGGAGATTTTCACCTCAGAGGAGTTTTTTTTCAACTCAGAAGAGTTGTCTTCTTCATCTGAACTAGTCATCTGAACTCCTTTTTAACCACTGAAGATCCAGTCATCACATCCTAGAGCAGGATGGGTGGACCATGCCCTGAAAGTGTCTGTTTCCTCTCAACTGAATATAAAAGGACTTGGTCTGACAGAAACCTCTTGCTGTTGCCATCCAAAGTTAGGGGAGATGAAGCCCTCCCGAAGCCCCCATCCCTACAGAAGCGATAATAGAGCCACTGGAAACTGTCAGCTTGGGCTATGAAGAAAGAACAGCCTGCTTAAGAAAAACACATGGGGAAAGATTTGTTTCTGATGAGGCAACCTAGAAAAAGTAACACTATCAGGCATCTGGCATTTGGTTCCTATTACAGGGAACAGTAAGGACAGGACAATGCTACAACCAAGAGAAAGTAATTTCCTTACAGGAAGTGTACTGGGTTTAATTACTTCTGTTTCCAAT
>VYZM01008705.1:14843-40817 GCA_013398915.1 Dromas ardeola | reverse complement strand
CACCCCCCCACCCCCGCCCTCAAACCTCACAGTATTTTGGTAAACTTTAAGTTCAGGTGGTATTTTAGTTCTTATTGTCATTCTGTAGAATAATCTATATCAGGACAGAATTTTTAGGGGATCCCCCCCAAACCAATTTGCATTATTATACTGTAATGCAGCTGCTTTTATGTAACCACTGTCATTCTTCTTGCACCTAAGTTTGTCCCAAAGGTGCAGTGGCTGCCTCAACATACCAGATATACCCAGAGAGAAAGAAGTCCTTGAGTAAAGAGAAGAGGCCCAGAAGTCCTCGTGACTTGGTATGTTATTTATAGGGGTGAGTGAGATTTTCTGAATATACTGTTTGCCATGAAATACTTATTAGTCGAAAAAAGGAAAACTTTTTTGCAGGAATATTTGTACCACTTTGGACAAGAATTTCTGAACAAAACCACTTGGCCTTCTCCCAGGAAGCCAAAAGCCTACTAGTTGCAGCTCTCTGGTGTGAAGTAGGAAACTAAAGTCCAAACCTGCACTCTGCCCACTGCTGACCAACACCTGTGTTGGAGTCACACCTCTCTTGTGATTGCCCTGTCATTTGGTCTAATGGCTAATGAGGAAAGGATCTCTTGTTCTCTCCTGTTGTAGGCATTCAATGTTTTATAAATAGTTAATTAGCCACTGAAACAGAAACTTGAGCCTTGACTGCCATATCTCAGGTGAACACTGTAGCAGTCAGGGTACAGAGCCAGTCTCTGACCCAATGAATATTTCACTTACTCAAAGTGGAACTGCTCCAACAGAAGAAGAGGAGAACAAAGGAACAAGAGAGAGACTGAAAGGCTGCTCATTAGTTGAATACTATCCATCCTGGGACCAGAAAAATAAAGTCTTTTAATGAAGAATATAATATGTAATAATGATATTAAATACTGACCACAAGGTATACATCCAGAGGAGGAAGAGGGCAGGGTAGATTCAGTTTAATCCTCGCTTTGAAAGATTGGCAATGTAAATTACAGAGAATCTCTGTTGTAAATTTTTAATGACGCAAGTTTAGAAAAGTGATCTGAAAAGACAGAAAACTCACCAGTTCCTTACTGAAATCCACAACGGACTTGTGGGTGTTTAAATTTAGATCTACTCCAAAGGCACCTGCCATTTAAGTTAGTGGAGTAATTTGCAGTCATAAGTTGTTTGTCTCTGCATGGACTGACAGCAGAGTGGAATAGGATGGGACACGCACCTTTTTATGGGTGTTGTTGATTTTTGTTGGCAGGGACAAAAGAAAACTTACAAATCTTATATTCTTTTCCAGTCTCTGAAAAGGAATTGCCTTTTAATTGGAACAGCCTCTTCTTCCTATTGCTCCCAGGCCTGAACTCTTTTCTGCTCTCGCTTCAGTCTGTTTTTATCCAGTCCTGTTCTCCTCTTCTCATTCCTCATCACCATCTCATACTCCTCCACAAGTCTCTCCAGACTTCTGTGACTCTTACCCCAGTAAATCCCCATGTCATTGGTTTAGACTGCCAGTTTCCCATTTGCCTTTTGGGTGTTTTTTTTTTCAATCCATGCTTTCCTATTCCACTGTGCTTTTCTGGGTCATTATTTTTGTCCACTGATGAAACAGATGCCTGTGAAACCTTATAAGCACAGGGCAAGCTTGCAGTCAACCTACAAGTTTTCCAGTAAAATACTCTCAGCTCTCAGTACTTCTCAGCCTAGAATTCCATGTGTCTTGTTATTTGTTGGGTATCAACAGGTTTCACATAGGACAGGATCAGCTTCAAGCTCAGCCTCAACTCTTCCAAAGTGTAGATCATCATAAAGAAAGTTCATCTTTGTCCCTGTGCATTCAGGTTGGAAAGAAGATGCTCACTTATTTTGTGGAGGTAGCTCTTGTGAAGTCTTGGCAGTCCTGGGAGCTGAGCACACTAGGGAAAGTAGAATCGTCACATTTTTTTGTTTCAAAATGCAGATTTCTCTACTGAGCATGAGCAATCTGTGATTTTATAAGAATTTAGAAGATTTAAAAGAAGGAAAAATTGAACAGCTGAATCTTTTTTTCTGTGCAAGATGGACAATTTCAGCCCAAATTGCTGGAGGTGTGCAAAGCTACAGTAACTGGGGAAAAAAGTCTATAATGGAAAGTATCAGCTGGCCCTCTTAACTGTGCTGCCCTCTGCCCTGCCTCACAATCATCTGCTAACCTGTAAGGCACAACACTTGTAGCATAATGAATTAAATATCTCTATGTTCTTATCACACTAGATATTTGAAATGTTGTATACGTGTTTGCTCTAGACAAAACCAACATTGTACCATCGTACTAGGAACGCAGATTACTCTACTTCCTTCTCTTGACACTAAGTATTGGATGCATGCAACAGCTTGACTTTCTCCTGCCACCCCCTGTGATCTCTCTCCTTTCTGCTCGTGTCACTCGAAGCTCAGGAATGATGCAAGTCCCTTTCACTGGGGATTTAAGGCACTTGCACCAAGCTCCATCCTTCAGCTTGCAATGTAGGAGACACACTTGAGTCTTAGATCTGGTCACGGCAGTTTTGCATCCTGGGCGCTTCAGTTGATGTTTCATGGGTGGGAGGCTACACCTAACTCTGTGTTCCTACAAAACATCATCTGCTGAGGCTGGGGCTAATACGGAATCAGTCTTGAAACCAAGGAGCTTCTGCAGATCCAGCAACCCTCACCGTGGTTACCCCACTCTGCAGGAGACACTTCATGTACTGACAGTCTAGACCATTAGGGCCTTCTAGACCGTTTATGAGAAATGTAGACACAGAGACAGGGTATGCTGGTGTTTATGCTGATGTTGTGAAGGAGCATAATATATTGATCCTGAAAAAAATGTCACAGCTAGTAACAGATACATTTTCTGGGGGGAAAAATTTTTCAATAATGTTTTTCATCACAAATTTTGCAACTCTATTCTCCCAGCTTTCTGAATATTTTTTTTCTAACATGTTCTCATCACTCACATCCCTGCAATAGCTTAGTTAATCTTTTTGTAAAGCCTTATAATTTCAAGCAAAGTCTGTTTCCACAAGTATACCCGCTATTACTGTTTATTGCAACCTGCATATCAAACCCATGCAGCTAACAGAATACTGTACTTGCTTTTAGCCCCGCTTCCATACACGCAGTTCCATGTGGAGAAGCAGCAATTTAAGGACACAATGGATTTTTGTCTACTTCTACAGAAGCCTGTACAGCTAGCTAGTAAACTGAAAGCTTTAAACTATGTATGACTTGCATAAATTAATCACTCTAGCAGTCTTTAGGATGTATGTTTCTTACAATGGAAAATCAAAATATATTAAATTACTACCAGTATGAAACACTGTTTGCAGTCCACCGTCTGATAATATTTTATTTGGTTTAAAAAAATAAATAAAACCACACCAAAAACTAAGCCAAATTCACCCAATAGCTCAGTGGGTCTCAACTTCAGACTTACAATCAGTGGTGTTCTACCAAGGCAGAATATGGCCCACACCTTTAATTTTGTTTGATATTAGCAGTTAGCTAATATAATACTCCATATGAAAGGATATTGCTTACATTAACACAAATATGTTGGGTAAAAAGAAAGAAAAATGGTGATGCAAGTAAGTTAGCAGAAGTTAGGAAAAATATGAAGCCGAGCATTTGTTCTTCAGATTTGGACAGTGATGGCTTATCACAATTATGAATAATTCCTTACAGTTTTTTATCACTTTCTGTCCCAGAAGCTAAATTAGTTTTACAACTATTAATTGAATTGTCTAACTTCACGACACACTGGGAGATAGAAAGGATTATTAACTCCACTTTACAGATAAGGAAACTGAGACAGGGAGAGGAAATGATTAGCTGGAGGTCACATGGGGAATCAGAGGCAGATAAATCCCAGATCTCTCCATCCAATGCATTAAGCGCTGAATGTTGTTCCCTCTCCACACAAACAGCCATCAAAATGAGACACATTTCAAAGAGAAAAAATTAAAGCAACATTTCATCAAACATAAAAGCTTCTGAAATTCATGCTATGCTGGTGATCCCAAACGTTGTTCTCTTTTGTCTCTGTCACATTGTTTTAAGTGCAGATTATCCCTCCTTCCTCGCTTCCCGCACCATTAGGCCAGCACGTGCAGCACATGCACTCACATCACTGCTGTAGCCCTCCTGCAAATATCTGCCCTACCTACGTACTGTACGCTGCTTTCTATGCACGTAATCACCATTTCCACTGTAATAAGTACAAAAGCTGATCATCCCTTGGCACTCAGGGTAAGTGAAGTATGTGTCTGCCTCTCCAAAGAGACCAGTCTTCACATCATACAGATGTAGGATGTTTTAAGAAGTTAACGGGCAAGTTCATAAATAAATTTTGCAAGGTTTAACTCTCTGAGAGGATGGAGGGCAGGTTAACAATAAAGCAAATACCTCATATTTCTGAGGTTTGTTTGGCCTGACCTCACTCACAGGCTGGGTGTCTAGGAAAGCTCTAGCCCACTCACCTTGCACAGCACATTTGCAATTTCAGCTATCACCACTCTGAATAAGGTATTTGATTCAACTAATTAAAGTGGTGTTTATTAGCTGACAGCCATTAATAAGTGAGCTGGTTAAACACTTGCCACAGTATATCAATCAACAGATTAGAATTTTCTTTGTTATACTTTAAGCCTGCACATCTTTGTTATAATTACCTTAGTACTTAGATCTAATCCTGAATTTCTGTAAATCAACAGACATGTTGCCATTAATTTGCACAGGAAAAACATTAGGATCTCTATGAAAAGCATTTTATAAAGCACTGTATGTGAGCGAATCAGGTCTTGATAAGATAACGGTTTTGAAGCAACTTTAGTTTCTGGCTTTAGCATTTCTCTGCATACTTTTGTCTCCACTTAATACTTGTACAGAAATTATTTGTTCCATTTCTAACAGAGCGAATGAAGTCTCATGATTTTAGTTTACCAGTGTAGATCTATACTACTAAAGAAGAAAACAGAATTATTATATAGCAAATATTAGGGCAGAAGTGCCCAGATTTGCATAAAACAAAATGCTTCAAGAGGTAGCATTAACTATTCGAATAACCTTGTTTGAGCGACAACATTTTCATTGTTAAAAACCTGTCTTGAGTTCTGTTGTGCAAGTTTGTAAAATAAAGAGTTTCTAACTAGCAGCATGGATCAAAAATCAATGTATTTTTAAAATAATTCTTAATGACTGCTAATCCAGTGTAGAATTAGCCTTCAGAATTTTTCAAAGTTACATAAGGAATATGTTTCTCTGGATTGGTTCAGTGGAATCGCTGTGAGTACAATCTGTGGAAGGATTTTATTAGCAGTACTTGAAGTCTAAAGCTCAAAAAACCAATCTGGAATTCAAGAAAATGCTGTTAGATAAAATTTGAAAAACTTAATAATCATTACTGACACTACAATGGTTGTCTCTGCCCATTACTTTCTATAATTATGCATAGTTTTCAACTGGATAGTCCTGATGTCTCTTACAAGGCCTAGAACATAAATGCATTCCAATTTACCTATGGCATTCCATAGCTAAAAGGCATAATGCATTAAATTTTAATATTTGATCTAGATACAGAAAAAGTATTTCTTTTGCTTGTGAGGTGAATACTCCTTTTATTTATTTATAATTGTTCTTGGGGCTACTTATATTTTGTTGGAACAAACTATAATGTGTAAAGAATGATAGGTGAGTATTTGAAAAATAGCCAAAATGAGTTTAGTTTATAATAAGACTTTTTAAGGGTATCTAAGAAACAGAATTTATAATGGAAGTCTTTTGTCTTCTCAATGACAGCTGTAATAGCCTTTCTTAAACTCAAACCCACATGTTCAGACTACAGCTGTAGGCCATTAAACACCTGTGACCTTATCCCGTGAGCTGCTGAAGATCTTTGAAAATTACTCTTTACCAAATGGCAACTGTGTAGTCAAAAGAACAAAACAAAACCCAACAACGACAACAAAACTAACCAACCAACCAAATAAACAAACAAAAAAACACACCCCCAAACCAATCCCAAAAACTCTGGAATGAAGCACTGCCCCCCTTCCAAGGTGCACTGCCCTGGTCTTCCAGGCTGGAAGGGGGAACACTGGCTTAGGAGCCCAGGGAAGTCCCTCCACCAGTGGTATTCTACAGGGGGCAAATTTGCTTGGTGTATGATCTCATTAAATGCCTAGGGCTATGTAAGGCTACTGGATTGTCACGTCTGCACACAGACTAATTTTCAAACCCATCTGCGGAAATTCTTCTAATTCTCATCTTCGCCTCCCAAGCCCCATTGCAGAGGCTTGGGCTGCTTCGCCTCTGTTTTAAATGCCAAGAACTGAACGTTCTGCTACAAAATCAAGGCTACAACTGCATCTATATTAGTGCTGTGTTTTGAGGCAATGCAAATCCCTACAGTCCTCATTTACTGCACACTGGTGCAGTCTGCAGAACAGTGTTTAAACTAACTGGGTTTCCTTTCAGAGAAATCTAACCTGATGGCTGTGCTCCATATGACCACCAATTGCACTTCGTTCCCTGGTGGGGACACGCAAGCCTGGAACAGTGCCTGCTGCTTCAGGGTACGTCTATATGACTGCTAGTCAGTTCAGATCACAAACGTGCATTTGAAGCAGATCTCCTGGCTGCCCCACTCACTCTTTGATTCACACTGCAGAGGGGTCTCTGAAAGCCTAAACTGGATTCCTTGTAGCTGAAGCTAAACTGGAAAATGTACTCCAAGAATTTCTCCTGATGTGCTGCAGCCACGTTCAGTACATAAGACGTTCAGTACATAAGACCAGATGAGATCTGATTCCAAGTAAACCCTCTGAAACACATGTAATGTGGTCCTCAGCACCAGCTACTCCACTCCGCAGGCCTGCTTTTCTGGCAGCACACTGCTTGCTAACTTAAACATCCTCAGATAGCTTCAGACCACACGTGTGATGATGATGGTTGTGGTGGTTCAGGGGACCAAACTGAAACTGCCCCAAAGTAAAACCCCTGAGCTGCACATAATGTAGATGTACAGGCCTCAGTACTGGTTACTTCATTAACTTCCTTTTATTGCACCAAATTACTTGCTAATGTGGACATAGCAGAGTGCTCTCTGCCATTAGACAGTGGCCTCTGATGCTCAGTCATGCTAACCACAGGACAGATATTGTAGCCCTTTTAAAAATATATGCAGTTTTATCACATTTTTTACACCTGAACACTTATGTTCATCTCTCTGTTGCTTTAACTCTATGGCATCACTGACGGTGAGGCTGCAAGTACGGAGAGGTGGGTAATGTGCCACCATGGAGACCCTGAAATGGGCTGAGAAGAGCTGTTGGTTTTCATAGCTCTGCTCAGTTAAGACTTAAATTCCATCATACGGCTTTTACTGATGGTTTATTTAAATCCTACAAATGCAGTTTTATTTTATTAATGTGCTTTATATCCGATTAAATTTTGTGGTTTTTTTTATCTCGGTATATCACGTAGTATTAAAAGTAGAGTTACTGCAATATAAATAAATACATAAGTGAACTCAAATCCACCATAATTCTGCTGTTCTGATTCTGATTTCATGCCAACATTAATCAGAAGTAAAACAACTGAAAAAAATCAGATATGCTTCCAGAGTTTGTACTAGTGCACTTGATAGGTAGTATCAGAAGGTCGTCCTCTAACAGCATAGCAACTTCTGCTGTTGCAGATTGTAAATACTGAAGTAAAGAGGAAATCACGATAGAGCCTAAAATTAATCTGATGCAAAGCCCAAGACACATCCTCCATGGTCCCTGTCAAAACGGAACATGAAAGATTTGACCAAGTGTTATTGGTCAGAATTTAAAAAGTGGAAATGAAGGTTTCCACATATCTCTGACTTCTGCCTTCTGATTTCAGTCTGCAATAGAATTAACCTACAAAAGAAAATAAACTGTGGTAGGACTACAGACACAGATCAAGGCTGCTTTAGATTAAGTTCTCTGTATACATCATGGATCTGTGCCATCTGTTTTGTATTGAAAAACAATAATATTTTAAGGCACATTTATTACAATATATTAAGAATCTTAAGAGCTCACATACTCCTTTAAAATGTATATTGAAATTAAAGTCCTACAGTGGAAACTGAGGGTTCTCAGCATCTTTCAAGAGACTTTCTACAATTTCATGATAGCACTGCAAATGAAAAACAAGCCTAATATACATGATTCTTGCCTGCATCCTGTAAAAATAATCACCATTACTTATACTGTGCTACTCACATATTTTACACATATATCCTGTAAGTTACAAAGAATAAATCATTCATAATATTCACTGATAAATTTCTGTTATACAACTGTATGGAGAACTTTATAAAAACAAAGTATTTGTTTCTTTCCAGTCATGGATGGACTGAATTTTCGTATACTAGACTTCAGGTAAACTGGATTTGAAATACATACAGCTTTTTATTCATGCACTGTATATTAAATCCATTCACTTTTTTTTCATTGGGATTGTATAACTTTTCTCTTACTCAGATTTCACAATGCCCTTGCACTGTGTGCCTCAGTGAATTCATTATTTTTGGGTTTTATTAGCAAAAAAAATAATTGAAGGACAACCACATATTATCCTTGATCCTTGATTACACTTTCCTTTATACTCAGCCATGCTAGGAGAACTCTCAGTTGCCTGTTTAAATGAGTTGTCTAAGATCATGATAGATATAAAAGGGCCCTAATGGGATCTGGGATTTTTTAACGGTTCTTAGAAACCTGAGTTACAAAGATCACTTCTCCACAGATTCCCAGTTCTCTGGCTCTGACTACCAGTGCAGCATCAATGCTAATGCCTTACCGGCCTGCATTAGCAGCAGCATAGCAGGCTGGCTGACAGAAGTGAGTGGCCCCCTCTATTCGACACTCATGTCCAGTTTTGGCAACCCCAGTACAAGAAAGACACGGGCATACTGGACCAAGTCCTGCAGACAGTCACCAGGATGTTTAAGGGACCAGAAACATAACATACAAGGAGAAGCTGAGGTATCTGGGCTTTTTTCAGCCTGGAGAAGAGATGGCTAAGTGGGAATCCAGTTGCTGCTTTGAACTGCCAAACTGGTCTTACAGAAAAGATGAAGCCAGACTCTTCTCAGAGCTGCACAGGGGAAGGACAAGAGACAACAGTCAGGTTTCAACAAAGGAGATTCTGAGTGGACACAGAAAAAAATTCCTCTGTGAAGGTACTTAAGGACAGGAACAGGTTGCCCAGAAAGGGCAGGAATCCATCCGTGAAGGTACTCAGAACTCAGCTGGACTGCCCACTGCAACTTGAAAGTTGGTCCTGCTTTGAGGAAGGGACTGGGTTTGATGACCTCCAGAAGTCCTTTCCAACTAAATCCTAGGCCTACGTGCATGGGTTGTTACTCCTACCACTGTAATACTTCTCATATCTAGCTTTTCTGCATCTATACACTAAATCTGTCATCTAGATCCTTGTAATCTTGCATCCTGATTAATTCAAAACTGCTGTTTTCAGGCCATCTGTTATACATATTCCCCCCCCCCCCCGAGTATATACAAAATACAGTGGCTATGATATTCCCTGACCACAATTCTGACGTTACTGCCTTTTTGTGTCTCATCACAGCATTGCTTATCTCCGGCCACAGCACAGCGGATTTGCTTGCCCATTTGTCAGATTCTGCGGCAGATCATATGCCGTGACGAGTCCTTCTGAACTGGTGCATAAACACCTTCCAGCCTCCTACATTCTCCCACACAGAGTTCAATCACTGTGTTTTTTTTGAAGAAGCTGACAGATGATGCATAACTAGAAGGGTCCCAGTGTTTGTCGGTCTCTTTCTTTAAAAATATTATATATTCCACATAATCCCAAATACTTCTAATCTGGTATGTTTTAAATTTCTGAGCAGGGCTCAGAAATTACTTACCTTCAATTAAATAATTACAGCATGTTTTCAAAGTACATAGGTTCCCATAGACACTACAGGACATGCTCTTTTCTAAATGCCTAAAAAGGGTAAACGTCTCATCTCCAGAAATACCAGTGAGAGTTAGGTGTGCCTTCTTGCAGCATATTTATCCTGCCTGCGTGTTTGTCAAAGTCCCACCAGGCAGAAATCTACACGTTTAGCTAAGCAAGTCTTGAAAATGTGGTTGTTAACATGTCATGAAAACAATAGCAACAATAAAAATACTGCCAAGGATCATAATTAACCTTTAAGTTGTTTCCAGTCCAGTATTCCTTAGGGGATTTGCTGATTGTGTTTTTGGAGAAGACTGTAGGATGTTGTGCTCTACGTAGATACATAAATCCGCAAACTAAAGTCCATCACAAAGGTTTGATTTACGTACTTTTACATAGGCACTTGGTAATGCCATTTGAGATGTCCTAGCTTCCTGCATACCCGCCATGGCCTCTAGCTGGGCACTATAAAAAGAGAACTAGTCATACATTGCATTTGGCATCTACCTGAGGATGTCTCAGATCTCCTAGGATGTCTGAAAAGATATGGAGTACCTTTATGTGCAGGCAACTAAATTGGAGCCCCTAGTCCCTAGTTTGTACATAACTTGTAAAATAATAAAATAACAAAGGAGCTAATCCTACAAAATACATAAAATGATTAAAAGAAAATGGTAAGAAATCCAGAGGAACACAAAAAGGAAAAAAAATCATCATCAGGTATTCAGTTTCAAATGTTAATTGAATCCGTACTTGGCACACTGGAGTGGAAAGAGCTTCCAGCATTAGTGAGTCCAGTCCTTGCCATCATTGGCACAACAACCTGTCATCCTCTCCAAAAACACAAGTGTTGTCCTTGAGCACATATCACCTACAGCTCTTCCAACTAACAGCCAAACATGTTAATCAGTTATAACCCTTAATCAGTTATAACCCACAGATATATGTGATAGACATATGGGGTATATTTCACTAGAAATATCTACATTTTTATTGTTTCCCATGCTCTTTCCATTCTTTTGGAGCATGTTTAGACCATGATTTTAAGGAATTATATCAGTCAAGCTGGATATCAAGCTGCAAGTTGTGGGATACTTGTCTTCAACTATCTGTCTACAACTTTGTGAGATAAAGTGGAAGTACTCACTAGACAACAACTCTGTATTATCATGTCTTCAGAATAAAAACTACAAGTAATGACATTGCCGTTTTCACTGCCTCTGTCCATTTTAGACTGTCAATCGGCTGTCTAAAACCTGACATTTGGTTTATCTTATCCCAAATAAAAAGAGAAGAAATAAATTCAGGACTGAGACATCAACACAGAAAAAAAAAAATCCTCATTTTCAAAGTGGTCTGACAAACAATAGCTCCAGTAAGGGAAGATTAGAAATGTAATTAATAAATAAGCTTTGTACTGGACTCTTTGCATAATGGGAGGTTAGAAAGATTTGTGGCTGGACCTCAAACTACACAGTCAGAACTCAAATTCACTGACTGGAACTAAGATGTGGATTTGATTTTCATTTCAAAGGAAGTGAGCACTGGTCACTTCCTATATCTTTGGTCATTTTTTGCTTGAAACTCTGTATTGGAAAGTTCAAAATAAGGTAGAGGAGAAGGAATATGAATACAAACTTGGTGTTTGGAAAAAATTAATGTAGTGTTCATCAAAATTATAGAAAGCCTTGCCCACCAGATGACTATGAGGTGCTAGACTATAAATTACTGCATAACTCCGTGTAAATATAACCGCTGGCAAAATCTTAAATAATACTGTCTGTATCAGTCAAAACATTTGCATACAGAACTCACCAGAATACCCCCAAATGCATCCACATAATCATTATTCAGCACAATATATTAATTACAGATTGAATTCGATAGCTATGAAAACAGCTTCATGAAAACACTCTGACATAAAGTTTAACCCATGATTGTACTTATAGTAAAGGCTTCTTTTCTGGGTTTAGATCACTTGTTACAACAGTCTCTATCTTTTTTGGAATATCATTACTATATTCTCTCCTTCCTAAGTAGAGAATTTGAAAATATCCGATGGTGTTCAACTTGTTTTCTTTCTGTATATTGCTTCTGGCTTAGTGAGCATAATGTGGTTATAGCCTTCTATCTTTTTCATCAGAAAGATGTGAGTACAAGATGCTAGTCTGTGGCAATCACATCCACCGCGTCAGTGAATTTAGACTTCAGATCTGCCAAGTATTCCACACTGTTTGCAGCGTTCACACAGTTGCCTCCTGCCTGGCATTCTCTTGCAGCTGGGGATCCAACACACATATTTATTCAGCATTTACACAGATCCTTTGATTTGGTGCATGAGATCATGGAGCAGGAATGAAGTTGTCGCGAGTCCACACCATCCTAATGGAGCCTCCTGCTCACAGAGGTCCTGCTAGGGGATATACTCTCTGGATGCAGCCCAGCTCCCCAGCTCCATGTTAGCCCATCACTCAGTGCTCCCTCTGTCCCCTGGCCTAGCACAGCATTCTCACAGGTACGGAAATAAATGGGGCCCGAAAGCACTGATATCTGATACCACACAATGCACAGAACTTGCAGTTTATTATAAAGCAGACAGTGCAATAAATCCCTGTGTATTATATTTAGTAATGGTATCATTTGTGTCATTGAGGAAAGTGATCTTGATAGTTTTGTAAAACCCCACGGCTTTGAATAAATCACTTCCATAGTGAAGTATTTGACTGATGAGACACTAACTGTCCTACAGCGAGAAAATTATTCAGGCTGGGAAGATGACAGGTTCAGAGCACGAAAAACAATAAGCCATAGAGAAGCTGGAAAGAACAACACGTACAAAAGACCAAAGGGCAATTGTCACTATCCCTGAGTAATGACCACAACAACAGGTGCTAAAACATACAATACAACTATATAGTACTAGCCAATTTCTAAACTGGCAAAAAGCTCAATAGCCATGTGAAACCCTTTATAAGCAAGAGAGTCTCATTAGCACATTGAAAGGGACAAATAAAAATGGCTAGGTTTTGTTTGCAATACCCATTACAGTCGCCTGCAATGTGAAAGAGCTTCCTGTTTTCTATTTTCATTTGATCTCCCCATGCTATAGCTAATATAATAGTTGCCAAGTGGAAAAATAAGTAGAATCTGAAGTTAAAATTGTCTATGGCCTTGAAATTGTTGTAATTTCTTTCCTCGTCTTTCTTTCCAACAAGATCCCTGTCTTACCAAGTAAAATATATAATTATTCCAATTTTTCCTCATGAAGATATTTATCCTTTCTTATCTAGCCTGCCTGTCATATCTTGTTATAATTTACAGAAATCTGAAATACACTGTTCTGATAAACCTGTCAGAATAATAACAGAAATACATATAGTTAATCATTGTGATAGGGTTTCCATATTATTCTGAGAAAATTAGAACTGAATATTATGAATAACACTCTAAATGTAATTTATATGACTATATAAATCCTTACCAGTGGTTTCCATTTTCTAATAATCTTGAATTCTTTTCAGATATTAATTGCTAATAAGCATGATTCATTATGACTTACTGTGCACAGATTTACTGTTCGTGACAGTGAAATAAGCAAACCGACGTCAGCATAGAGTATTCCTGAAAATGAAAAAAAATGTTTTAGTTATCTATAGGCCTGCCAAATAGGAAATAATACTTGTTCTAAAAAATGTCAGTATGTCTGTATTGGTCTTCAGTACCTACATTACTCTGAGCCTTTTTTTCAGTACATATTTACCAACACTTTACAGCAGAAAATAGAGGAACACTATGCAGCAGAGTGGAGCTAGCTAGAGATAAGAAAGTAGTATCAAGCTATCATTTGGCGAAATGTTGCATCCAGATTCTTTAGTCCAGTCGGAGAGACCTGAAGGGAGATTTATCTTCTCCCGTATAATTGCTAATGACTTCAATGTTGAATTCAAGAGTTCTGAGAACAGAAAACATAAACCCCAGAGAATGATTTTTTGTTTGAAAGGCACATTAGCTTTAATCCTAAGCATATGTCCCTGCCTCCTGCATGAACATAGGAAAATCCAAGAGAATAAGCAATACCATCCTTTGATTTATTTCTCTGACTGCTCATGCTTCAGCTTTGTTATCGAGCGATCCATTTCAGCCTCCTCTGTGCACCTCACATCTCTTTTCTTTTTGCTGTGTCTCATTGCAGCTCTTCTTGCTGCTACGGCCTCCCGAGTCACACGCAAAGAGATTTCGGCATGAACATTTAGTGGCAAAGGCCTTTGAAAATTATAGAACTAATTTTTTTTTAATTGGTTTTGTCTAGTTGATAGCTTGCAGCACCAAACCAAACAGAATCATTAAATGGTTCAGTGGATTAAGATCAAAGACAGACACCTGTGTGCAAAATCCTCTATTATCCTTTCACTGTCAAAAGTAATTGTTGCTAATTGAACAAGTTTGTTTAATTCTAATATAGCTCAAGAGACCATATTCTGAGCTGCTGGAAATAGATCTGGTTCTGCTGAAGTCAGCTCTGCTAATCTATAGCAACTGAGGAACTGTCACAAGGAGAGAACACTTAACCCATTGCTTCACTGCGTGGGCTGCGTGACCAGCTACTGCAACTGAAATACACGTCTCAAAACTTGGGCTGATCATGAAAAAAAATGACCACAGTCGTCTTTGCCTCATTTTACGTAAGAAGCTATTAAATACACATTTTGTGTATTTAATCACTAATCACTACTTTGATATCAGTAGACTAGAAGATGTCCAATAGAATCTGATGAAGGTAAAAATTAAAATATGCTGGAAGGTCTGCAAGCAGACACCAGCCATCATTTTCTAAATGCTTTTAAAATCTGATTTCCCTTTGCAGGAAAGAAAGCTTCTCTCCTCCCTACTCAAGTTTAACACACAACCACAATCAACCGGCAAGCAACAAAAAGCAGTGCTAGTGTGTGGATTTAAATGTTTAGAAAGTAAATAATCACAAATCCAGCACATCTTCAAACCTGGTATCTTTATGAAAAGAGCTCAGAATAAAGTGTGGGTCTATCTGCCACATCTTAATTCCTGGCACAGTGAATGGAAAAAAAACCCAAACCCAAGCAATCACCAAAATGACTTCCTGTAAGGGCAAATTAGATAGAGCTGTAAGATATAGGTCTGTTACACACATCACACCAGCCTGATTATCAGCAGTAAAATTATACACAAGCAATGCTTTCTGAGGTAGCACTGCACATTAAAAATGAAATAATGTAATTTAGGGAGGGATTAAAAATAATTGCAATCATAAATACAAGTATTATTTGTTTCAAAATCAGTGCTGGCTCCTTCACTCAGTTAAGTTTGAGAGCATACAAATAAATCCTGTAAACCCCAACTTATCCTGTTTGTCTGTCTGGTGCCTCATGCGCTTCTGTTTTCCTAGGGCTTGCAGCAGTTCACAGCTATGACAGGATTCCAGTGCAACACTGGAGTGCCGTGCAGGTAAATCCCAGCATTTGAAAGACTCCATATTGTCAAGGCTGATGCAGATACAGTCTGTATAGAGATAGATTGGTGCAACTACACAGATGTATCATGAACAGAACAGCATGCTGCATCATGGGTGCTAAGGATAGCCAAATTCCATTTAGTCCCCTTGCTAACTCCAATGCTATTTACTTGCAATGCTTATTTTACTATCATTATTGTTGTTGCTTATCACTTATTTTCTGTCCTTTTGCTTGACTATTCTATCATCTCCAACCATTACCTTTAGCTCTTATTACCTTGCAGTTACATTGTTAAAAAAAAAAATATCTATAGACCACTGAAGAAGCTGACACACTATAAAGAGAGCTTGTTAAAACTCACTTGCGCAAGTGCATGAGCATGACAGATGCCATACATTCCGCACACAGGTAAAAAGTCACCAAGTCCCTTTTTTTTGGAGCAAGAGACTTTACAAAACCAAGAAACATTAAGAGCCATTGCCCAAAATACAGGGCACATCCTACCAATGACTGAGCAATGCGCATACCAGAGGCTGGGACCTAGATATAGGTGCCAATACTAGGGATTATTGAATGGAGAAGTGGATTGGGGATCCAAAGCAGGTACAAAAAGTAGCCGATAAATCAACATGTAGCAAGCAGTAACGTAGCCCCAGGTGAACAGTTTTTGGGAGAGGGCTGTCTGGAGGGAGGCTTGGCACTATGAGCAAAGAAACTTCTGCTGTTGTGGAAAGAGGAACTGTCTTGAAAAACGCAAGGTTTTACAAGTGTGTGTCTATTTTGATTCCGGCATACAGAACCTGAATATTAACCAATTGCACATGTCACAGGGAAGAAAGTATAGAAAATATACAAACAATATACAAACCAGCAGAATTTAAACATTGGCTACTAATTCCGTGTCTGTGATGGCATCTCTTACTTCAGGGTAACCACAGTGGAAAAAGAGACAAGACCACTTGGGCTAAAAATATCTTTTTGGTACAGAATTGTTCATTTGGTGGCTTCATGGATTGGTTAGTGAAGACATGAGATGCATGCTATGGAAATATATACAACTGCTGCATTTATCTTTTTAGTTCATCTCAGATGACTTGCAAAACTTTACAGGTTGAGATGCAATGCCGTGATACTGTGTTGCGTGCCACAACACATTTTCTGCAAAAGTTGATCTATTAAGCATACAAGTCATGTAAAGAAATTATTTTAAATGATCACCAAAACACAGAGACATGCGGTTCGTAAGTAACTTTTCAGATCCTGATCTATATTACAGTAAGAAAATGCTGCACAACACCAGGCTCCCAAGAACAAAAGTTCTGGGAACTGGTACAGGACCAAACCTCATTAACTCAAACCAGAGGCCTAGGGGTGCTTCTGAGCTCCCTGGTTTGAGTGTGCTTAGCTGCATGTGTCCCGTGCCAGGGACTAAAACCCATGAGCTCTCCAGCTTGCATCCTTCCCCTTCTCACCCCCTGCTTTGGTTTCTGCAAGACAGTCCCTGAATCCAAATGGTGAAAAGAACAAGATCCCGAGGTACCACAAAGGCAGCCCTCGTTCCATCTAGGTAGTCCTTTGCGTGTCTACCTAATTATAAGGAAGGTAACTAAAACACAATTATATGCTCTAAAAGCCTTTTTCAACACCATTACCCTCTGCATGGGCAACCACACCCTCAGGTCACGGACTTTCCAAACTCTTTGGAAAGTTTTAGCTGTGTTCATATTATCTATCAATGAACCATGTAAGGCAACTGAACTTGAATTATTGCTGCTCTGGACAACAGTGATTTTGCAAAACCACACAGCGTTCAGTCCTATTCTAATTTAAGCATAGCAAAAGGTGCATTAGTATGCATCTCCGCAGAAATCAGGACTGGGCAAGTACAAAAAGTATACTTCTGGAATTAAAGGGAGTGCAAAATCCAACAACCCCTAACTGGACACAGGAAAAGCAGAAGACAAAGCGGGGCTGTGTTGCAGAACATGTTAGTTAGCATCTTACTCAGCAACCTAAACTAAACACAGCTCTGAAACAATTCTATGCAGATGCCCTACCAAATGCTCCTGAATGCCCGCTGTCAAACACCTAAAATGACTGGGCTGATGACCAACTTCTTAATATCCAAAAATAGGTAACATTTTGGTAGGCTGACAATATGCCAAGGTAATTTTCAACACAAATAATGCCAAAAAACAAGAATTGGATAGTAATCAAGCTAGGAAACGTGTGAAATTCAAAATAATTTCAAGTTAAAACAAGAGCCTCATTCATTGCCGTGCAGTTTCAAGGTCACTGACCTAAAGCACAGCTCGTCTTGCTTTCTGCACTCCTCTTCCACTTTGTCTAGCTTTTATAGGAGCAAAAATATGAGAAGAGCTTGGCTGATAGATCTAGATCTATATCTAGATCTAATTCAAGCTGTGAATTACACTATTCTAACAATAAGGCCTGGCACCGCAAACAGGCTTTGGAGACAGCAGTGCTGGCATCTTTCAAGTTACCCATGGGCTCATTAAGCGGTTGGCCAGCAAGATGCTGGATTCTCTTATCTGATCTGAGTCTGGCAAAAGCACTCCAAAACAAGTGTTTCCAGAAAAATTAGTAGGGTGTGGGAACAAATAGGTGCTCTGATTTTTACAAAAATTCCCCTGACTATGAGGGGGAAAGAGAGGAAAACAGTTTGAAGACACCGAGGTATCCCTAGATACATGACTCTGACTTAAAAATACTTCAGAAATAACAGGCTATTTACATATTCTCGCAATTTAACATCAGAAAACACAATGGAGAAAGGTATCCCAGCAAAGATTAAGGAATGTGATAAACAATATTTAAAAGCAATAGATCGATAGTTTATATAACTTTTAAATACAATTTCTCATCTCTGACCCCATTTTCTAGATGTAAAGGGCATTTTCAGTTAAAAAAAATCACAGCAATAAATCAACTTTCATTCAAACTAGTATCTTTTTCAGAAAAATTTATTTGTATGACTTGCATGCATAACTTCAAACTTTAAAATATTTGTTTCTTTTCTGACTTCCAAATTAAAAAAAAAAAATAAATAAACCCTACATAGAGGATTTCTTCTGTCTCTCTCAGCTGGAGACTTACTTGGCCTCAAGTTTTTAAAAGTTACAGAGTAAGCAAAAGGAAATTGAAACTGTAATTCTGTACTCTGTACTGTTTTCTGAGTTATGTAAATTACAGAGTAGATTAATGAAGAGGAACTGAAGAAAAGTGAAAAAATTGCTCAATTTCCCCTCCGAACCAGAAAGAAACATAGGGAGGAAAAGAAAGGGACCGAAACTTCAAATTCTGAGAATTCTAAATCTATAATCAAAAAAGCAAAGACTTTCACCAAGAAAAATTTCCATTTTGAATGCTACAGTATTGAAACAACTTAAAAATATTCATTAAATGATCTTGTATATTTTGTGACTCTAGCCTTCAAATCCGAGGTAAGAACAGAGTTGCCATTCCTTGTTGAAACACAGCCTTTGGCAAGGCTTCAGAGGATTGGTGCTGTTTTAAGAATGGAAACAATACAGCACAATTTGTCCTGAGGACACTACAGAATGTTTAATCTTTGAAGACTGAAGTTGTAAACTGAAATTTGGGCAAGAAAAATCTCGGGTTTTTTAAACACAATCTGTGCATTCCTTAATCAGCACAAGAGATTATGGCCTCTGAGAACACCCAATATCAAACTTGGCATGTCCAGGATGACATTTAATAGTATCTCAGACAATTGACAGGTCCCAGAGGATCTATGTCTTGGGAAAGCAAATGATGTTTTAAAATATACTTGCTAAGAGACTGTGAAAATATTTAGGCAAAATTATCAGATCTGTGTTAGATGTAAGGTCAAAAAAGGTGATTTCTTCAGTTATCCTTTCCTCCGTCATTCCTTACAGTCTTCCCTCAACATCTCTGATAACATCTACAGTTTTCAAATACCACTTTAGATAAAAACCACACTTGTATACATTCATTTGTTAGCTGACTGAGGTCACTCCTAACCTACTAGTTTTTAAGAACAAAATATGTGATAGTCATGGTGACTTAAAACACAAGCTCATTTTCTTAGGATACATACACCCTGAGAAACAAGTGTGCCACCTATTGATTTACCAGATACCACTGAAGCATACCCTTCCCAATTTTGTAATGCTTATATGCTCCAGCAACAATATTTGAGGACTTTAATGAACTTCAACTTAAAACACTTAAAACAGAAGCGTCCAGTTTCATGGGCAGAAATTCAAGTATAGAAATACTAAGGTATTTAGTCATTCCAGTTAAACAACAAAATTTGTTTCATTTTATGCATATTATTCAAGATTATAGAGGAAGTCTATAGTCTCAACTTCCAGCTTAAAACTTTCACTGGTGAACCACCTCTCCTGAGTGTCTCTGAAGATGTTAAGTACATGCGCACACATGCACTGATGTTATACACTACTACCAGCAGTCAGAGATCTAGGCTGTAGATCTAGGTACAGGCTGGGGCTGCAAGTCATCAGTTTCTAAATGATAGTGCTATTCAATTTGCCGTTTACAAACTATTTTTACTACACTCACTAAAAATAATCATCCATTAATTTAGTTTTAATGAACAGAAGAAAAACCGGCTAGAGAATACATCTACACTGGGAGGGCATTTTTCAATAGTCCCACACCATGCACTTGGTGAAGGCAGGGTGCCTGTGAAAAATGAAGACTTGCAAATCTCACTTGCAAGGCAAAAGAATGAAAGGCTTGTTCTTTGTTTTGATTTCCAATTTTTTTTTCCTAGAGAAAGAGGTCCATTTACATTGATATTGAGTATTTTAACGTGTGAAGTAATACAGCAAACTGAAATGCCAAGATATGTTATAAATTCATCACTCCCTAAGCCAGCTGCTTCTTGTCAGAAAAGGAAAGTTCCTTTTAAGTGTCTTTTGAGACTGATATAAAACAAGTTATATGACAAGACTGTTTGTACTGTATGTCATCAGGTATTTCTTAAAGCATAAATTATGACTGATTTTTTTTTAAATGGAAAAAAGAATTATTTCAGACAAGCAATCCAGCAAATAGTAATTCCACTTCTGATGTTTCAGGAAATGAGAAATTACTCCCCCAGTGGTGCTTTCAGTAACACTGGAAAGATAATTTCAAACACCTCAACATGCAAATTTTCAACACTGAAATTCAATAAATACTTCGACTTAGCAGTAGCTTATGCATTTAAATCCCTTTTGAAATTAAATATTTAAAATGTTGCTCCACAGGATTCTTTCAAATATGTTTTTAATACATACTTGATTTATTTTTGCGGAAGCCAATCAAATTGATAGGATATTTGGCCCCGTTCCTTCACTGGAAAGCACACAAGTTCTATAGTGGCTTTATCAAAAGCCAAGTCATGAAGTTTCATTAAAATGCGTAGTTAATAAAGTCCTTATTCACTTTATTAGGTATTTAGTCTCTAGAAAGCTCTTTAATTTCATAATCTCTTCTCTTTAATACAATTTGTATTATGCTGGTTTGTGTATTTTTTAGTGTTGGAATAAATTATATTTCAATAAGATATTTGTCATTTGTGACTATTTGTCAGAGTTGTGAATTCTCATGACGTTTTTGTAACTTTTCTCCTCATTAGTCCTCTTCCTTTGCTTCCTTACTAGTATGTTGTTACTTAATGACGCCCTCAGAATATTTTCACTAAATTAAATTTAAAAATATTTTTCTTTATATATTTGCACGATTGTGCCAAAACATAATAAATATACTGCAATTATATGGCTGTCACACAGTGCTTGATTGCCTCTACCCATGGCAAACACAGATAAAAATAAAGGCAGAAGGAATAATCTCCGCAGAATTCATTTCCATGGTATGATACCACGTTTATTTAGTCTATGGAGTAGGTAGGTGCCCACAATGTGCTCATGGTCCTTAACTTCCAGGTACAGAACTGAATAGAAAGTAACACTGGACTAAGGAACACTGAAGGGATGTGCTCAAATCTCACCTGTTGTGGAGTTAAAATGCCACAAAAGCACAGACCTGCATGTGTTTCTGGGTCCTGAAGGTTAGACACGTGAACATGGCATGAATAATGGAGGTGGGGGAGGGAAAAGCGTGCTTGTCTTTATCCTGATCATCTGCTGTTGCCCTTTCTTTCTGCCTGTCTGCTTCACAATACAGATGCATACTCTTCACAAAATTTGTGAGAAGGTGCTGGTTATGAGTTTGAGACTACCCACTCATTTCCTATCTGCATGAGACATTTTGTCTTCAAGGATAACTGAGCAGATTGTTCCAGGGGTGTATTGAAACACACGGTGATGATGCATTTAATTTCCATGTCCCTCTTCTTTCACATGGGTTCTGCATCATCATATATCTTTTGTATGACCATTTGTCACGGTTTCAGCTGGGATGAAGTTGACTTTCTTACAGCAGTTGGTATAGTGCTATGTTTTGGATTTGTGATAGGAAATAGTGTTGATAGCACACTAATGTTTTTGATTGTTGCTGAGCTCTCAAGGCCTTTTCTGCTTCTTGCACCTCCCTGCCAGAGAACAGGCTGGGGAGGCACAAAAAGCTAGGAGGAGGCACAGCCGGAACAGCTGACCCCAACTGACCAAAAGGATATCCCATGCCGTACCATGTCATGCTCAGCACATAAAGCTGGGGGAATAAGAAGGAAGAGGGCGACATTTGGAGTGATGGCGTTTGTCTTCCCAAGTAACTGTTACGTGTAATGGAGTCCGGCTTTCCTGGAGATGGCTGAACACTTGCCTGCTGATGGGAAGCAGTGAATGAATTCCTTATTTTGCTTTGCTTGCATTCATGGCTTTTGCTTTACCTATTAAGCTGTCTTTATCTCAGCCCATGAGTTTTTCTCATTTTTACTCTTCTTATTCTCTCCCCCATCCCAGCTGGAGGAGTGAGTGAGCAGCTGTGTGGTCCTAGTAGCCGGCTGGGGTTAAACCTCAACACCATTCATATGAAATAAAGACCTAACCAGCTAAAGTTTGGCCAGAATTATGTTTGAAATAGCCATAAGAACTACCATAATTTAAGGTAAGAAAAAGAAAAACTTCCCCGGTCATGGAAATCATGGGCTTCGTGGTGAGTAGATCCCAACCAGTAACTAAGCACCCACCAGCTGCTCGCTCACTATGTCCCACAGCCACCGCAGGATGGGGGAAAGAATTAAAAAAGCAAAAGTGAGAAAAAACTAGTGGGTCAAGATAAAATGTACTTAATAAATGAAGGAAGAAAAAGTGTAAAAAAAACCCAAGTGATGTGAAGGCAATCACTCACCACCTTCCACAAGCAGACCAACGCCTAGCCAGCCCCCAGGCAACAGCTACCTTGGAAAGACCACCCCCCAGCTGTGTTACTGAGCCTGATGCTATATGGCATAAAATAACCCTTTGGTCAGTTGGGGTCAGCTCTCCCAGCTGTGTCCCCTCCCAGCCTCCTGCCCACCCCCAGACTACTTGCTGGCAGGTCAGCGTGAGAAACAGAAGCAGCCTTGACATTCTGCAAGCACCGCTTAGCAATAGCTAAAACATTGGTGTGTTATCAGCGCTGTTTTGGTCACAGACCTACAACACAGCAACATACAAGCTGCCACGAAGAAAACTAACTCCATCCCAGCCAGACCCAGCACAGAGTTAAAAGCAAGTCTTTGCCTTCACTGTTTACATTCATCTCGTTACATTTCTACCACTTGCCTGCCACTGCAGTGCTTGAGTCTGTTTAGAGAAAGAAAAATCCACAAAGAAGTTTGCGAAGCAGATGACTTGCCTCTACCAAGCTACTGCAAAATTTTTCCCTTTCTTCCCTGCCAGTGAGAGCCTCTACTAACTGTTGTAAAAGCATGAGAGATCAGCCAGACTTCATGGAGTATCCGTCAGAAACTGGCCTTAGAAGTCCTGTGTGATTTCTCCTGTCTGCTGAGATATGGGCCAGTATAAATGGTTCTTGACTTGTCATTGCAGTTGCTTTCCAGTGAAGGTGATTATAAATCTCCATAAATTTCCTATGTGATGTTAAAAGTGGAACTGAGACACCTTCACACATGCGGCTTGCTCACACTTAAAAATGACCCACCAACTCTTCTGTTATGACGGTACACATTTATCATAATGTAGGGCCAGGACCTGTTTGTGCTGTGATCTCAACCGATTGATATGGCTTGTAAACATAGAACTGAATTTATACTTGCAATACAACGTTATAAGAAATCTGGGGAGAAAACAATGAGATTTGTGATAAAAAGGACTCACAGGAGAGAGTTGACAGCAGCTGTAATTTCTTTACCTATTATTACCTGACTTTGAGGCCCAAAAATGATTATACTTGCCTGTTTCCTGTTACTTCTGCAGTTACCAATAGCAATTAAGCTGCATTTCAAGCTAGAAAATGTTATTTGATTTCAGAATTCTGCTTAGTATTCCTTTCAAAATAGACCTGGCTGGCAGAAGAGAATACTACAATGAATTATTATTCTCAGAATAGCACAATTAGCCGTAGAGCATGGCTTTCTCCATCATCAACCCAGAGCTGATAATAGAAAGGAGACGGCTCTTTCATCCCTATGACAAAACTCTGTGCCGATGTCTCACCAGTGGGGCCACAACCGGTGGTGCTCCAGCAGAGGTTTGCCTGCGCCTTCCTCAGAGTTGCCTAACGGTTTTATCTCTTCGCTCCCAAGAATGGATGGCTTTTTCAGCTTTTTTTTTTTTTTTCATGAATGCACTGAAAAGAGATAGCGAAACATCTCTTCATCTTCAGCCAGAGCAATAGACATCATTTACCTGGACTTGCACAAAGCATTTGACACTGTCCCACGTGACATCCTTGTCTCCAAATTGGAGAGACATAGATTTGATGGATGGACCACTCGGTGGATAAGAAACTGGCTGGATGGTCGCACTCAAAGAGTTGTGGTCAACATCTCGGTGTTCAAGTGGCGAGCAGTGATGAGTGGTGTTCCTCAGGGTTCAGCACTGGGACCAGTACTATTTAGCAACTTTGTTGGCAGCATGGATGTTGGGATTGAGTGCACTCTCAGCAGGTTTACTGATGACACCAAGCTGTGTGGTGCAGTTGACACGCTGGAGGGAAGGGATCTTGACAGGCTTGAGAGGTGGGTCTGTGTGAACCTCATGAAGTTCAACAAGGCCAAGTGCAAGGTCCTGCACGTGGGTCATGGCAATCCCAAGCACAAATACAGCCTGGGTGGAGAACTGGTTGAGAGCAGCCCTGAGGAGAAAGTACGTGGGGGTGTTGGTGAATGAGAAGCTCCAGCTGAGCCGGTAATGTGCGCTCACAGCCCAGAAAGCCAACCACATCCTGGGCTGCATCAAAAGAAGCGTAGCCAGCAGATTGAGGGAAGTGATTCTGCCCCTCTACTCTGCTCTGGTGACACCCCACCTGGAGTACTGTATCCAGCTCTGGAGCCCCCAACATAAGAAGGACATGGACCTGTTGGAGAGGGTCCAGAGGAGGCCACAAAGATGATCCGAGGGCTGGAGCACCTCTGCTATGAAGACAGGCTGAGAAAGTTGGGGTCGTTCAGCCTGGAGAAGAGAAGGCTCTAGGGAGACTTTGTTGCAGCCTTTCAGTACTTAAAGGGGGCCAACAAGAAAGCTGGAGAGGGACTTTTTACAAGGGCATGTAGTGATAGGACAAGGGGTAACGATTTTAAACAGAAAGAGGGTAGATTTAGATTAGGTATCAGGAGGAAATTTTTCACTCTGAGGGTGGTGAGGCACTGGCACAGGTTGCCCAGGGAAGCTGTGGATGCCCCATCCCTGGAAGTGTTCAAGGTCAGGCTGGACGGGGCTTTGAGCAACCTGGTCTCTGGGAGGTGTCCCTGCCCATGGCAGGGGGGTTGGAACTAGGTGATCTTTAATAAGGTCCCTTCCAACCCAAACCATTCTATGATTCTATGGTTCTATGATAAAACAGGAACAAGAGAAAATAAAAAAAGCAAGGCGTGAGCACGGCAAATTTTAAGACAGACTGTGCATGTCCGTTAATTTTCAGAAATACTGTGTTCTTTAGGTGAGAAGGTAGCCTTTTCCTTTAGTTTTGAGAAATAACCAATTTATTTTTTTCATCACTACCCCAGCCCGTCAGTATCAATGCTTTCCTCAAATACGCGTTACCAGCATTTTGGAGTTGGGATAAGAGCGCGGAGAAATGGATTAACGCACGTGTCACGGTGAAAGCACTCTCCAGGGGCTCTGGAAATTGAAATTAAAGGAACACGCTTGAAGCTGCTACCCAGGGACGGCGACGGAAGGCCCGGGAGGGAAGGCCCGTCGGCGGCGGGCCCGGCTCCCCTCAGCCCTCCCTCAGCCCGCCCCACCTTCCCGCCCGCTGCCCCGCGCGGCGGCCGGCGCATGCGCCGCGGGCGTCTCCTGGCAACCGGCGCAACACCGGCGCGGGCCGCCGCTGCCTGCTCGCCTCCGGGCGGCGCGGCCCG
>VYZM01008705.1:0-14719 GCA_013398915.1 Dromas ardeola | reverse complement strand
GGCCGGTGAGTGAGGGAGGGAGGGAGGGGCGGGCGGCGGCAGGCCCGCAGCGGGCGAGGGGGTCTCCGCGGCGAGCCCGTGGCGGAGGGAAGGCGAGCGAAGGGGGCGGGTACCGCCGCGGCGGAGGGCTGAGGCGCCGGCGGCTCCGAGTCAGCGGAAATACTCCCGTTTTGTGTCGCTGGCGAGTGAGCGGCCGCGGTGGCGATGGGAAGGTGGCGGTGGCCGTCAGAGCCCGCTTGTCGCCATGCCAGCGGGCCCCGATGGGTGCCTCACCTCCCCGGGGGGTTCGGTTCCACCCGTGAACTGAGGGCCACGCGCCTGGGGACTTTCAAAAGTCACGAGTCGAAGTTATAAAAGAATAACGATTCTTTTTATTATTTTTCTTAAAGGCATACGTTGAAGTTTCCTCCAACCACAACCAAAAAAACCGCCTAAAAACTTGCTGTCTGCTTGATAACGGCATCTGCAGAAAAGCAGTGACAATTGCAAGATTTATAATAAAATCGTACGATGTGATAACAGGTGAAGTATATCAGACTGAACATAAATAACATTTGAAACCAAGCAGGGCAAATCCTGCTCTTAGGGGGCTCCTGATGCTATTTCCAATGGAAACTGGGAGCTTAGGAATTGGTGTCAGGAAAGGTGGGGAGAGACACGGGTGGGCTAGTTCAGCAGAGGGCAACTGAGACCGGTACTGTTAGATGTGAATCAAAAAACCGCAGTGGACCTGCCCTAAGGAAACTTATATGGTAGAGGAAAAGAATTTTATTTCAAAGTTTGGATAGGTAATATGAACAAAGAAAGAACAGCCCACTACAGAGAAGATATGTAGAATTTATGTGTGGCAGTAACATGAAAGGTGTGAGACCGTGTATGGATGAGAAGGAAAAAAAAAAAAAAAAAAAAAAAAAAAAATATTAAAAAAAAAAAGGAAAAAAAAAAAAAAAAAAGAAGAAGAAAATCTTAAAATACAGAAGTTTTACCCTAAAGAGCACTAACAGGTGATTAGGGTATTAGGGAGAAAATCTCACCTAATTTATTGCTGTTTCAAAGGTTTTGGAGTGCCTGCAGACAGGAATTTCAAAACAAAGTATGGATTTGCTGTCAGAGAGGCATCATCTGTAGAACAGAACTCTTCTTTTATAATCTTGTTGCTAATTTGAAATTATCATCTGTATAAGGTAGCCTGATACTGTATTATCTTAACCTATGCAAGACAAACATTCGCTTCCTGTTGTTCATTGACTGAGCAAACTCACTTTCTCACCTTTGTTGGTGGAAGCAAGATTTCCTTTTTTTTAATTTCATTTCATTTTTGTGATTTATCATGCAGCCACTTTCTGATTATCTAATGTTCTGCTAATGCGATGAATGCCAAGATGGGCTTGTATGTCCTATAGTTCCTACTCTTGTTTGCAAACCTGCTATTTGTATTTTTGTCCTAAACTGTGACTTTTTTTTTTTTTAATTATTTTTTTTAACCGTTAACATATTGAAGCCTGGTAAATGAGCAGTTAAAATTAAATGGTAGGGCACTACCCTTGCCGTTTGACATAACCATAAAAGTCATGAATGTGATAGTAACACAGCTGAGGTATTTCTAGTGTCGACAAAGAAGTATGAGTACAATTTTGTATAAAACAGGAGAAGCTTCATCTGGGATTCTGTGTTCAGCTGTGGTCATCCATGTTTTCAAGGGGTTGACTTAAAAAAGGCTTATGAGGGTGATGTGGGGAATGAAGAATCATTTTTTTCAGGAAATTAGAAGAGTTTTTTGACCTAACAAAATTAAAACCGAGTGGGGATATGTTTGTTAGCTTCAAATATATTCTGAGTCTATATATGTAAATATATATAGGGTATATATAATATACTATATAATATGTATAGAATATAGTAAATATATATTTTATAGTATAAATATTTTGAATAAATAATATATTTTGATACCTGCCAGCAAAGACAGTAATTGACAAAATTTCAAACATGACACGAATACAGTAGACTGGTCATGAATAAATGTAGACTAAAAATTAAAAAAGGTCCCTGGCTGTCTGAGCAATCAGCTTGTGGAACAGCTTTTTAAGGAGAGGAGTAGGAACAAAATACTTAACGTTTTTTAAGATACAGCATGATGGGTATCTGGTGGGATTAAAATGATGTGGTGGCTGTGACCACCACAGATCAGAATGAATCTGATCATTCAGAATGTCCCTTTCAGCCTGATGTCCCAGTGAAACTGCCAGAAGGAGGCATTCATTTTAAAACATGTGGATTGGCACAGCTGGCTAAAACCTTAGGAGTGTCTTTAATTTTTTACTAGTCTTTAAAATGTCTTTCTTCCTCAGGCAGACCATCTTTGACATCTGTATGAAAAGTGCCCTGCTACTATTGCTCAGGCAGCGGTTGGGTCACTACTCATTTGTTTTAGATTAAGTCAATTTTTCTTTAGTCTCTTTCTCATGGGATGAGGGGTTTCACTATACACCTCAGCAAAACATTGAAGATCACACACATGATTCCTAAAAATCTCCTTCATTCAGGTTGTCACAGCTTAGATTCTCCAAGGATAGACCCTAGGTCAGAAGTTATTTAATATGTTCATTATAATTTGGAAATGAGCAATAACATAGAGAAATCAAAATTTTCTGATGAGATAAAATAATTTATGTTAAGACTAAAGAAGACTGCTAGAAACTTCTGAGAGTTCTTCTGCAGTTAGTTGAACTGGCAACACCATGACATAAAATTCGTTGTTGATGAAACCAATGTAATTTACATTGCCAGGAATATTTGGCACAACTTCAGTAGTGAACCTAAGTTAATTGTGATCAACGGGCAAAATGACCTGTTTACCATATGTGAATATCTTAGTGAAAATCCTCACTGAGGAAATTTAGTAAAAATTAGTACCCAAAAAGTTATAATGTCACTGGAATAAATCAGTAGTGTACTAGAATTGATGATGGTATTTCAGGTTAGGTTCATCATATCTGAGAAAGATTTAACAGTCACAGCGGGACAAGAAACATATATGTCTAGAAAAGCTAGATGGAAAAAATAATTAAGGCAGCTTAGAAAGGTGATAAATCAGAATGTACAGGGAGTTATAAAAGAAAGTAGAAAAGATCAAGTCAGGACATGTTTTAACTCAAGTTGTAATACAGGAACGAGGGGATGTTGTGTTGAATTGAATAACGCGTTTAAACTGTTTACATTTTTTTTTTTAAATCTAAGGAGTAGTTTCTTATACAGTAGACTTGACAATTGGACCTGTGCCGTAGCATGTCAGACTAAGAATGAAGAGTAAAAGGATTAAGCATTTATGTGGATAGTAAAAATAGCTACTATTGTTAGGAAGAACATAAAAACTTGAGATCTAAACCTTTGTACTTAAGGGAAATAAAAAACCTGTAACAGATGGAGGAAATTTGACTTTTGGGATTGGTTTCATGCATTTATCAGAAGCATTTGGCTCTTACCACTATTGAGGCAGGATACTGATTTGCAGTGGAAGACTGTTTTATTCATTGAAGAAGGGGTTTTGTGCTGAAGCCTCTTAATAGTATTCTTTCCAAATCACAGAATAACTATGTTCTTCAGTTCCCATTACTACTTTTCATTAACATTGGTATATCATCTTTTACACTGTACACATTGGAAAATACATTCTGCCTCTACAGCTTAGGATCTTAACATGACTGAAACACTCCTGATTTAGTACACCTCTTACTATGTGTGCCAAGCTGTTCAGCTTCAGAAAACAGCGAAGTATGGGCCTTGGCAGTGTGAAAAAAGGTTGTGCTATCAGTCAGAGTTTGTACATGAGTCAAAATTTTATTGCAAATTTTGTATATTTTCACAGCATCAGGTTGTGGAATCAAATACCTGAGAATCTTGACTTTTATTACAAATCTAAACATCTACCCTTGAGCTTCTGAAAGTAACACTCATCTGAAAGTTAATGTGGTATCAGAATGCAAATAAAAAGTATCAATGCATCTTAAAAGATCTGAGATCTTAAATAAATAATTGTATTATTTTTTAGCTCACCTGCAATTCCCACCTTTTCTCTCTCATAGCTATTTCCTTAACCTGGCATCTAACTACAGACTCATTTTGGTTTTAAGGGTTTGTCTACAGAGTACTTCACTCTGCATCTCTCAGTTTGGTTTTTTTATGATTCTTTTGTTTTGTGGGTGTATAATTTATAAAAGCATGGATCATTTGAAAAACATTGAATCTTTACGTGAACTCTCAGAATGATCAGAGTATATTTAATCTTGGGGTTTTTTCTGCAGTGGGATGAAACTTGTCCATCTGAATCAAAATAGAAAATACTGTCTTGTATCTAGGAACAGATTCTAGTTAGGTTTGGTTAGTTAATGCCTGTTGCGTGGTAGCTAATTCTTGACTTAATCCTGATCATTTTTTTTGCCTAACATACACATGGGCTCAGGTAAAACAATAGGCACATTCAAAAGTCTTAATTGGTCTCTCATATAATGTATTATTTTCATACAGCATGTATCTTCAGGAGCTGAATATTAAATTGGACATAGTATCTCTTTTTAATTCTCTTCTTCTGTGAAGCTAAGTTTTTATAGCGTATTAATGCTTGCACTGGCATTACAACACTGGGCAAAGGGAGTCTGTTGATCCATATTTAAGGAGTACAACAGAAGAAAGCTGGAAGAATTTGGGAGAAAGAAAGAAGGGACTTTCAAGTTTATTCCACATTGTTGTCTCAATTATGACAAAGCTACCTGAGAATGATGAGGAGGGTATTTAAACTGGCATACAAAGGACATACTAATTTATGGACCTAAAAAACTAATGAGATGATTGTCCGCTAATGCTATGATTATAATTTTAGTATCTTCCTTTTGATTGTGTTGAAAGGCAGCAGAATTAGAGTGTCCATACAGAAATCAATTGAAATAATCAATGAAGATGACCAATTTATAGGCAATTTTCACTGTTACCACAGAAAAAAGATTTTAATTTCTGTGAGACAAGAAGAAACAGCAAGAATTCACTTAAACTAGTTAGACTAAATTGAGATTATGTAATTATCACTTGGAAAGCAAAAAGAATCTCCCTTATGCATCATTTTTGGGAAGAACCTGAAAATCATTGCCAGGTTGTAGCAACACAGCTTCAGACTGTCTTAAAGCATGGGACAGTTAATTCCCACAGTGGATCATGTAATAGATAACTGATTAGAAGCTGTTCTTAAATCCTTCTCTCTGCACTGCTTTTCCATAGGAGTAATTGCTCTCAGAAGAGACCTTTGATTCCTTGACTAAGAGGTAAGTTCCACTGTGTCTTTGACTTATTCCTGTTCTTTGTCTCATGTCTCACTAACATTCAGTATGTGCAGGGTGTTAGGTTGTTGTGTCAATTATTTAAGGTTTTAGTAAACAGAAGATGCAAATGGAACAGGTATTGTTTTCTAAATCCAATGTCTGACTTAAACCCATGAAATATTATGGTCTTTAAGTGTATGGAACAGGATTCTGATATTATAGGTATACGCACCATACTGTAAAGGAAGTGTTTATAAGATTTCAGTATTTTGAACAGAAAAACCACCATAAGACTTTCCTCATATTTCACAGTATGATTTATAGACTTTTTTTTTGTTACAGTTCTCTTACTATCCATCATCTCGTATTTAAAAAAAAAAAAAGAAGAAAAAGTGTAGTGACTAGAAATAAGTGGCTATCTCAGATTTGCAATCTAAGAAACTATTCACACTGAGCAGAGAGGTTCCTAGAGCAAGACAATAAAATGAAGTAAGCACAGGGATCATGCCATCATTATCTTACGATCTAGTACTTGGAATCTGCTCCTCTGGGCTGGCATCTGCAACAAATCTTTCAAAAGCTAAATAAATTTTCCTTATTTTATTTGACATATTAGAGATGCCAGTTCATGATATAATAGTCAGGAGGTTAGAGGGTTCCACTTTTGAACTAAAACATCTACATTTGTGACCTTCCTTGTGATCATTTTCCACTTAAGGGCAAGATGTTCTGGTCACAGAGATGTTACTGGAGATGGGCCTATTCCTTCAGCTGCTTTTAACAAGACAAGGTGGCTGTGTTTTGTCATATGCCTAGTTCTGCTAATTAATGTTCAGTCTACTGTGATAGCATCTGCCAGACCTAGCCTGGCATGTGGATTCATGTGGAGAAACAAGGTAATAAGTTTATCTCACTAACCTTAGATGTCATTGTAAATGTCAATACATGAGGTAGCAACTCTAAACTGGTTTTGGTCCAAGAAAACTTAGTTATTTTTAAGGTGCAATTCAATTTTAGATACCTAATTTGGGATGAATCTGCCTTAAGAGCTGTTGAGTGTGTTGGCTAGATCTCCATCGATTATCAAGGAGAGTGACTAACTTAAATACTGATACCTAATTTAGTTTAGTGGACACTACTCAGTTTCTGGATACTGGTTCAGCTTAAAATACTCACACTGAGGTAGTTCTGGTCCTATGGGAAACTGGAGGCCCTAATGAAGTTCACAGTGAAACAGGGAAGTGCCTGCTGAGCTTAGGCACCAAGAATAGCCAGAGCTGAGGGAGAGTGTTGGGGATTGTAGTTTTGAATTGAGGATTTAATGAGATGTAATGACTGTCCTGCTGGCTGAGAGACAACACCTGGTTAAACCATTGCACTGAAGCTGGGTAGGAGCAAAGTAAAGCAGGCGAATTTGTCAAAAACTGAAGGCAATAAATTCCAGGTGAAGGACAGGAAGTAGCATAGAATGATAACTTCATAGATTGCTTGACTGTGCATTGGCTGCATCTGTTATGTCAAAGTCCTTTATTACCTCTAGCCCTACATGATTTAAAACAATCAACCCTTTAATCTCAAAAACATGTGGAAAAAGTATGCTCCTATGATTTTAGAAACCTGCAAACACGAAGTAAAGAATATTACTCAAATGAGAATATTCTTTATTTTGTCTTTCAGATTTAGAATCAGAATTGTTTAGATTGGAAAAGACCTTTAAGATCATCAAGTCCAACCATTAACCTAACATTGCCAAGCCCACCACTAAACCGTGTCCCTCAGCAGCACATCTACATGTCTTTTAAATACCTCCAGGGATGGTGAATGAACAACTTCCCTGGGCAGCCTGTTCCAGTGCTTGAGAACCCTTTCTGTGAAGAAATTGCTCCTAATATCCAATCCTTTGCGCAACTTGAGGCCATTTGCTCTTGTCCTATCCCTTCTACTTGGGAGAAGAGACTGACACCCATCTCACTACAACCTCCTTTCAGGTAGTTGTAGAGAGCCATCAGGTCTCCCCTCAGCCTCCTTTTCTCCAGGCTAAACAATCCCAGCTCCCTCAGCTGCTCCTCATAAGACTTGTGCTCCAGACCCTTCACCAGCTTTGTTGCTCTTCTCTGGACACACTCCAGCACCTCAGTGTCTTTCTTGTAGTGAGGGGCCCAAAACTGAACACAGAACTCAAGGTGGGGCCTCACCAGTGCTGAGTACAGGGGGACGATCACTTTCCTAGTCCTGCTGGCCACACTATTTCTGACACAAGCCATGATGCTGTTGGCCTTCTTGGCCACCTGGGCACACTGCTGGCTCACATTCAGCTGGCTGTTGACCAACACTCCCAGGTCTTTTCCTCCAGGCAGTTTTCCAGCCACTCTTCCCCAAGCCTGTAGTGCTGCTTGAGGTTGTTGTGAACCAAGTGCAGGACCTGGCACTTGACCTTATTGGACCTCATACCATTGGCCTCAGCCCATTGATCCAGCCTGTCCAGGTCCCTCTGTAGAGCCTTCCTGCCCTCAAGCAGATCAGCCTTCCTGCCCAACTTGGTGTTATCTGCAACCTTACAGAGGGTGCACTTGATCCCCTCGTCCAGGTCTTTGATAAAGATATTAAACAGAACTGGATCCAATACCGAGTCCTGGGGAACACCAGTTGTGACCAGCCACCGACTGGATTCAACTCCACTCACCACCACTCTTTGGGCCTGGCCAGCCGGCCAGTTTTTCTCCCAGCGAAGAATACATCTGTCCAAGCCATGAGCATGCAGTTTCTCCAGGAATTAATTAATTTAATTAATTACACTTAATTAGTAGTGCATAGAGTCTCAGTTTTTAAAAGAAGTTTTTTGGGTAACAGACCCAGCATCTAATGACATTTAAAAATCTAATCCTGCTACAATTTTTTTCTGAATTCTAAATATTTAGAATAGTAAACTGAGAATCAAAGATAAACGTACTGTTAACCTACTGAGAAAAAGACGACATGCATTTGTCATGGGGAGGAAGGGATTTGAATAAGAAGTTCTTTTATGGGTCAGTAACCTTTCAATACCTGTACACATTGATTGTCTGTGATAATTAAAATTCAATGGAGAAGACACATTTTTAATTATCAGTAAGCCAAAGAATTCTACGTGCATCATTGCCTCAAGTCAGAGAATGACCACTGAATACAGAGAGCTTTATGGGAACAAAGCTAACACCAACATTTGATGTCAGAATGCATTGAAATCTAGAATAGTAACTGCATTAAAGAAACAGACTGAGGGGCACAATCCACAATAAAGTGATTGTTCTGTTCTCTGCTTGTTGCTAAAGATTATACCGCTTTTTTAATATTACCAAGGAACCAAATATTTCTGGACATGTAGAAAAATGTGTAAGTTTCTTCAAAATATTCTTAGCAGTTGGATGTATTTCTACAACGTGAAGAAATATTTACATTCAAAGGCTTTAGTTATTCATGGTCTTGGAATATGTATGATTATTTGAATCTGTGAACATTAATTGTACAACATTATAAGTACTTTTACATGATTTAACTTTTAAAATCGTTTGGTTTAAACCTAATTAAACTCATTCAGAATTAAAATTGCTTTTTATGACTTTAGCTTAATTTATATCTGAAATGAATTGAGCTGAACGGAATAATTCTAAATAAGTGTCCATGTCTCCATACCAGGATTTAACACAATTTAAATAACCCATATTTCCTGAATGTCTGTGTAAATCTGATTCTTGTATGTGTGCATGATGCTTGCTTTCTACAGTGACGGCATAAATCAGAAGGTAGTATGTCCATCATTTTTGTTGAATATGCTGTCAGTAATTTGTCCTTATGCTTTCTCTTATATAAGTTAATTTGTCCCTACCCAAAGGTGCACTTTCTGGAACACTGAATTCTAGTGTATGTGTGTATGTGTTCGTATTTACATGTGTTCTTATGTGTATGTATTCGTATGTATATATGCACAAGGGTAAAGCAAATTGGAGCTGAAGAATCTTTGTATGGGTCTTCCTCTCAAAACTATAATTAGTGACCTGCCTATGAAGTTTTAAATTTCATGTCTATTTTTAGGATGTGCTTATCAACTGGCTTACTACTGCTGTGTTACAATTTGAGACGCCAGTAGAGGAACAATACCCGAAAAAATTCAGAGGGTTCAAGAAGAGCTCCAAATGCTTGTTGAGCACAGCAAACAATAGCCCTGACTTTTGTAACCAGCCAGGCTACAGCTCATATTGCGCTAGAATATCATCTCTTATACCACAGGGAGGCTGTCAGGACAGTCCTGGCTGAGGGTGACTGTGTGGTTTCCCTTTGAGAACGAACCCAGGAGTTACTAAGGGGTACTAACAGTGCACATTTCACTTTTACGCAGTGTTAAAGCAAACCTAAGTTGGGCATAACTTGGGTTATGTTCTATGCATAGCTAGTGCTAGTGGGTTATGTTGCTCATTACTTTGGCCTGTAACTTAACTGGCCTGCTGAAGTTTTGCAAGCCACATGAAATTAGGTCCACGTGAAGTATTACATCCATATGCTTCAGAAGCTACTATTAGATGCAGCTGAGGTCTTCCTGGTTCACATGCAGATGTGCTAATACAAAAAAAGCAGAAGACAGAAGCTGGACTTGGTGTAAATAGATGTAACTTTTTAAAATCAGTGAAATTTGTACTGTGCAGAACTGTTTCTTAATACCTGCAGACCTGATTTTTGTCTTCTGTGAAATATGAACAGAGAATTCAAATTGAATTTGAACCACATTTTCAAGGTAGGACTTAATTGTACGTTCTGCAATTGTATAGAATGTTTGCCAACATAGAATACATAGACAAATATGGGGAAATACCCTAATAGGACCTTCAAGTTCACATATGATTTATGGATTGTGGTGGGTTGACCTTGGCTGGACACCAGGTGCCCACCAAGCCGCTCTATCTCTCCTCTCCTCAGTAGACAGGGAGGGAGAAGAACAGATGGAAAAAAACCTCATGGGTCAAGATAAAGGCAGTTTAATAAAGCAAAAGCAAGGCTGCACACAGAAGCAAAGGAAAACAGAAGATTTATTCTCTACTTCCCATCTAGCAGGTGATATCCAGCCACTTCCTGGGAAGCAAAGCTTCAGTAAGTGAAGCGGTTGCTCCACAAGATAAACGTCGTAAATAACAAATGCCCCCCTTCCTCCTCCTTTCTCTTAGCTCTTATTGCTGAGCAGACGTTGTACGGTATGGAATATCCCTTTGGTCCGTTGGGGTCAGCTGTCCTGGCTGTGTCCCTTCCCAAGATCTTGCCCACCCCCAGCCTACTGGTGAGGGGTGGAATGTTGGAGAGAGCCTTGATGTTGTGCGAGCACTGCTCAGCAGTAGCCAAAGCACCTGTGTGTTACCAGCACCCTTCTAGCTACCAATAGAAAGCACAGCACTATGAGAGCTGCTGCAGGGAAAATTAACCCACCTCAGACAGACCCAAAACACAGATGCAGATAAAAGTAACTTGCAGAAAAGCATGTCCTATGCATTTGTACCACATTACAGCTTGAGCCTGTGGCATCTCACATCTTTCGTTTTAGTTACGTATTTTGCTGACAGGTGTATTTTACCAAATGTGTTCAAATGTTAGAAAGTTTGTTTTGTTTATAAGGGACAACTTTCTGCATAGAAATTACTACATCGAAGAAATCTTCAAACTGATTACGTGAGTCAAATGAATGAGAAAGTCTGTCTTACAAGCTTTTCTGAATCACTGGTAAATTGATTCCTAAAACACAGAAGGGAGTTTGTTTGTCTGCTTTTATTTTTTTTCTTTTTGTTTTTAGAATGGGTAAAAAAGTAAAGAAGGAAGTAGAGCCTCCACCCAAGGATGTGGTAAGTTTATAAACTGCTATGTGCTATAATATAAACGTTACACAATTATAGGCGCAGCTCTACCATCCTTACATAGTTCCTTACTCTCCTAGGTTACCCATGTTATTCTAAAAATGTCTTTTAAAGATGATTCTGTTTCTGCTTTTCTTGGACAGCAGACAGACCAGAGTGACTGGGCATGTGTAGTTCTTTGTGGAGATTGTTGTCTTTGGCAGGCTTTGCAAATAATAATGTATGAAACAATCCAGGCTTCTTTTTATTTGAAGAGCAATATTAGCTTTCCATTTGTAAAAATCAAAGGAGAAAGGAGAAGAGCGACCTGAAATCTGCCTGTCTTTTCAACTGTGGAGACATTCCCTTTCTTTAAGGGTGAAAGAGTTAAGAGCCTAGATGGATCTACAGAGTTTTTTACTGAATACAGAATTTTACAGATATTTGGAATGACAGTACTATGTATTCTGGATCTTTTGCAAAGATATACAGCCTTTAGCAGCAGTTCAAGTTTTTCTGGTATAATTGGAAGTTCACAGTGAGAAGTACAAGAGCTGAAGCCAAATATGGAATAATGGTGGTAATCTGACTTTTTTCAAAAGGTGGACATTAAGGGTGTCTATAAATTCACAAGGTACAAAGAGATCCCCAAAAAGACAGAGGTTCAAAATATAGGTATTTTTAAAGTTTAATTGGTTTACTCAGAAAGAAGTAGAGGAAATAAGAGAGAGGCATTTAAAAGAGTATAATATAAATTCTATGCCAGATAATAACTGAGTTATGAAAATCAGGACCTCAACGAGTCCCACAGAGGAGCATGAAACTAAATGCAAAGTTCAGTACACTGTTTTAAAAACCAATGGGTTTGTCTGTAAAGAGTGATGGGACTGCAAGAGCTTTTTCAAAGGTCATAGAACAGTTGATCAGCAAAAACTGTCACAATTTCAATATTAAATAACCATAAATAATTTTGACTAAGACAGTAATATCCAATAGCCATGATGTCACTGAGGCGCAGCAATTGATATCAGGTTTTGCCCAACTGTTCTGTGGAAAGATGAATATTACAAACGTAATTCATAAGCTCCAATCAATAATAAATCCTTATGAAAGGAGACTTGACATAAAACTTCAGTGTGAGAGGCTAAATCGATCTAAAGCTATTTCTGTATGGAATAACCTAGAAGACCAGGAGGAGACACAAAGAAGGTGTATGTGGATAGGACTAATTAAAACAAGCCTGAAGAAATAAAACTTAGCATTTTTGCAGCCTAAGAAAAAAAAATTGAAAGGTATGAAAGTAGATTTAAGGCATACAGATGAGCTAACCCCCTCCAAAGTAATAAAAATTGACTTTTTCAGTAAATATCTAAAAAGTCAGTAGACGCAGCACCACAACTTCTAGATCCAAAAGACACCATTAGAGTTTCTGGAAAAAATTATAGTACAGCCTACGAACTACTACAATAAACTGTGAATAATGTTAGAAAAGATATTCAACAATTGAAAAAAAAAATAAAATTACAGAAAAGATGAATAAAACTATTAAAAAGGAAATAATTGGAAAGAGCGAAGTCCAGGTGGCATCTGCAGGTTTTGGCTTAGTTTTTACCCTTATCATGCTTCAGGCTAGCATACCTCTTCTAGCAGTCCTATGAGGAGAAAAAAACCTGAATGTTGCAAAGCAAAACAGTATTAAACATGAAAATAGATCATTGATTAGTTGTAACTATCAACCAAGAAAATCATCTAGCTGTGAGAATATTGTTAATAGTGGTCATGTAAAATTAAACCTCTAAATTTCACCTGGATATTTCAGATGACAGGAAATGAGATGCAGACAAAATAAAAGATGTATTTGCTATTATCTTCTGATTGATAATCTGCTTATGAAAATGTCAAGTCCAAGAAAAGAAGCCTTGAGATAATGTGGACAGGCTGATAAAAGAGGGCCTTTGTGCACGTGGAATGCTCTGAGAATGTATGGTACTGCAGATGACCACCAATTTTTATAGATTTCTAGGAACAGGTGGGAAACGCATCTCTTAGACTAGACACTGCTTATGTGTTTCAGAAAGTATTCCAAGGACTTCGTTTTCCCCGCCTTTCATAATTTGTCTTTTACTATTACCCATTCTGAGAATTGGGCTTCTCCAGGAAAAATATTGCTTTAAGCCTCTGTCTCTATATGGATGACCTTAGACAGTAATTCAGGCAGATAAAATATGCTAGCTTTGACATAGATCGATAGGAACTTTTCTTATGATATCTTCATTAAGTTCGGTCTAGACAATATTACTATTTGATCGTCAGCTAGGGCATAGACATTAAAAGGGAAGCCTAAGATTACCACTAGAGAAAATACTGAGGCATTATCACTGAAAGCAAGCTGAGTATTTTTGAAAATGGCTTTGTTCGCAACACTGATGTTAAAAAGGTGGAATATATGAAGTGTCACTGTCATCTCCTGAAATGGAGTCTCCACAGTAACACCTTCTTTTGAGTAATTAATGCCTAAATATTAATTTGACTTGACTTTAGTAAGGCTTGCAACACTGTCTCTCATAGCATCCTCATAGACAAATTGATGAAGTACGGACAAGATAAATGGACAGCGTAAATGAACTGAAAACTAGTTGAACTGATTGACTCAAAGGGTTGTGATCAGGAGCATGAAGTCCAGCTGGAGGTCAGGCACCAGTGTTGTGCCCCAGCGGTTGATCCCAGGAGCAGTACTCTTCAACCTCTTCATTAGTGACCTGACTGACTGGACAGAGTGCACCCCCTTCAGCAAGTTTGCAGAAGATATGAAATTGAGAGGAGTGTTTAATGGACCAGATGGTTGTGCTGCCTCAAGAAACTAGAGAAATGGGAAAATGGGAATTTCATTAACTTCAATAAAGGGAAATGCCAAGTCCTGCACCTGGGGGTGATTCTGGTGGATGTGCACCAGCAATGTGCACTCGGGGCAAAGAAAGCTAAAAAAATCCTGTGGTGCATTCGGCAGAGTGTTGCCAGCAACTTGAGAGAGGGGACTATTGTCTTCCACTCAATGTTGGTGAGTGAGACCACTCCTGGAGTGCTGTGTCCAATTCTGGGTTCCCCAGTACAAGAGAGACAGGGACTTAGTGGAACAAGTCTGCCAAAGGCTCGGAGCATTTGTCATATGAGGAGAGACTGAGAGTTGGGACTGTTCAGTCTTGAGAGAAGGCTTGGAGGGATCTTGTCAATATTTATAAATACCTGATAGAAGGGAGTAAAGAAGTCATAGAATCATAGAATTGTTTAGGCTGGCAGAGACCTTTAAGATCATCAAGTCCAACCGTTTTCCTAGCACTGCCAAGTTACTACTAAACCATGTTCCTCAGCACCGCATCTACACGTCTTTTAAATACCTCCAGGGATGGTGAATGAACCACTTCCCTGGGCAGCCTGTTACAGTGCTTGAGAACCCTTTCTGTGAAGAAATTGTTCCTGTTATCCAACCTAAACCTCCCCTGGCACAACTTGAGCCCGTTTTCTCTTGTCCTTCCATTTGTTACTTGGGAGAAGAGA
>VYZM01008704.1:0-13774 GCA_013398915.1 Dromas ardeola | reverse complement strand
TGCCTCCAGTCTTGACATCCCTGTTGAGCTCACTTGCATTGGTGAGTATGAGGTCGAGTATTGCACCCTCTTGGGTAGGGCTGTCTATTTCCTGTCTCAGGAAGTTATCATCGAGGCACTCCAGGAACCTCCTGGGTTGTCTACATCTCACTGTGTTACTTTTCCATCAGATGTCAGGGTGGTTGAAATCCCCCAGCAGTACAAGAGCCTTCGAGCGTGATGCCTCCTGTAGCTAGAGTAAGAAGACTTCATCAGTAGGCTCGCCGTGATCAGGCGGCCTGCAATAGACACCAACGAGGCAACCCTTGTTGCCTCAGTCTCTAATTCCTACCCATGAGCTTTCGACTTCCTCTTGGCTATTCTTTAGGGACATCACTTCACACTTCGTGTGTTCCTTAACAGAGAGGGCAACACCTGCACCCCTCCTTCCTCACCTGTCCCTTCTGAACAGCCTGTAGCCATCGATAGCCACGCTCCAGTCATAGGATTTGTCCCACCAGGTTTCAGTAATGGCCACTATGTCCTAGCTTTCCAGCAGCACAGCAGCTTCCAGCTCCTCCTGTTTGTTGCCCAGGCTGCATGCATTTTTGTAGAGGCACGTCAGCTGGGCTGTTGGCTGCGTTGCCTTCTTAGAGCACCCCTTGGGGTGTTTCACGGGTGTTTTCCTGTTGACTCTGACTACATCAGGAGGCCCCGGCTCATCTCCCTAAGACTTTGACTGTGATGCAGCATCCCCAGCATACCTTGGGGCAACAGGTCGAAGGCCCTTACTATCGCTCATTCCCTCTAACCCTGACGTGTTATCCCACAGCTTGTCACAAACAAGCCTGATATTATTATCCTCCTCCACCTGTACATCTAGTTTAAAGCCCTGTCGATCAGCCCCACAATCTCTTGGGCAAAGACCCCCTTCCCCCTTTGAGAAAATTGTCTCCCATTTGATGCCAGCAAGCCCAGTGCCGTGTAGGCCATCCCATTGTCAAAAAACCTGAAACTGTGATGGCCACAGCAGCCTCAGAGCCATGTATAAATAGACTGGATCCATCTGTTCCTTCCAATGTCACTGCCTGCAACTGTAAGGAGTGAGGAAAAAATAACCTGTGCCTCAGACTCACTCACCAACCTTCCCAGGGCCCTGAAGTCCCCTTTGATTGCTCTTGGTCTATGAGTCACAGCTTCCTCTCCACCTACATGGAAGATCAGTAATGGGTAATAGTCTGAGGACTGTGTCAAGTTAGGAAGTTTCCTGGTGATGTCCTTAACCCGGGCTCCAGGAAGACAGCAGACTTCCCTATGTGGAGGGCCTACCCGGCTTATTGGACCCTCTGTTCCCCTCAGGAGGGAGTCACCAACGACTACAACCCTTCTTTTCTTCCTTGTGGATGTGGTCATGATACAGGCGGTACGCCTTTCTGACTGTGGAGACATCTCTGGTGTAGATTGCCCATCATTCACATCCTCATTTGACTGGCCTTCCTCAACCAGAACCTCATATCTGTTGTTCAGAGGTACCAGGGGAGGGGGTTAGGTGGGCAAGGAGGGAGTTCGCCCACTGCCCCGACTGTGAACTTGCCTCCATTCACTCTTTTCATTTAGGCTTCTGCCTGACAGGGGCAGGATACAGGGGCCCCTTGATCCCAGTTACTTTCTGATAGGTGCTCCCGTTTCTGTTTCACGGAGGGCAGAGCCTGGCTCCACCAGTCTATTTCTTGTTCAGCCTCCCAAGTGCTCCTTAACCTTTCAACTTCCTCTCTCAGCTCTGCCACCAGGCTGAGCAGATCATTCACCTGTTCGCAACGCACACAGAAGTTCTCACAGCTGACCACTGTTACCAGTGAAAGGCTCTGGCACTCCCTGCAGCCTGTGACCTGGACGGGTGTATGATTCTGTGGGAGCTCTGTTTGGGTTCCATTCTGGCTAAGGTTGAGAGCATCTCATAGTAAAGGAACGTGACTTTTTGATGCCTGACATTTTCAAAAAATATCTGACATCTGCACTATAAACACTTCCACATTTCAAGATCGTCATTAAAACTGTATTACTGGGGTCTGTTACACACACGTAAAACAAAAATAAGTATCTGGCGAAAGTCACACTGGTAATTATTGTCTTATGCCAGTGTACACTTATTGGGACATAGTTTTCCATCATGGAACAATGTCACCCAGCATGAATATCATATTATATAACCTGATGCCTTGTATGAAGCAGCTCTGGCAAGAGAGTGAGCCCCTTAAATTCATCAGTCTAAGTTTAGATATGTGCAATGCAGACATCTGCAGCTAAACTAGTCCCTGTGTGTTGTTTTCATAGACAGTGGAGAATAAAGTTGTTTTTAAAGTTTGGTTAATCCAGCACCTCTTAGACAACTAGTTTATGATGCAAAGTATTTCTTCCTAGATCCCACGGACTATATTGACTTTAACTCTACTGAATATAACAACAGGTAACAGGCTCAGATGGGAATGTCTACCCTGCAAAGATGAACTCCAGTCTCAGTGTCTCACTGCATTCTTCAAAGGCATGTCTATCCGACTGTACCTTCTGAAACAGTTAGAAGTCATCAACCTGAGGTTACAGCATTAAAAAAAAAATCGTGTTAATTAATACTATTTAACCAGTTAACTAGTATTAGCTAAGTAATACCCTACTTGGAAGAAAAAGCAGAGTAGAGGACTAGTAAAGTGTCAGTTCCCAACTAAGTTTCTCATAGCATTATTCTCAGGCACAAAAGTGAATTGCAATGCCCCAGCTGGTAATTATAACAACCTTCCTCATTTCTATTTCATGCTGGTAACTAGTGGGTTCCTAGACACAAATATAAATCTTTTGTTGCATTCTTTTCATGCTTGAATGTAAGTTCATGTAGTACAGAAGCTCAAATGAAACATTAAAACTGTATTTTTAAAATTTAATACTTCTAATAGCAAAAGCTATTAACAATGCAATATTTTCAAGGCATAACTTCAAAAAGGAAATTCACAAACTATAGCAAATGTTTACATGAGCACTAAAATAACAGAGACTAAAACAAAACCTAACGTTCTCATACCCTGGACATTCAGTGTCTTTCCAAGAAAGTGTGCATGCACAGGAAAAGAAATATGAGCAGCATCAGAAAAATCACATATATACATTTAAAACATATTCCAAAAATAACCTGTCATCTTTATCACTCCAGACACTCTCATCACAGTCAGTATTCAGAATCCAAACCCAACGAGTAAGCACGAAACTCCTCTCATTCATCTCACCATGCAAGCCTACGCTGCTAGATCCTTCCTTAGTCAGAAGGACTAATTTCATAAAGATCTCTTAAAATTGCACACGCCATCCCATCTCAATAGAAGAGCACATGAAGAATAACAAGGGGTTGTAGAAGATGGAATTAAATACTTTTCAAATGCACAGCGCCTTGGATGCCAATTATTTCATATTAAATCAGTAGCATTATAGAAAGGGTCATAGTTCTACTGTCACTAAAACAGATATACAGCAATGAAAACAACTGGATTCTAGATTAGAAATTGCTTCACTTGATCCATGAAGCCAGATTCAACTTCATGCATCAAACTGAAACTTCATTTTAGGGGCAGGGTTGTCCTCATCTCCTGCTATATTACAATCATGGGCAGAATTGCTGTTGTATATGCAGATATCGTCTGGAGACAATACACTTAGTGAGGTAAATGCCATTGGAATAATTCCAGTCCTTGGTTATTTCCAATTCCCACAGAATACATAAGTTATAGTCCTGTAGTTGATAAGGAACAGCAACCCCCCCTCCCCCGCCACTGCTGACTGTGACATGTTAATCACAAACCCAAACTATTGTTTGGCACTTGAATTTCTTTTTTATTAGTAAGTATCGAATCACCTTAGAAAATTCAGTTATAAGAATACATCTGTATGAAACTTCTGTTTTACTATATTCCTTATGACTGAAGACATACTCAATTCAGAATCTTAGAAAATGAATAAATATTGTAATAATACAATGCATTCTGCTTTCCTTCCATTTATATTCCTTTTCTCACAGATGATCTCATCTTAACTTTGTTGAAAACAAAGTTACTTACTTACACTTACTTCCAGGTCAGTATGATTAATAAATGCAGTTTTAAACATTTGATTGGGGTAGTTGTTTGAAGGGGGTTCTACATCAGAAGCCTGTAGGTTTGTTATAACACTGTCTAAAGCTACTGCGAAGGCCATCTAAAAGAGAAGAGGGAGAGAGAGAAAAAAAATAGAAAGGGAAGGAGTGAATGAGGAGAGAAGGCAGTAAAAGTACTGTGAAAAAAATGCTGTGAATCTACCAATGTGCTTTCAGACATGTGGCATTTTCATTCCTTTTGCTCAGAATGAGGCTTCTCTCTACCTGGTAGATCTGGGATGATCAGGCCCATAGGTTTCTAGGGCACATCAATCTGCATTAATCAGAACAAAGTATGAAACTTGTGTCCCAGATCTTTCCCTAGAATGATCTTCATAAGGCTATCTTATCTCTACCCATCACTCAGATCCTACAAATGGACGTAAAAAATCTTCAAGAAAATAGTCTAGAAGACATCTCTGTATTTAACACTTAGAAAAACAGGACATTTTTTTAAGACCTTTGACAAATGTACTGCCAGGGGACTTATCTATACAGGCAAAAAATATTTGCATCTCTAAATGTTTTTACTCAGCACTTCTAGCATTCAGGTCTTGTATTTAAAAAGAACTTGGAAAAATCCAGGTGTACCTTTTTAAAATTTATTTTGGGCAAGTTTTGTGGCTTACTCTCCTGGAAGTAGACATACTAGTTAAAAGGTTTGTATTTTATAAAGATCTTTGTGATTATGGAGGAGGAAAAAAAATCACTGTTCGATTTGTACTTCAACCTCAGAGTTAAGTAGCAGCAGCTCCTATTCTATTAAGAGGAGTATTGATCAGACTCAGAGCAAAGACAAAAAAGCGAAATATTGTGCGAACCTCGGTTTCTTCTTCCATGTGTACCGCTTTCTCCACCTGTAAGATTAGGGACATACTTACTAGTAGGTTGTAAAAATTTCAAAAATTCTTATGGATTCTTTGGTATACCCTAAAGCCTAAGAGAAGTCCTATGATTTTGTGTTTCGAGTGAGACAATGTCTTAAAAATCTATATAATTATTGTCTTTTGTTATCAGAATGAGCTGATGTCAAAATCCATCCTCACTAACACAAACAATTTCCATTAATGTGTGTTTTCTTGATTACAATAGAAATGAGAACTAGAGAATAAGTTTTATAAAACCAGATTAAATGAGCATAGGATTCATGACAGTGAGAACCATCTGTATTTCTGATTAAAGGCAATTTAACTGTCAAATAAAAAATTGCCCTTAGTTAAAAAACTAAGGTTTAGCAGAGCTTAGTATATACATGTGCAAGAAACTCTGGAAAATTAATTCTGTAGTGTATCACTGAAATGGATCACAAGGAAAACAGACACAGTGCAGATGTGTGCATTAGGAAAGAACTGGTATATAACTGAAAATAAGCAGTCCATATTTTGCAAGAGAAGTAAAATATTTGTCAAATTTCAGTATTAATTTTGTAAAGTCAATACTTCATCTGGGTCAGTTAATTAGCTGAATGATGAACAAATCAATATGTATTTGGTCCAGGGACCTTGATGACAATAAAACTTCATAACTTGCACTTTGTTTACTGCCAAGATTGTGATATATTATTTTTTAAAGATAAAAAAGAATAAAAAAATTGAAATGGCTAATTACAAAGAAAAAAAAAAGACATATATAAACTTTCTCATTCATAGACATCTACATATAGAAACATCTCATTCACCTACAACCATATACAATTTCCAGGTATGATGCAGTAGGAAAAGTTGCATCACCCAGCTCAGTCAGTGAATCCATATTTACAACTTTTTCTTCTTAGAGCTGTAAACATTTGACAATATTGACAAGAAATTTAAATGCACTCAACACACACACTTTGTTAGAAAGAAATTCACTACATCATATAGCTATTTGTTCAAACTCTGTGTGATTACTTTAAGATAGACATCAGCAGTGAATTTCTCTTTCTTTTTAAAGGCAAGCAGTTCAGAAGTAATGAATTCCATTGTTGGCTTAAGAATTCCTCCCCTGGCCAAGAAATATCAGCTTTCCATTTTTATAAAGATGGAATATTAATTCTGCAGTACTATATATTAGAATTGTCTAAAGTTAGCAGCCAATACAGCAAACTCATGGTGTATAAAAAGGATACCTCAAAATGAGAGATTAGTTGAGAGACAGAGTGTGCTGTGGAGCACCTATACCTTAAATTTGTTCTGATGTTTTACAGTAAAAGTACTAGCCCTGTACGTTGTGCTCTCTGCAGAGAATTTTATACTCTAAAAATATCAAGGGATCATTAATACCCCTTATGTAAAGGTTACATTAGCATAGCATAAAAGCATGGCATAAAATAATAACAAAACAAGAATACAAACTGGCTTAATTTTAGGCTGGCTAGCTACGCTTTCATATATAGAAGGTTTCTGTAAGACTGCATTTGTCTGTAGTTGCACTTACAGTCCTGGAAAATGTCTTAGAAGAAGAACAAAAACATCCCTGTTGATTGAAACAGAGAAGACATGTCAGTATTAACTGCATGCAATAGTGGAAAAATTAGTAGCATTACAGTAAAATCAATTGTGTTGCCCTAAGGGACACCATACATACTATATCAATAAGTGAAAAGTAATGTTGAATTCATAAATTTCTAGTCTAAATTTTCAGTAAAATTCTTTTCATTAGACACTGATATAAATTTACCAATTTTTACCCACTTAGCAAAAGTTGCTCTTATTTTTGATTTTCATTTAATCTCAGTATGCAAAATTAATCAAAATAGCTCACATAAATATTCTTGTTCTTTCTCCAACATAAATCATAGCTTTTAAAACTTCATGAATTTCATCAATAGTTCAAATAAAAGTCATAGAATCGTAGAATCATAGAATCATTTTGGTTGGAAGAGACCCTTAAGATCATCATGTCCAACCATTAACCTAGCACTGCCAAGATACCGCTAAACCATATTCCTCAGCACTACATCTACACGTCTTTTAAATATCTCCAGGAATGGTGACTCAACCACTTCCCTGGGCAGCCTGTTCCAACAACTGATAACCCTTTCAGTGAAGAAATTATTCCTTATATCCAATCTAAACCTCCCCTGGTGCAACTTGAGGCCATTTCCTCTTGTCCTATTGCCTGTTACGTGGGAGAACAGACCACAACCCACCTCACTACAACCTTTTTTGGGTAGTTGTAGAGAACAATAAGGTCTCCCCTCAGCTTCCTTTTCTCCCTGCTCCTCATAAGACTTGTTCTCTAGACCCCTCACCAGCTTCGTTGCCCTTCTTTGGACACGCTCCAGCACCTCAGTGATCTTTCTTGTAGCAAGGGGCCCCAAACTGAACNGCAAGGGGCCCAAAACTGAACACAAAGCTCGAGGTGCAGCCTCACCAGTGCTGAGTACAGGGGGATGATCACGTCCCTCGTCCTGCCGCCCACACTATTTTTGATACAAGTCAGGATGCTATTGGCCTTCTTGGCCACCTGGGCACACTGCTAGCTAATATTCTCCTGGCTGTCAACCAACACCCCCACATTCTTTTCCACCAGGAAGCTTTCCAGGCGCTCTTCCCCAGGCCCGTGACTTTGTATGGAGTTGTTGTGACCCAAGTGGAGGACCCAGCACTTGGCCTTGTCGAACCTCATGCCATTGGCCTTGGCACCCAGCCTGTCCAGATCCCCCTGCAGAATCTTCCTACCCTCAAGCAGATCAACACTCCTGCCCAACTTGGTGTCATCTACAAACTTATTGAGGGTGCACTCAATCCCCTCATCCAGATTGTTGATAAAGATATTAAAGAGAAGAGGCCCCACTACTGAGCCCCGGGGAACATCACTTGTGACTGGCCACCAATTAGATTAACTCCATTCACCACAACTCTTTGGGCCCAGCCACCCAACCAGTTTTTCACCCAGTGAAGCATACACCCATCCAAGCCATGAGTAGCCAGTTTCTCCAGAAGAATGCTGTAGGAAATGGTGTCAAAATAAAAAGCCTATTACATCTAATATAATTTAGTACTTTTTCAGTCAGCCATATTTGCAGGAAATACAAATCCAGAACCAATATGACAGCAGAACTTTCTATAAAACTACAAATACACAGTATGCCTTTAAGCTTACAATTAAAAAAAAGAAACAAAAAAAAACCCCTGATTTTTGTTTGAAGACAAGATTTTGCAGTGGGCAGCAGCTGGAACACAAAAGCAACAGTTGTATACAAACTTTGTGTACCTTTATTCCTTTATCTCATGCCCTAAGAGCTTGATCACCTCTATAATGTTTTAAAAAAAGAAAATCTGCCTCTGCTGTGAAAAGTCAAAATGTGGATGAACTGAATCAGAAAATAACTGACTTTTCAATGTTTTTCTTAAATATATAAGATAGACTTTGTTCTGTGGCATCCTTGCGAAAATTATTTAAATTGTGCTGAGGAAATATCCAGCCAACTTTTTTCTCCTTTACATAAGAGCTGTGTGCTACAATCATTCCTGCAATTAAGTCATCAACTCAGTCATAACCTCTTTTGATCTCTAACTATTAAGCAGACTGGAGCATTACAGATCCTTGAGATTCACTGTTAGTCTGAAGGGGCATAATATTATCTTGAAATCATGTCTCCCACTGAGGCTGGAGGTTTGGAAGTGTTATTACCACTTATGAAAAGCAGAATATCTCGCCATCACCTCCTTAGCTTCCTTTAAGTCAGATTTCTATTGTCTTTGAAGGAGGGAAGAAGGGGCAGGAGAGAAAATGAGGCAACTCCCACCCTGTATTGTAATTCTCTGTCAGCTAGGAATAGATACATGGAAATGACAGGCAAGACTTTCTGGCTTTCTAAATATTCAAAACCATCCATTTTTTATATTGGAAAGGATGCAACAGCACCCTGGAATACTGGATATTCACCCAGCAGATATAAAACTGCACCAGCCTGCTCCCACAGGGTTGCGGTACCTGCCAGAGCTCAACTTGCAGGCATGCAGACTCTAGCTTCCACAGAACCTCCTCTGCACAGCCGGTTTATTCAGTTCACGTTCAGGTATATCTTTTGTTTTACTGAAAGATTTCAGCTATGTCGATCAAGTTTATGTGGATATATGGTTGCAATGCCTCACTTAACTGCAAGCTCTTGGTTTGCAGTGATACAAACAAAAACTGCTCACCTAAACCGGACTCATTCATGTTTTCTATCTTTCATCTTCAGTGCTCCTGTCTGATCAATTCATATTAATGGCATTTTCTCCAGCCACTGCGTATTTGAGTCCAGGCAGGCAAAGAAAGACAACAAAGTTGCAATATAAACTGCGTGGAGATGGGAATCTGGTCTGTAATAATGGCAATTTCCCAAGAAGCCATCTGTGGTACTGAAGGTTACCACATGATGAGCTCCCTTGTCCTGGTTCCGGCGGGGATAGGGTTAATTCTCCCCAGGGTCCGACAGGGACACAGGTGTTCCATCCCTGTGAGCCATGCCCAGTCTGAACCCGGGAGCTGCAGGGGGAGTGGGCAGGAAGTCGCTGCTTGGGAGCAGGCTGGGGCATCCAGGGTCCGGTCGGTGAGCGGTGGTAACGTAATTGTGTTTGTACATTCCTCTATCCATTTTATTACTGTTGTTTTCGTGTTCCCTTTGCTGTTCTGTTAAACTGCCTTTGTCTCAACCCATAAGTTTTCCCTTTTTCTTTGACTCCCCCTCCGTAGGGGGAGTTTGAGAGAGCTGCCGCATGGTTCTTTGTTGCCTTCTGAGGCTAAACCACAACATCCCTGTATTAACTTGTTATGTTAGCTTACATTAATTATTACCAAACATTAAAAAGCAATATCACAATGTTAGCTTATTTCATGTACCGTATTTAAGCTTATTTCTTCTTCAGTTTAAGTGTCTTTTGAGAGTACCCTTACACATAACGCACTGTTGCGTGAAAGGGGCAAAGCGGTTTTGGCAGAACATAAACCCCCTTGCGTTCTAACACTCCTCACCGAGGTGGGAGGCTAGGTGCGGCTAGGTTTAAATTCTGAGTGATGCCCAATTCGTCACTATCAGTCCAGTCGCGTTTAACATGTGTTAAACTATCACGATTTGGATGCACTAATAGTGGGCTACACTGTCAGTCTAGTCATGCTCATGAACTAGCACGGCCACTCCCAAGTCGTTGGTCGCGTTCAGTGAGAAACTAAAACGACTAGCTACTTAAACAGTGCAGTTTATTTGAACAACAGATCAAGGTTCTTTGGATTGCCGGTGATAAATACACTGTCTGCAAAGCACGTGCAAATAAAGTAATGTTAGTTACACAAAACGCGCGACAAAGTTAGAAAAGAGATTCTCTAGAGAAGTTTCTAAGTTTCCCGAAGAAGCGCTCGGTATAGTCTAAGTCTTACCCACAGGCGTCCCTATGGGGGGGAAGAAAGGCTCAGCCCGTCGACTGGTCCCGGAAGTCAGAGGCAGTCTGTGATGGAGTTCTCCCTGACTTGTTCGCGGTGGTGTCTTCCCTAATATCCCCCCTTTCTCGGGCTATTTTTATACTATTTTTTACTTTCAAGGTGGAGTTTGAGTGACTTTAGTCATACATACCTTTATTATGATTGGTGTAAAATTCTCTCGCTTCAATTTAAAGGTATAGTTTATGAAAAATTCAGGGCGCAGACTCAAGGAGGAGTGGTCGCACCTTGGAGGCGGGTAGCCTTTGGGGTGGAGGTGTGTTTTGGTATTATAATGACATTATAATGAACAAAGTTCACACAAAGGACGGCATTTCATCAATATTTGACAGAATCTGGGCTCGGGGTAGCGAGTAGGCCGCTTAATCTGTTCCTAGTACCATCTTGTTCCCATATCTGCTATACGTCACAGGGCAAGGCCACGAAAGTTTACATTCCGTTCCATCCCCCGTGTAGCTTCGCAAGCAATAGTGTACCGGGAATCGCAGGTGTTGAATCGCCAGCTGCAGCTGTTCTCTACCTCAGAAGCCTCTTGATTTTACACTTTTCCTTAATGTGTGAACAATGCTGTACTTTTATATTTTTCGCCAATTTAGTAATTATTCCACACGCACGCATTGGTAAACCATAAGTAAATATTTTTTTGTAGTCAGCAGTTTTATTTTACTGTAGTTTTCATTAGTCATCAAAGATTAACCTGAAGGATTTCGAGGTCCAGTTATGCAAATATACTTAATATTACTTTCTAAGGTGAGTAAATTACAATCCCAATAGCAGGTTATATTTATTTGTCCTGAAAGGTCACTGCTTTCTATTTTGTACGTCTTTTCAGATATTGCTTCCTCCACAATATCTGCAAGTTATTCATCCATACCCTACTTAAATGTTTAACTACCTTGTTACCCACATTGTAGAAGGAAAAACCTTAATAACGACCTAAACAAACTATTAAAAACATCCCACAATGTATCTAGGGGAAAAAAAGTTCTTGGAGACAAACTATTCCCTTTGTTTAAGTTGGCCATTAGTAATAGATTTAATTAATTATTAATGTTTACATCTAAACTGCCTTAACTACTCTCACAAAATAACTGTGGACCTGCCTTTTCATTATCTTGAAGAGTGTGGTCAGAATGCTGCTGATGTCGTTCATCTTCTAAACCCTAATACTATTTTTACGTACCTCTTGTCCACTTTCATTTATGAGATGTAATTAATTCAGCTAACTGCAGCTGTACTTTGATTTCAGACTTTATAACTACTTGTCTCAGAAACAGGGAAATGCAACTGAATTACAAACAACCTGTGCTAAAGAGAAGTGTTGTTTTAGCATCTTAAATTTTCTGAATTTTTTTTCTGTACATCCCACGTCTCCATGCCAACAGATGGGAATTCGGTTTTACAGCTCTCACCCTGCACTGAGCCCATTTGGTAGTGCAAAAAATGCACGGTAATTCCAGCAATGACATGCTTTCAATTTTGATGCACTGCATGTTTATGAGTCTGGTATTACACTGTCCTTACTTGCTTTACACTTTTGCAAAGGGATCCAAATCTCTTGCAAATATACAACAAACCTTCCCAGTAGACTTGACGTTAATAATAATTTGTAAAACTATTGAACGTGTTCACAGAGAGTAGGTAAAATTACAAATACTGGAAAAAAAAATAAAGTATTAGAATAAAAGGAAAAGAAATACCACTTTTCTGTGAAAACAGAAAAAACCTGTTTTCAGTTTGACTGTTCAGCCAGTTCCGTAGCAAAAAACATTGTGGCTAGAGAGAAATAGCTAAAATTGCAAAAAGAGTTAATAATCACAAAAAACTCTCATTTGTATTTTCAACAAGAAATGTAATTTAGCAGTAGATGACACAAAATGCCCAAATTTAGGAAGCTGAAGCTCAACTTTGTACGTTCTTTGTACGCTACATCATCTCCATCCTTAGCCACTTCATACAGCCTGCAGGATATTTACTGAGAAAATTTGTATTTAAATATTGTGAAATACTATTCTTGTTATCAAATAAGAAGATAAAAAGCATGCCATTAAAAAAAGCAAAATCAAAAACAGACACAAGGGCTGTCTGCACAGTCTATCCCTATGCTGACTAATACATAAAATACGTGACCAAAACAAAGAACACTCATATTACTTCCCTCTTCTGCCTTTATTTGCAAACAAAGTCCCCTGTCCATGACCTTCTGGTACACTGGCACATCACCAAGAACTTTGCATGTCATTTCGTCAGTCCGTCATGCTCACATGTCTCAGTATCAGAACCGAATGTTCTTCAAGGTTTGCTGAATTTGTTAGTTTACCATAGCCCCTCTTCTTTACCACTAGATATTGATCTTGCCTGATCACTACATCTTGCTTTTCTGTCTCCCTGTTAATACAAGTCGATTTGAATCTCATTCAACTTATATACAAAGATATGCTTGTGTAGAAAAAAGCAAGGGGGTCCAAAAACTGGACATGGTATTCCAGACATGGTCTAATGAATGGTGAGTTAAGAGGAATAATCATTTCCCTTGATCTTCAGAGGGTGTTGATGTTGATAAAATGCAGGAAGTTGTTTGTTTTCATTGCTGCCAAAGTGCATGGCTGAGTTGGTGTCCTGGTTCCGGCAGGGATAGGGTTAATTCTCCCCAGGGTCCGGCAGGGACACAGGTATTCCATCTCACGGGAGTCATGCCCACTCTGAGCTGAGGGTCGAAGAACCATAGGTGCTGATTGCTACCACAATGGTGCATCAGCAGCAATATCGCATTAACCAAGACTCTGATTCCCATCCATAAGCTGATTCATCAACTAGAGGTTCAAGGAGTGATCAGCAAGACTCCCTCACCCTTTAACAGTCCCATATGGCTGGTGCAAAAATCTAATGGAGAGTGGAGGCTAACTATAGATTATTGTGCCTTGAATGAAGTCACGCCACCACTGAGCGCTGCTGTGCCGGACATGCTAGAACTCCAGTCTGAACTGGAGTCCAAGGCAGCCAAGTGGTATGCCACGATTGATATAGCTAATTCATTCTTCTCAATCCCTTTGGCAGCAGAGTGCAGGCCACAGTTTGCTTTCACTTGGAGGGGCATCCAATACACCTGGAACTGACTGCCCCAGGGGTGGAAACACAGCCCCACCATTTGCCATAGACTGATCCAGACTGCACTGGAACAGGGTGAAGCTTGGGAACATCTGCAATACATTGATG
>VYZM01008703.1:80968-102017 GCA_013398915.1 Dromas ardeola | reverse complement strand
AGAAACCAGGGCACATAGAATGGGGCAAGTAGTATAAATCCAAGCCTCACCTTGACATCAGGATGAAAGATGACTGAAGCTCTCCTAGGTCACACAGTTTGCACATAGCCCAAGTGAGACAAAACATAAATGCAAAAAGTAAACTCCAACGCAAGGAATATGGCACCTTCTTGCCCCACGGAGAGAATTAAAAAAAAAAAACCACACAATACAACACACTTTTATTGACTGTCAGTGATAATAAGAAACTACCATATTGCGTGTTTTTCATCATTAGATAGGGCACTTTCGGTCGTGACATGCTTTTCCCATTTGGTTCTTTACTGAGGTGTGAATATTTTCATTGATGTTGTGCAGTCATTTGCATTAATATTTATGGATCCTATTCATTCTGAAAGATGAATCTTTAGATGTTTTTCACATATCTAAGGGAAATAGATGCATAGTCCTCTAATGCAGAACGTGAAATGTTAGAATCCTTTACAAGCTGCCAGCATGAGTTCATAGGGACTCTGGTCCAGATTCTACTATCTTTACACAAGACTAATCATAAAGCATTGGCTAAAACATGCGAAAGATGAAAATAAGGTGAGTATTCACACCAAGGGGAGTATTAACTTTAGGCATCTAAGTTTAGGTTCCTCCAGAAGGCACTTCAGAGATCCTATGTTAACCTGTTACAGATGGTAAATTGCAACAGGAGCAGCGCTTTCTCCCTTGACTGTAGCGGGAACTCAGTGAAAACTAACCTAATTTAAGCTGTGGTTATATGGTCACTTGAAGTCTGCATAAATCTGCATAGCCATGGAGACGGACAGACAGCCTGTGCCTCTTCCCACACATATTTCAGAAATCCACATCTGAGATAGCTAGAAACCAAACTGACCCAAGTAAAGATTCAAAGATTAGTTTTCAGTCATGCCAGTTCCTGGATCCTATTCTGGGACCAAATATCTGCATGAAAGCTCTTGCTGACAGAAGGGAAGTGAGAAAGAGCCAAGGATAAGAGGAGAAGACTGCCTCTTTGGACTGCACCATGTTTTTATGTTCTAGTACCAAGAATGTGTAAGAGGGGCTTAATTTACTTATAGGCAGTATTTAGCATTGAGACATGCTAAGAATGTACATCTCGGTGGAACTGATTGTGGATTAAACTTCCAAACAGTTCAGAACAAAGCTGGTGTTTCATTACATTTAGGGAGTACTGCCAAATCTTTGTCCTTGATAAAAGACTTCCACCTGAAACACAGGCATATTCATGATATCAATCAACCTTGCTCCTGCCCGAACTATCAAAACACTTCATGCAAAGAAGTGTTTCTGTAACTCAAAAGAGAAGTGCCAAAGGGTATATGAATTGCTGCAGCCTTTGTGACCCAGTTTATGTGAAAGGTATTCAGATGTTACAGAGCTGGGAAGTGGTTCAACCACTCAGATATAGTATTTGCTTTATAAGTATTCCTCCTACTTTTGGTGGAGTGACTCACAAAACATGCCTCAATGTAAGAAAGTATCTCGCAAGCTGTAACTAATATTCAGTAGTGTGTTACAGATGTCACCAGACTTGCCTCTGTTGTGCTCAGTTTGGGATTTTTGTGGTTGAAAGCAACTTCAGAGCTTTTTTTTTTTTATTATTACATGTTGTTGTTAAACCAGGAGTTCAGGCCACTAGTCTATTGTGTTCACAACACTTAGAAGGTCCTCAGACTGATACTTTAAATTCAGGAAATAAATATCAGAAACCTGCAGGCCAAAATAATGCTTGAGTTTGGAGTATCCCTGTTTAGTTTAAGTATCCATACTGCTTGTCCTGCCACTAGGAACTACAGTTAATACCATCCATACATAGATAAAAAGTAGGTATTTTGGATAAATTTTTCAGGGTGAAAAAAACCCTAACACAATAACAAATGAAGGTCAATACAAGCGGTTTATGTAATCTGTTTTGCTGAGGGCTGAATATGAGAAATCATATTTACATGGCATAAGGAAAATATGGAGTTTAGCTCCTGTTCATCTATCTTTCAGTCTCTGAGGTCAACACCAGAATACAGATCTTTAATACAGATATTATGATTATTTATTGTTTATTTTGCACAGTTTTTTACTGTTTCAGGAAAAATCTGGGCCTTGCAGTCCTTAACAATAATGAGCTCATGGTTAAAAATGGCTCCAGTCCCAAATACAGCTGAAGAATTTTCATATATAGCTGAGGAATTTTTTATTATCCTCAGTATTATGCTTTCATCATTTAGAGCTAAATCCTTATGTTCTTACCTTTTTCCCCTTATTCCTTTTTACTCCCATTACAGAAAGTGTGATTTTTTTTCTTCCTGAGAGATTAAGTTTTAAAACCAACTGCTTGAGTTGCCCTATTAATAATAATGTAAATGTTCACCCAGTAATGGAGGAATAAAACATTAGCCCCTTTTCATTTCCCTCAGAGAGCTCAGCAGTCCTAATTTTGTATTTGTACCCTGAATTCTTGAGCTGTTTTGATTTTTAACATCCAGTGACTTTGCTATATTCAGCCTCTTCTGCTTCACCTAGTGCTGAATTCTATTTATTTCATTTATGGTAACATCGAAATCAAGTTTTAAATTGATGTAGCACTCTAAGCTAATGGCTATTTTCAGTATTTCTTTATTCTGTGTTTATATAAACTTAAAACAAACACAGTCTAGATTCATATAAGTGGAAGAAGCATAAAATAGCTGCATGACAGATAAAGAGAGTATGAAACCAAATAAACCTGCAGAATACTTAAATGTTCCTGTTGAAATATGCTGTTATTGTAGGAAGTGGAATGTTAAATCCCTTTAGAAATCCTTAGAGGTTAATTCACTCAGAGCTATTACAAAGCCAGGGCAAAATACACAGATGTGTGCAAAAAAACGCAAACACAAATACACACACTATTTTACAGCATGTGTTAATAACCCAAGAATTACCTACAGAGAAGACACAGCAAAATAAAACGTTACCACCAGGAAATGGTGATTACCATATAATAAGAGCATAGGTGTCCATGATCAAAATGCACTCTCTAAATAGAAAATAATTTAGAAATTTCAAATAAACAAATGGCGTACCCATTTGCCAAATAAACAGAGGCCTATCCAAATTCTGTCAAGACCAAAATCTGAAACTGTTTGAACCCTTAAACTTCCAGGCTGTCTATTGCTAGGTACACAGCATCCTCCACTCTTTTTGCAATCCTTAAGGTAAGTGGCTACTCATGGTTTTCCTTTTTTTCAGGTCTCACACTGAAAACCTGAGGGTAAGGTATCTGGACCATTCAGAGGTTTATGGGGAATGAAAGGACAGAAAGGTGTGACAGAGGAAGGGAGAGAGAAAAAGGTGTGAGAAAAGAGGAAAGACCAGGAGGAAGGAGAACAAAGGAAGGAGAGGGAACACAGAAAGGAGAGAGAAACTTGAACAACCTTACAACTGTAGGATGCTGGTTAAAATACGCAGACTCCCTGAGTGTGCCACGTGCTGCAGCATGCCAAGGTCACCGCTTTATGCTTTGTAGTCGGGGGTTATTTGTGCTTTATTTTTGCTTCTGCTTTCTTGTTCCAGTCTTGGTAGACCAAAATGCATATTATTCATAAATAATCTGAAAGGCGATGATGCAGTCCGTTGGATCTTCCTGTCATTAGCCTATATCTCTGTGTGCCATTAACAAACAACCATAAGCAGCATCTCTGTGTGCACCTGAACTGTGTATTTATGTTTCTAAGTATAATATATAAAAAATAAGAACTTCATGTAACAGGTAAAAGATATAACAAAGAATAAGCAGCACACCATAGAACATATTTTCAAAAGGAATTATTATGTCTGCTAAACATTCATGAAATTTTAAGCTTTCATATCTATATTGTTTTCCAAAATGATACCTAATCAACTGAGAATAAACCAGAAACAACTGCAAAATCTAAACTAATTTCTAGTCAGTTATTTAGTCATGTCAAGGCAAGAAACCATTTGATCCAGTAGTCTTTGTGATTCTAAAATGGCAGCACATCTACATGTTGCCTATGAGGAGAATTAGGTACATAAAAATGGAGTCCCATCACTGGCTAGCTCCGTGAAAGTGGTGTATGAGCAAGGGTTTCTACTACTCCACTTAAACAGTTAAAGTGCCTCCCCCAGCTCTGCACTCACAGAAGTGAGAGAGGTGCCTGCGTCCGCCCTTTGCTTGGATACATAAAAACTGGTACTCCACTTCAACTAACAGTGCAAAACTCAGTGAAGGTCTGGGCTGAAGTCCTACCTGTGCTTGTTTGAGCTTTTACTGGCATGAACTACGAGCATTCCATACCACCAGGTTATAACAAAAACCAGAGTCTCTGCGTACTTCTTGTTGAAGATGACTCGTAGGACAGCATGATTAATAACTGCTCTGTGGTCCAGTGACAGGAAAGCTCATCAAAGATATAGAGGACAGTTTTAATTACTTTCCCTTATGAATATTTAATAATGAATATCTATTTATATATCATGGAGCAACTCCAATGGGTACGATGCCAATCCAGAGTATCTAAGGAGTCAGAGCACTTTGGAGGACAAGACAGAAATTCCTGTCCATTTTTTGGGTTTATTTAGGCAGTAAAGAGACTGAATCTTAATCTTTCTTACATCCTGTGGGTGCAGAGACCATTGAACTGTAAGGTATTCTGTGGCACATGAGATACAGTCATCTTGTTTGCTCATATTTGCTGAAATTTAGTAAGTTAATGTGTTCTGACAAAATTAATTTGGTTTAGAAAATAACTGACCATCTAATTTAATCTATGATAGCAGGATCATCTCTTTTCTTGTATTTCTATAAGTTTGCTCAGTGTTTTCTGTTAAGAGCTCTTTCTTTGGTTAAACACTGGTATTTCCTTCCCAAACATTCATTCAAGTTTGTGTTTTCCTTAGGGAACAGGAGGAGTCTGCATTTGGAATTAAGCATTGAAATAGACAGATGCATTACAATACTTATAAATTGCCGTTGGATTAAATAGACACTAGTTTACATTACATTTAAACACTTTATACCACACTTGTTTTAAGAGGGAAATGAGCTTATGACCCTTAAAATATGTCTAATTTCCTACGATTTATGCTTAATGAATGGAGAATAATGGAAGCTACTCCAAGAGGAGACATTAAGAGAAGCTTTTCCTGTCAAGGTGGATATGCAATTGTTTGAGGCAGGCGCTTCAAAATTAAAATAGGCTTCTGTTTTTTCCCCCAGTGTCTTAAGCCAATTTGCTGCCATTTGACATGATATTTAACCCTTTTATTAATGAGAGTGAGCTTTGCTTTCCATTTGACTCCAGTCCCCTTCCCATAAAAAGACAAAGTGCCACACTTATTAACTCCTCAGGGAGTTCTGACAATACAATTGACAATACAATCCTGACAGGAAGATTAGGACCCTATCTGATGCTGATATCAACATTTTATGATCTTACAACCTGGCTTCTTGATGGAAGTCAAAGCAAAATATTCCTGAAGTAGGCTTTATACAAAAGCATTCCTACATTCAATATTCAGGGTTCGTATCATTGAAATTTATTATCATGTTTGAGGTGACTGCTTCAACTACTTCATGGCACTTTCTGGGGAATGATGTGTCTGATACAGATATAGAAAAAACACAGATCTATTACCTGGTGGAAACATCCAGTGAAACATTCATTTAGTCTAGAGAGGCTGTTTGACAGCCTTTGTAAGTGTGTATGTGAAGGGTTTGGTATTTTCTTAGTAAGCACATCCTCCATTACCATTCTTGTAGACAGTGACTTTTGTATATGGCAGAGTATTTTTATTTTTAGGCTCATTGGTTTCTATTTCTCAGTCACAGAGCAGGTCTCTGATAGTCATTCCTAGAAAGTATTATCTATCAAAAATACAAACCCCTTCTTTCCTGGTGGGTTTCTATTTAACTGTGTCAATCCCTGAATTTGCATGCTTCTCTTGCATTGTTTGGGGCTGCATCATTCTCACAGGGCAGGCTTTGGCAATGTGTACAGGGAGCATAAGTATGACCAGGTGTGGTTAGTTATTCTATGACCAAAATCCCATCCTGCTTCTTGCCCATGAGCTGAGTGTCTTTTACACCATTATCAAAGACAGGGAGGCGAAGAAGCATCTGAAATGCCAACCAGAAAAAGGAGTAAATGTCATTCTATTACAACGTAGCTTGATTGTTATTAATATGTACTCGATACCAACAACCTGATCATTCTTGTATCAAGTGAAAATGCTAGGAAAAGTTCAAACATGGTCAGGTATGGAATGAAAAGTGACAACTTCGTTTGTTTGTCTTAAACCAGCTATGTAGCTCTCACATACTTCAGCAAAATCATATCCGATGGTGCTTGATAGAAGGTTTAAACCTGGTGATACAGCCCTGCTCCTTCTGTTTGATGCAAGTGCCTGATTCGTTTTGCTGGTCACAAATCTCTATTGCCCTTCTTGGAAGGGCCTTTTGATCACAGACTCATAAAGTAAGCCTCAGGAGGTCTCTAGTCCAAACGGGGTCAGCTATGAGATCAAGCCAGGTAACTCAGTGCTTTATTTAGTAATATCTTGAAAACCTCCAGGGATGGAGAGGATGGAGACTACACAACCTCTCTGGGCAATCTGTCAACTACATGTTATTGATAGGAGAATCGGTAGGTGTCTACTTCAGTTCGCATTGCAGGTCTTTCACTGAACTGAGTGAGAAAGCATAAACACTAAAGAGGTTTTAAGCTGAGACTCATGTGTGATTTGAATCTACTCTCCACTAACTGTGAAGAGTATTTTTTAGTGTGATATACTAATTTGATCATAGATATGGACAGAGTCCAGGATTCTTCTGTTTGTGCTACAAATTTTACTTATTTCAAAGCCACTTTCAGTGGTTAGTAAGGTATTTAAAAAAAAACCCAGCAAATATAGTGTTAAGTTCACGTGGGACCTTTCTAAGAAAAAACATTGTGTCTTTCCCTAGACTATTAGAGACCCTGATTTATGAATACATTGTTTGTTTCTTTTTTTTTTTTTTTTTTTTTTTTTTTTTTTTTTTTTTTTTTGTTGGGTTTATTTGTTGGAAGAAGAGAGCTTTTTAATAGATAATTCAGTTGGACAATTGGTAAACATTTTAAAAGCTAAAGAATCATCCTTAAACATGTAATCTGTGTTAAATTTCTGTAGGGAATCTATTATTTTTATGACATCTTTCCAGAGACTTGTTTGGGATTGTTGCAACTTTTGTGGTTGTCTTACATCAGTTAATTCAACCGCATTCCATTAGCAGCACATGACAGCAATGCAAGAGGACCATGAATAATAATTACTCTTAGGTAATTTAATACTTCTGCATACTCGTGCATTTAGTGATCTCTACATTCTCATGTCACCGGTATAATCTGTCTATTTTCAGTCACCAGAAGGGTGTGTGGAATTTCCTTAACTTTGAAATCTTGATCAGTATCTCTCTTCCAGATGTAAACCCATATAAAGATATGAGAACGTGGAAAAATATCAGCTCGATTGTCCTGAAATTTAGAATTGGAAGTTGCAATAGCTTTAATAGAGTTATATAACAGATGTCTCAATCTACATATTCACACTTATATACCTGAGTAAAGAAGATAAAAGATGGGGCCACTCACTGTAATAGCATATTTGTTTTGAAAACACTGTAAAGACAATGGATAGCATTATTACATACGACAGAGCATGTGTGAGCTGAGATCAGCCTGCACTTACACATGTGCAGAAAGGCTTCATTTTATTTCTTAACGAAGAGATGTAAGGATCTGTCCAAAACTGGTGTAAACTGTCAAACTACCCATTCAAGCTATGACTATCTTCATCAGCTAAGCAACTGCCCTCTACATGCTATCCTGACCTGTGTCACAAATGTTGAGTAATCTTACCTAAAGTGATAGACCTGCCAGTTCCTTAAGGTCAATCTGCAAATGATTCAATTCCAGCTCCTGTTGCAGAAAATGGCTTAAGAACCCGGCTAATAAAATACCACATAAGTGTTCAAACTTCAACCACTCTTTTCCCACATATGGACAATGATGTAACATTTGAAGAATTCATTCAGTCAGAGTTAAAATGAAGGATGGAGACCACACTGGGGGAGAAAGGAATGTGGCCACTCCTTTCCATCTCAAGCAACAAGTTGCAGACATGCAAAGGGACCACAAAATGAAAGAAAAAAAAGTGTTAAATTAACACTTTTAACATTTTCAAATTAACAAATTAACATTTAACACTAAATTAACATTTTCCGTTGACAGAATGTAAGAGATTATAACAGATTTAAGGAAGGAAAGAGTCAAACCCTCTGTCTTGTTTAATTCTTTTTCATTCTTCCCTCCTGTATATTTGCAGGTACCTGCTCCAGGCAGGACTCTTCTAACCCATCTCTAATTAATACTTCACCTAATCTTCTTGTAATACTGCTAATTGTTCGCAAACAGGCGATTTAATCAACACTCTGCTAAGAGGCAAAGCTTTATTCTCTCCACTATTTTGTGCTTTGACACAGGGAGAACTGAGGCAACTATGTCCCAATTGCTTTGTTTCCATGTAATTTAACAGCAAGACATTATTTTCTCATAAGAGTTGCTTTGAATTTTTACTGCTAATGAATAAATTAACTAAAAAGGTTAATCTGCCTACATGTTTATGAAACATTATGCAAATTGCTCTCAAAAAGGTTTAATGGTAATTGAAAGCAATTGAAAACCATGGTACATTTCACTCAATTTTAACTTTTTTTTTTTTTTAAAGTATACAAATTGCACTCATTTGAAATTCTACGGATGTGTAGGGCAAGAGATCATTTTTATAAATATAAAGTAAAAGGACCTTTCTTAGAAATTTTCAGCTTTCCAGATTTCCAAGGTTATGGGTATTCAACTGAAAGTAGACATGAAGGATGTGTGGTTTTATATTTTAGTTACTAAACCAATAATATTTTTTTAACACACATTAAAGAAATTGACAAAATGTTTGTCATACCTTTTTTTTTAATGAGATGGTGTAAGAACTACTATCCACTCCAGAATAGTCTTGCAGCTGTGACACGTACACTAAACTCAAGGTTCATGCCTTTAATGAGATGGCAGCTCTTTAACACTCAAGTCGCTCAGTTTCCATGGCTTTATTCTAAATTCAACAAGGGAATACATTGGATTTGGTCTCAGGGAGATAAGACGTGTTTAGAAATACAAAGTAAGCCTCAAATTCTGCCTTTATTAACAACCAGTCCTGTCCCTTTGATTGGTTGAAAAAGAATGGAAGGATAGGGAGAGAGAGAAGGGACAGAAAGAAATGTAGCAGAATTGGGTCCTATAAGTGTTTATAAAGGACGTTCATGGAAAACAAAAAAATAGGTCTATATTGGTACTCAAAAAAAAAAAAACAAACCAGAAAAAAAGGAGCTACTCTTCTAACTGTGAAAAGTGATCGCTCCATGTCTTAGGAGATAATTTTTTTAAGTCAAGTCACTTGTATTTATTTCATCACTGTGTTGTTCCCTCTTTTGGTTGAACTTCAAAACAATCTGGGTATTTGTTATATGAGGGAATGAGATGCATCTCGGAAAGACAATAATAACCTTACGCAGGAAATTAATGCTTGATTTGCCTAACAGATAAGATGTTTTGGACACTCATATAGGCATTTATGTTTTAGCAACAAGATGAACGTTTTTTGTGCTTGCTGTTTGGTTTAGATTTTCCTAAAAAATTATAAAGACTCAAATAATAACAAAAAAAATTGTTTTAATGTCATCAATGTTCTCTCATTAATTTTTTGTGAATATTTGTATTAATCTGCTGTGATTTTCAAAACGTTTCCTTTTTTGATTTGATAGTTTTCCTTTATTTCTGTCAGTTATCCTTTCTTTTCTCTGCTTTTCCTTTTGTGGGCAGGAGTTGGTTAATAGAAGAAGGAAACAAAAGAGGAAAAAGAAGAAAACCACTAGTTTGTTGTGAATATATTCTGTGTTATGTAAAGTATATACATCTACATAAAAATGCATTTGAAATTTTTCAAGCAGCTCTGTTTGCAACTGTTTACTTCAAACATCCCTGCTGGGTGTCCAAGATTAGTTAGCTGCATTGAATGCTGCTCAGAGCACTGCCTTATATCTCTTTTGGAAAGTAAAAATAGTGCTAAATGTGTGTTTGCAGTACATGCAATCTGTGCTGACTGCCAGCAGATTGAATAGTAAGGGACTGTCCTCGATTTAAGCCCATGAAGGTAGCACGACGCTGGCGTGACAGGGAAACGGCTGCCCGTCCTGCACCAGTGGCCTTGTCTGGGCAGCTCGCTTCCTCTGTTGCCTCTAGTAGGCCAAAGCTGCCCACTCCTGCATTTCAAAACTTACTGCAACTACATCATCCTCTTAATTTCCACTGAAGGGCAGTCTTGCTTAAAGACTTGAAGTATTTTTTGTCATTTCACTTCTCCTAGAAGATCCTACTACCTGTTATCATGTGAAGTGGAGATCAGTTCTCACTTTCTACTAATATGTCAAATAAGTAATGAGGATTCATTAAATTCTTTTATATCCTACTATGTTTTTATTAAAAAAAATAGCCAGCAACATAGTAGGTTTTTGGCTGCTGTTTGGAATCCCGTTCAAATTCTACCTTAAAAACCATTGGCATTCTTGCTCCAGCTTCTCCTATGTGGTGACTCTCATAGCCAAATCTCTCTGACAGTGTTGTTCTGATTTATCCCACAAATGTTTTAGCAGATATTTTATATCCTTTTCTTCTTGTGTTTGAATAGGTTTTGTAAATCTTTGGTGTTTCTCTGATTCCTCCCACGTTTAGTTATAAACATAAATCTCCCATCCTTTATCCTCTACTGGGTGGTTTTGTTCTGCTTTTATAAATTTCACTATCCTTTTCCCTGGTAATTCCAAAATGAGTTTGAGCACAGAGAATGAGAAATTTGATTTGAAGTAAATGTTTCGAAGGAGATCATAGCAATACATTTAATATTAATAATACATCCCTTTAATTACATGAAGTTCATCATCTGGTGCAAAAAAGTTGTACAGAAACAAGTGAACAGTGAACGATTCAGAGATTCAGGGAACTGATCGTCTTTTTCAGACAGGGTAGAAGTAGGTTCCTCCACTTCCCACATTGTAAAGTGCTGATTTGTCTGTGAATAAAAATTAGAAAAGACTTAGAGCTGCTCAGAGTCACAACATCTTGTTGTGGCAGGTGGTGAGGATTGCTGGAGCACTTCCCACTTTGGCAACGACCTCACACCTTATACAAGAGGATAGATGCAAAATCAGGCTGGCCCGGAACAAATCCCTGGGTTCTCATACAGTGGATAAGTACCTAAAGGCTCTCTTCAGTACATAGGCCTTCACATTTGTGGTACGAATCACCACAGAATATTTTTTCTCATAAAATTTACAGCATTTTCTACTTCTGCCCATGTCAGAGAAATACCATATGAGAAAGCTTTCTTTCAGCAATTCTTTTCCCAGAACTGGCTTGGAGCCAAATGTTCACAGTTCCACACTAGTGGCAAAAAGCAGCCAAGTATTTCTCCAGTTTCAAGAGAGGGAAAAAAGTCTGCTCTATTTTCTGCTTGCAATCCAGATGACTCTTGACTGAGCAGAGAGGAGCTTGTCACCTGGTCACTCCTTCCTCCTTTATGACGGTCTGGGAATCTGGCAGAAAAATATTCACCCTGCTTCCAAATCATGAGCGTGATTTGTTGTTTGTGGTTTATGCTTTCTCTTGTTGCAGTAGGTCCAATATACTGCCCCCTCTGCTTTCCCAATAGTCAATTGTGTCGTTAGTCATTTCTGTAGCAATGTAGCCCAAGAAGCTGTTAAAGGATTTAAAAGTAGTGCTGCTCAGACGGCGAGGATTGTTTTCCACCCCATCGCAGTGTTTGGCACACTTCAGAGGGAAGAGGGGACATGGCCACTTTCCACCTGAAGACCTGGGCAGAGGACCAGACCAACCCACTGATTCCAGCTGGAGAGCAAGGAGAGGTCACGGAACTGGTTAGTTATACCTAAAGCACACAGCAGAGAAGTGACTTCATGGCTGCTATATCACTCTTCTTCCTGAAGTGTTTCTAATCCCAGTAACAAGAGACCCAGACAGTAAACAAAAGCTGCTGGAGAGGTTTGTTATACAGTCATAAACAGTTATCATGTACCCTCAAATATTTAATAGGTCTGCACTGAAATGTCAGACTTTCCTCCTCACTTCTGATTTAACTTCTTACCTCAAAGACCTCAACAAGACCCAAGCTGGCTAGGACTATTTACTACCAAAATGTTATTTTTAATAAATTAATCTCTTGTTTTATATTTGCAGAAGCAGAGAAAAAGTGACTTATTTTCTGTATATTTTTGTGATTCCAAAAATGTTAAGCATTTGGTTGTTCTACGTTCCCTCAGACCTGAGAACTCTTACGCCAAGTAATGCCCAAGGGAGAATTTTTACCTGGTGTTATAATGGGAAGCCTGGCAGATTTAACACATTACTCCAGTGTTTGCCTCAATTAGATCTCATTTCTGTGGTTACTGGATACATTTCAGATAGTCTTGACCATGAGACCCTTTTAAACTCCCATTGCTCACAAAGTTACCCAGGACAATATTATTGCAGAATGATTTAACAGTCTCCAGATAGAGACCATTAGCAAAGCAGACAAAACGCTAGATACTTAAAATGTATGATTTATATTTTTATAGGGATTAGCAAAGTGATTTGAATACAATAAGAACCAGCTAAGGTTCAAGATTTGTTTCCAGATATGAAATTGGTCAGATAAATTTCCAGTAATTTTATTGGCTCTTTCTCATTGTTGTTTTATTTTTATTCATACCTCTCACAGGCCTCCTTGCACTTCAGCGGAATATTGCTTGAAAAAAGACTGGTTACAAACTGAGTCAAAGTAAAAACACTTTCCAAAGAGAACATCCGTAAATATGCTGGGCACATAAACAAATCTTTCTGTACATTTTGCTCCTATTTGTAAATAATGGCCTCAATTCAAACACAAGTAGTGACATTGAGAGAAATTCAGATACCTAAAACAGGAATCAAATTGCAATACATATAAATTGCTATTAAAAAGAATACAGAATACAAAACCTGCACAATACCCACTTCCCAATTTTGTTTAATTCCTGGAGGTCTGAGCAGTTTCAACACACAATTCTTTCCTCTAGGCCTGACTCAGCTCTAGGCATTCGGTGGAGTCACACATAAATTTCTTAATTATACAAGCAAACCCATCTCACATTTCTGTCACTGAATTTGGATCCTCACAGCTATTGCCACAGAATGCTGATGAGAGCATCTGACTCCCACACAGTAGTTCTATAACCTGAGCCCTATCAGGAAAAATTCCCCCTCTGAGTTGCCTGAGAGTGGATATCTCCCACTTTCCAGAAGAAGGCAGGGATGGAGAATGAGTTCTAGCTTAGATCTAAGGGATCTCAGAGTTTTCGTTTCTGCTCTAAGATGTAAGCACTAAATATATAGGTTAGCTATTGAAGTGTTAGACGTAGCGGCAAACCTTTCTTTAATTCAGATGTGAGACACAAATTGCTTGGACTGTGTAGTGTTCAAAGTCTGGACCTGGATCCCACATTCTTAAAAACAAAACTTTTGATCTTGCCTGTAGCATTTGAGCCTTGAAAATGGAAGTAGTTTCTCTTCTCCTCCATCCCTCCAACTGCAATTCTAGACTCAGCTTTCATAAAGCTAATGGTATGGCCCATAAAATTACAAAAAAACCAGGCATGTAATAGAGGTGTAACTCCCGAGAACATAGTATACAGATAGTCAATGCATGGGATTTAACACTAGTGTAAAGTATGCAATTAGGCACCTTTAAAAATCTGATGTGCAATTAGTAAGCATTTCACAGTAGCAATCAATACAAGTAAATGAAGCTAACATTTCAGCGTAATTATGTATCAGCAAGTCAGATGCAGACTGACATGCTATACCAGAGTAATTTATTTCTGCTATTGATTTCAATGGAAGTTTTGTCTGTTGACCTACATATGCTTTGTTGAATTTAGTCTGTAGAGATCAACAGCCATACGGGTTGACACTGAGTCAAGTGATCATATTCCAAATGAGCAACAAAGAGTGAATTTTAATTTATGAATACTTAAGTAATCAGGAACCCATTAGTCTAATAATAATGTGGGGTCACTGAAAATAAATTTGGAACTTTGGATTTCTGTTTTCCAAGAAGTCAGAATCCCAGAACATTCCTCCTCTGCTGCACTGGATGTGAAGTGAAGGGAAGCATTTATTATTTTTTTTTTAAGTTATCATGCTTGATATTTAGTATGAAGGTAGGTAAAAGAAAAACAGAAGAATCCATCACCTTACAGCTGAAAATTTTCAGAGCAAGTTATATATTTGGTTCTGATTTCTAATGCAGGCTGCAGTACGGTTGACAGCCACGACTCACTCTCCACTCAAACTAAATGCAACAGTGTGGAACTGACCTAAACAAAATAGCACTTGGAAGGAACTTCTTTGCTATGTTACTCTCCACCCTTTCTCTCACCCTTTGAGGACAGAATTTTTAGCCTGTTTTGATAAGACAAGGGGTAATGGTCTCAAAACTACATTTTCAAAAAAAAAGAGAGTAGATTCAGACTAGATATAAGGAAGAAATTTTTTTTATGGTGAGGGTGGTGAAACACTGTCAGAGGTTGCCCAGAGAGTTGGTAGATGCCCCATCCCTGGAAACGTTCAAGGTCAGGTTGGACGGGGCTCTGAGCAACCCAATCTAGTTGAAGATGTCCCTGCTCATTGTGGGGATCTGGAATGGATGACCTTTAAAGGTCCCTTCCACGGCAACCTATTTTATGATTCTAAGATTCTCTCTTAAGTATCTCCCTATAGTTTTTCATCTTATATGTAGGATACTATTCTTTTAGAGTGGAAGTCATCATACACAGATCTGACAGAAAGCTGTCACAATGCAACAAGTTTAAATGAAAGCTTCAAAAGAAATTTTTTTCCTTTAGTACATTTTACAGAGCTGTGCCTGTAATCACAGAGTTTCAAAATAATTGCTCCAAGAGGAAATCTTAAATTATATTTGGAACATCCCTTCCAAAAATCCAGTCAACTGAGTGTTATCTGCATTCTAATGAAGATCGCACAAGTATTCATCTTGCATGAAAGTTAATTGTCCTTCATTTTGACTATGTTCCTTCCAAGTAGCCCACTTGCAGGAGCAGATTAGCACTTAAATGAAGGTATAGAATATATAGGAAGGCAAGAAGAAACAGAAGGAAGGACAACAGTAACAATGCACAGCAATGCAATAGCACCATATTCTAGTCTGCTTTACATTATAAGATTTCTGTGCTGAACTGTCACTAGTTTTCTATGTGGGTCTAGAGCCTAAATGGCTTGTGGCTACTCTAGGATAAACTTAAATCATTTTTAATAAAATATGTGCAAAGGATAGAGTGGAAAACAACAGAAATGATGAGATTTTCACGGCCACATAACAGTAAGTTATTTGATTTCCCTGAAATTCCAGATGCAGAGCAATTCCATTCTCAATGTAGGATGTTGCCCTGCAGCACGTATTAGAGCTGTCACTCTGCTGTTTCACTTCTAGTGCATTACATATGTGTACAATATAGTTCTGCTCCCCGAGGTTAAATTTTGCTCATTGTACAACCAAGACCCTGAGGGCTAACACACAGTTGAGGAAGTATTATTTTGTCAATTTTGCTATAGAACTCTATGCAGTTATGTGATGAAATTCTTGGTTTACTGTCCTACTTGTGCACGTGTTCTTTCTCTGAAACAGATTATTTTAATATTGTTCAATTTAAAAGTCCATTCCAAAGAAAAGAAATGGAAACTTTGTCTCTGAATAGCATTTTCATGCTGAAAGAAAAAAAAAGAAGAAAAAAAAAGAAGATGGAAACAAAGATCAATAACTTTCTAATTTACAGGAGGCATTGTCTGCATGACTGAGTGCTGCAGTCACGCTGATATTCAGATTCATCATGCATATGAGTTCAGTTCAGATACACAGATTCAATGGTTCTGATGCATTTGACACAACCAAAACCTCTAAGATTAAATTATGGACTCCTGTGCACTGTACTAACATAAACACTTAGTTGGTATCAACAGTGGCCCTCAGCTAGGTCCTTTTACAACTGTTTAACATATATAGTACCTTCTATGCTTTATGTCTTATGCCCCAGTGATAAACAGAAAGCATCAGGCATGCCAAAAAAATGTGAAAGGTTAGCTTGTGCTACGTCAACAAGGGTAAGTCATAAATAAAATAAAAGGAACATGATGGAAGATATCCATCTTTAAAATGAAGGGGCAGCAGATATCTGGTATGTTCAACTGTAGTACGGGATAGGGGAAATGGTGCATGTCCAATGAAAAATGCCGTGAGATTTTCAAAATTTATGTAGAGCATCTGTAATTCTATTAGTGACTGGACGCAAGAGTTTTCCTATCAAGTAGAAGTTTGTCAAGGAATGTGTCTACAGTAGAAGGAAGAAGGGCTGAAATAAATATTTATTTCAGACCTTAGTCTATAGTCCAAGTCTCCTAACCTGAGGCTTTGAAAGTTTTCTCTTTTTTTTTTCCTTCCTCCGTTTTCCTGTTATCTAAATGAGCTAACTTTTTTGTAAAGAATCCTGAAATGTTGTGTTGTATTGTGTATTGTATATTAGATGTTACTATAGAATTGTTTGTCTGAAAACCAGTTAAGTATGAAATAAGAAAGTTCAGGTATATCAGTCATTTTGGTCAGTGTTATTTCCTTGGGCTTCCAAAAGATTTATCTAAAAATTTACTGCTGTAGAGAGAATTAATTACATTGTCATTTGAAAGTACTTCACTTAGTCAAACGATCTCCAGAAATAACTTTGAATGTCTCCTAGATAACTATTGCTGTGTAATATTGTTGATTAAAGGGGGCATACAATAGAGATCAACTGTGACAACAGTCGTGATGGAGCAATGAAATTGTTTTGACTAACATAACCTCAACAACTGTTTGCAATATTTAAAATTAACATATTTGAAGGACTGAAAGAAAAAATTGTGAGCAGACTGGGGACAGACTGTAGTATATAAGAAGGTTGTCTCATCTATACTGCTTAATTTTATTTTACAGTAATGTAACTTCATATAATGCTTTATTTATTTCAAATTATTTACAACCTTAGCTTTCAGGAAGCAGGCAAGGTATTCTAGTGGAGCCAAAATGATTTTTTTCTCTATAATGTGTTTGATGTTTCAACAGAAATTCCTCACTAAACATGCAACATTACACTGAGGGAACATCTTTTCATCTTCTCAATGGTTACCTTCTGTGTTGTCCTGGTTTCAGTATTCTGTCCTGGTTTCAGCTGGGATAGAGTTAATTTTCTTCCTAGTAGCTGCTGTGTTTTGGATTTAGTATGAGAATAATGTACACACTACAGCTGAATGATAACCTTGATCCAAAATCCAGAGCTGATAATCAGCACAACAGGGAGCAAGTAAGGTGTTACCAACAGAGCCCTGATAACAGGCACAACAACTCTGAGAGCAAATAAATCAACATTGTAACCAGTGACTAATAAACTAATATAATGGGTATTTATAAAAAATTTGAAATAAATAAANAAAATAAATGTGTATAACAAATTCATTTTAACATGTTCTGGTCAGATCTGTCGTTGTCTCAACCCTTTGAGTCCCATGTTGGGCACCAAAAATTACTGTCGTGGTTTAACCCAGCAGGCAGCCAAACACCATGCAGCTGCTCGCTTACCCCAGTGGCATGGGTTGAGATAAAAACAGTTTAATAGGACAGCAAAGGAAGATAAAATAATAAGAATGATAAAAGACTATAAAAAACAAGTGATGCTCCATGCAATTTCTCACCACTCACTGCCCAGCCCTTTCCCGGGCAGCAATCACTGATTCCTGCCCTCCCACCAACCTCCATTTATATACTGCACATGAAGTCTATGGTATGGAATATTCCTTTGGTCAGCTTGTCCAGTCTATCGTCTCCCTCAGCTTCTGTGGGAAGCTGAAAATGTCCTTGACTTAATATGAACATTACTTTGCAACAGCTGAAACAATATGTGTTATCATTATTCTCATACTAAATCCAAAGCACAGCAGATACTAGGGAGAAAATTAACTCTACCCCAGCTGAAACCAGGACATGTGTTAAAATAACACATATGATTTCAGAAAATAATATGATAACAAATCTTGAATAGGTTTCCAACACCTAAATGCACCTCAAAACTCTTCATTGCTGTATAACTGTTGGAGGCTACACCACCCATGCTTTATACTTACAGAAAGCAAAAAATGTCTGTGGTTACCCTTCCCTAGAGTTCATTTGAGCAACCACAAGATTAGCTTCCATGAGAAGTTCCTTGATCCTCTAGCTTTAGGTAGCACTGTTGTAATTAATAAATTACTGGCAATCTTATCAAGCCACAGCATGCTACTTGTCTGACAGCTTGTGCCTGGAGAAATACTGTGGTGGATTAACACTTCCACAGGCTGAAAGAATAAACTATCTTGGTTTTGTTCATTAGCATGCATGAATGAAAAATTCAGAACCTATCAGTGAAACATTCAAAACATATCTGGGATTCAAAAGGTATTTGTGTTTGGTTTGAACACAGAGTCAGCTGAGATGTTTTTATTCATTAGATGACTACCAATATTAACTGGTAGTCAAAAATTATTATGCAGAATACTAGAAAGATAGTTAAGTTTATATTGTTGCTGAAGGATAGTAAAATTTTATGCCTTTAGGTCTACAGAATTATTTTTTTTTACTATTTTTTGAAACAGATTATCAAGTTCACGTAGATCTGAAGCTACAGAATTTTGCGGCAAAGATCTCAGCATGACAAAGGTATTGGAAGAGGTACCTTGAACAGTCTGACATTTTGCAGTACTACATGGATTAAAAACAAGATTAATGTAAATGATCAATCAATATGGATTAAATCTTTAAGTGTGTCAAACTTCCTTGAAAGACAGACACAAAATTAAAATATGTGTATAAAATCCTGTTAAGGAAAGTTAACTTAAACTTAGTCTAATGAAAATCCTAGCTGCTTCTGGATAGTGATAGTTGCTACATGAAATGAGAGGATTGAATTCCAGAATCTTGTTATTGAAACTAAGTCACAAAGGAAAAGCACTTGCCTGACGCAACTGTTAAAAGAACCAAAAAAGCAACACTTTTAACTATTAAATATTGGAAAAGTCAGAGGTTAATCTACTGGACTCTCAATAGAAAAAATACAATTTCACCAAGCAATTCATTTGGTCAGTGGCATTATGTTCCCTCAGTGAACTGCCTTGTGAGATATTTATTTTTGAGAGAATATTTTCAAGAGAACAGTCAGCACTCAGGCAAAATTTTATTGGAAAAATAATATTGAAATCAACAAACCAATGGTTTCAAGGCCAGGGAAAGTTAATTAAGGCCTGAGAGATTACAAATAATAGTAGAAGTGAGTGTTTGAGATAGTGGGAAAGGTTAGGAAGAAATATATGGATGAGGAAGTGTAGAGGGAAAAAAGGAAATACTTAATCCATTGCTAAAGAAAAAAGTGTTGTTTCCCCCACAAATGCTGATATAACCTTACAAAGGAAGAAAAAACCCTACATAACCTAGTAACTAATGTTATCTGTGTTTATCTGTTACTTTAAGTAGGAATTCACACTCTCAAATTAGTTTGACACAGAGAAAGAAGAAAACTATAAGATTTAGGCTAGTAAGATTTGCAGGCAGATGTTAAGAACATGAATAAGTTTTATTTGACCTCCTTGTCAAGGGGGTGTTTACTGGAATAAATCAAAATCTACATAAATAGAAAGTCCTGATCTTTACGCTTATTTTCTTCTCTACGATTTTTCAACTGTCTGACACTCATTGACCAAAAAATATGGGTCTAAGTTCAGTTCAATAGTACATTAGAGGTACTTCTTTTGTCAAACGTGAAAATCAGGTCACTTTGTCTTGCCCATTTTTTTTCCCTGGTATGACCTTACATTTCCTAGAAAGGAACAATTCACTTGGAGAAAGCACTAGTATCCCAGAATGCTATCAAGGCAGATAATGTTTGGTGGACGAACTCATAGTTCATTTTGAGAATCATGTGGTTTTTTTAACTCTATTCTGGAGTTACACAAATATATAGAAAATGTTTCTGCGCATAAACTAACATATCCAAATGTGGAGAAAAGCTTAACACAATTTGATTGCTCTATGTTTACTGTACTGATTGAGGAGAATCTAAAAAGAATAAGTTGGAACAAAAGCATGATTTTTATTACAGTCTTTTGGATTCAGGAACTTTATGTTTTTACTTTTGTAATAACAGATTTTACAGAAGCTCTCAGGCCCCTCTGTGCCACCAAATCTTAAGCTTGTTCACAAACTCTGGTGCAAAGAATAGCTTACGCTAAATTTGTATTACTTCAAGCTAACACAATTGATCCTGTCCCTCGGATAGGCAGATATGGTGCTAAAACTGACATAGAAGTGGCAATCTGGGAAAATAGTCTGGTGACCTTGTGAATGCATAAGTTTTCATGTCATTCTCTGTCTGACAGGGCAATATAGAAGCATAGCTATAGTTACATAGTTGTTACAGTGGTCACCTTATGGTCACTTTTAGCTAAAGTAAATTCTGCTTTGTAGATGCTTTCCCTGATGAAATATACATGAAGTCCTGGAATTCAGGATTTCAATAAAATCCTTACACTTCAAATTTTTGTCACTAGCATTGTTAGTATCAGTCAGTTTCATATGGATTTAACATATTTCAAGGTATGTTATGTAAGGTTAATCATGTAACTTGGTTTTAAGATGTAAAGTCAATGTAGTCTCATTATAATAGGGTTATGGATTTCACATAGCATTTATAAATCAGACTATAATGTAAATTAAGTTATAAATATAAAGCTTTAATTAACAGACAATATCTTCCCCCCCCAAAAAA